>OY728167.1:969586280-970200886 GCA_963277665.1 Viscum album
ATTTGAAATAATTAATTCTTAAAGAATCATCCTTAAATAATAATCTTCATTTTCCATTGGTATAAATAAACTAGATTATATCAAATTATCATATCCCCAATGAAGTACAAAAATACTTAATGATATTGGCATAGATAAAACAATTAATATAAATAACAATTCAAACACTTCATATAAAACATGATAAAAATATCTTTTTGTTTAGAAAAAATTTAACTAAAATTCACTAGATATTAAGTAAATAATTTTTATTAAATATATCTATAGAAACAAGTAAATTTATTTCCAATGAATAGAATAGTCAAAATAGTAGGAATATATTTTCATTTCATATATGTTCAACGATAACATTCTTTTCAAACATTTGTATAAAGTAAAAAAATGAATTATTAAGAAATATTTTTAATAGATTAAAATTTTTATTAAAAATTTCAAATGTTGTGAAGATTAAATTTTTAAAAAAATTATATAATCGTAAATACATCTATATTGAAATTTTATTAATATTGAAATGTAACAAATAGGTCATCAACCAAAGAGGAAATAAGGTCTTCTTTTATTTAAAAAAATCTCGATCATTATAAATACTAAAGGGAGGGAAATGGTAATATTACATAAAAATTACTAGAATAACTAGATGATAGAAAATATGTGGTGTTTATAGGATAAAAACCATATAATTTACCTCATCAAAAATTAAGCATAATAATTCTTGAAATGAAATTATATTATTATGCAAGCACTTAACCACAATACTATATTTCTTTATACGCATTAAATAATAAAATATAATAAAAATATATTTATTATACATTAGTTTTGGAACAATATTCATACTTAATGTACAATGTATCCGTCATTTATAATTTCCAATTTTAAGGTTATTAAAAATTATTTTTTAAAATGATAATAGGGGTGAAAATTGGTATGATTTCCTAGCATGTTGTAGTTCAATGGATCAAGTCATTGAACCATGGTAGTTGTTTAATCATCTATAGAATATTAATCTTGTAATAATTATTATTTTTATTAATTATGTTAAATTTTATAACCATTATAATAAAGTGGAGATGAAATGAAAAATACATCACCTCATGGAGACAGCAGTCCACACGAACACATGAGCAATGTTTCCATTTTTTAGTGGATGGAAAAAAGTAATTTAGATAATAATTATCTTTTATAAAATCATATGTATATCTTAAATATCCTATATATCATATATATTTATTAAATTTATCTTTATGATCATTAACGTAGACAAGAAATAAAAAATGAATTGTATCACTTCTTAGAGGTGGTAGCTCACACATATACTGGAGTTACTTTTTCAACAACCAAAAGATGTAAAGGATATAGAAAATGGCTGAAATTTAAATCTAAAAACATATCAAAATAGTTAATATATTTATTACATTATTAAAAAAAATTTATTGAAATTTTTTTTGAGGTTTATCAACAAAGAAACATGAAAAATATTGGTATGACCATATACCTCTTCATCGTGTAAGCAATTTGAAAATAAACTTAAGAATTCTTAGATGCGAATTTTGGGAAAAAAATAACATTAATGTCATGGAAAATTATGTTGGGAGAGTTCATGGGTTGACTTTGTTGGAGATAAATCAATCATGTGGTGTATAAAACATAAGATAGGTGGTAAACATTTATAAGTGAGGGGAGTGGTATACCTATAGTAATTAAGAATATTAAAATATAATTAAGTCACTATCATTAGAAATTATCTCTAAATTGAATTCATTTCAACTATTATATTATATAGGACCTAAATACTCTAAAACCATTTTATTTAAATGATATTTTATGGGGTTTTACCCCTTATCTCTCTATTTTAATCCCCTATTAACCCATTTTTACCCTTAACAATGTAATGATTTTTTGCCTCAGTTACTATTGATAATCAACAAAAAAATAATTGGATTATTTAACAAATTTAAAAGTAATTATTTGAAGGTTTTAATCCCTTATATAAAATTCAATTTTTATAAGTAATAGATATTCATTTTTAAATAAAGATACAAAATGAAATAAATCATTTTAAAAAAAACATCATTTTTGAAATATAAATGAAATTATCCACATTCCTCGACAAGAAATTAATATTAAATTAATTTTATATTATTTTATTGTATATATTATCTCCACATTTAATAAAAATAAGTCTTATATTATTATTAATTTTATTTTTTATGAAAAGAACGTATGAAATTACTAGAAGATTTTTTATAAAAAACAAATTTTTACCTTGAAATGCATATATATTCATTTATAAAATATTTATGTACTAAGTAATTCATTTTATAAATCATTAAAAAAACACATTTTCATAATTTAGTTAGTTATATGAACACTCTCCAATCTAATTGTTAGGTGAAAACAATATCATTAAATAATTATATTCCAACAGTATGTCATAGTTCAATTAAAAATGGTGTTGTTGTAATGAAATATTTTGAAGATATAAAATAAATTTATAGGGAAATATACAATAAAATGTTGGTGTGATATAACAATGTTTACATATCATATAACTCATATGAATTAAAGTTTAAAATCATAAACATACCACCAAAATAATTAACACACAAACCATACCAACTATTCATTTATAAATAATTATTTATATTATTGTTTCCCATACATGGAGAAAAAAATTCATGAAATTTACACTTAAAGTGTTCATTATTATTCACATTAAAATAAATTAAAATGTATAACTCGTCATATATTTCATAGTATGATGATGTGTAAATTAAAATTATCCACTAACCGGGTGTAATATATAAATTTATTTTATTTATTTTATTTACATTAAATCATAAAATAATATTTTATTATTTAAAAAATAATAATTTTATATTTAAGAGTCTCATTATGATTTATTATCTTGGGTAAAAAATTGTAATATCTTGTTTTTATGATATTATGACTAGATGATCTATAAAAAAGATAATGTTGTTACATTTTAAAAGATATGAATATGTATTATTGTGATGGAATATATAAAAGTAGAGATTCTTTAGAAAATTTATGAATTCAGTTTATTAGAAAAATATTCTAAAACGTGTTTTTTTTAATTTTAACGGTGATATGAGATGAAAATAATCATGCACTCATAATGCGTATAAATGGCTAACCATATGAAATGTGATTATCTAATAATGACATCCATTTGGAAAAATATTGTTCAATGACACATGTAAAACTATGAAAATTTATCTTACAACTCAATAAGTAATATAAGAATGAAACATTTGTTTTTAACACTACATAAATTGTAGTTGTTGAATAATAAATAACTAATTAATTGGGTATAACCCTAACGTAGGTTTCTATATAAATTTTATTGTTAAAGGAAATGATTTGGAGTATGTTATAAATGATTTCAGTAACAAAATGAATGATTTATTTATTTTTTATCCAATATCACAGATAATATGTCATTCAGTTACATATCTGTTATTGATAAATATAATATATGATATAGAAAGTTATTATTTTCATTTTTTATTCTTTTTTATTTTCTCTAAAATAAATTATTATTTTTCTCATATTTTTTTATTTTTATCTCTTAGACAAAAATTATAATACATTTTTCATTATTTATTTGGTTTTTTGTCCAATCATAAATATTCTATTACATTCATTATTATGTATAACAAAATAATGAAAACAAATTATACTTGATAAATAATACATTAAATGTTAATAATAAATGAATCTATTACCCCATGTATTACCATCAACAAATCTAGAATTGGATCTGATGAATTCATATAAAATTATATTATTAAAAATTTTATAAAATAATTAATGTTTCTAAAGTATTTGGATTATATTAATTAATAGTGAAATTTAATATTTGAATTTATATAGATGATGAAGTAGATAAAAAATTATACAGTTATTTTAGAATTATTTATCAAATATCTAGGTATTATGAACATACATCTTAAAATATTAATTTTTTAATGGTATTCATAAATTAATTTAATGAAATATTTTTTATCTTTTAAAATAATATTAATTATACTAATTTATTATTATAGAACTAATATACACAAATGTTAGTATGTATGCTGAATAAAAAACTTCCAAAAATTAAAAACTTGACAACTAAGAGAGTTGAGATTTATCATGCCAATTTAAAATTATACTCATATTCATTATAATCTAATTCAGGTTACCATTTTTTATTAAAAAGAAATGTATTTCATGATGATTCATCTATTATTTTATGGTTGATCAATTTTTATTGGAATCTTGATTTTACCATGAACCATATTTTTTTATTTTCTTTTATTTTCCGTTAAAAGTATATTAATTTGGTTAGATTTGATCTATTTCTTAAGTATATTTGATTTTATTTCATCTTATTTGAGTATTATTATGATCATGATTCCTATGATGAATCCAAAATGTTAAAAAAATTCCCAAATCAGATTTTTTAAAATTTTATAATAATTTCAATGGTTACATTTGATCTAAAACTACATTATTTTGTGAACCTATTTTCATAAAAACATTCATGACTTTCAAATATAGATGTTTTAACAACAACAAAAAACATGATCTAAAAACTCATCATCATTAAATACATGTATATTCAAACACATAAATATATTATTTGAGTTATAGTTTATAGACTAAATCCAAAACCCTTCAATTTATATTCCAAATAAAAAAAATTAAAACAACTCCTATCAATTAATTAATGAATTATTATATTTATTTTGTTAAAATATCAAATAGGTACAAGTTGTATAAGGATATACAATTTTTGGATTTTCAGTAATAACTAATTTTCATAGACATTATAAAAATAAATGACCTCAAAATTGGACTAAATTTTTTTATAAGTTATACAAACACTGTTTAAAATAGAACAATTTTTTTGAACTATTTATCTAAAATAAATTTATCATTTATTAAATTTTTTCAACTAGAAATTTTCACAACTTGGACATTTTATGATTATGATTTACATTAGTCTCTATATAACATCATGTTATGCTATGATATTTCATTTTAAACAATCCACACATGTATGATAGGATTGTATCTTTATTATATTATTACTAATTTTTAATTTTACCAAACTATTTCTATCATACATGTTGAAGGAAACCAATTCACCAAATTAGAGTTATAATAATAATATCCAATGCCTCGTATTCATCAAACCAAGTTTCCCAAAAAAATATATTTTTTTATCTATTTTTAAATACTTTTAATTCACATAACTAATCATATACCATCAACATTGTCATTCTAATTGTAATTTTAAATATATTTTTATATATTATCAAAAATTTATAAAAAATGAATTCATTTTCTATTATTATTTATGTCTTCGTTGATTATTTATGTATTTATAACTATTTATATTTTAAAACTAAAATATAATCATGATATTTAATAAAATTTATTGAACTTGTGGAATATAATGAAAATCACCCACCCACATACACATAGACAATGGTATTCTCAACTATGAGACCCTATAAATTTGAGCCAATACCATGAGAAAATAATATATGACATCACCAATAATAATTATAATAATATAAATGATGATGTTGGTGGTTGTGATGATGATGATAAAACTGATAATAATGATGATGATGATGATAATGACGATGATGACCACTAATAACTACAGATAAATTACAATAACAAAAATACACACACACCCAAAGGGTCCCAATTAGGTTTCAACATGCCCTTAATCCATGGTTTATATTTTGAAAAGTTATAGTCTTGTAATTTTATAATTATAATCTAACATGACAAGAAATCTAATATGAGAAACTTAAACTCGAATAGATAAATATTTATAATTAACTAATTTGAATAGAGTTTCTATTCATGACTTCAACTAAACGTCCATGTTTTTTGTGCCCACAACCTATGTGAAGAATGATGTGTACATGCTTTAGAAATCCATATATCATTTATCCCAACCTAATGATTCACCATGGATTATGAAATATGGCCACTCCATTTAACACTTATAATATCCAGGTGTATGTAAATCCCTCCATCATGTGATTTTCATATAACATACATCCAAAATGGCCATCATATTACATGACATAATATTTACAGCAAATTTATGACTCTTGTAAGCCAAAATTCTTTCAGTATTATGAATATAACATCTACATATCTTTTTTAAATCAATCCATAAACTTGAATAATAAAGAATGTTCATTTTTTTGAACCCTAATCCTTTAATATGACCTATCTCTATATGAACCACTTGACTAGAGGTTTATTAGTGTAAATAAAGTTTATATTTTTATTTGAGGTGAAATGTAAGGAAACAAAGAACCTTGTTGTACTAGTCCACTTACCCAAAATAAAGGGTTCAATGGGCTCCAATTACCATATTATATAAATGGAAGTCCAAAGACCATATATACAGGGCTTTAAGGCCTTATTTATAGTGCCCAATAATATTTTATTGAATAGTTTCTAGGATTCTATATTACCAATTATTTTTCTGGTATAGTACCCACTATAGCTCCACTAAAATAACTTAGATTTGTTTCATTCACCAAAGATTAATCAATGGATTCTTGGTTTCGTGCAACAACCCATTACCACTCACATGGGGGTGGGTGTGAATAGTAATAGTAGTAGTAGTAATAGTAGTAGTAGTAGTTGTAGTAATAGTAATAATAATAATAATAAATTTAAATATTAATGAGTTTTTAGAACCAAACTCAAATCCACTATATATATTTATTAAAAATGTGAACAGAAAAGATAATAGGAACTATTATGGATTATAAAAGGTATCTAACCATATAAATTATAGAATACAGATACCATAAAAAACATAAAAAATATCAATATTTTTTTTTATAAAATTCTCAACAATTTAAAAAACCTGGGTTATCATCCCCTAACAGTAATATAAAAAAATATAAATATTAATAGAAATAATTGAATGAAACAATTAATTACATGATACCTTTTGTTTTGTATAGTTGTAATCTTCCAAAATAAAGAAACAATCCTATAAAATTCATGCCACAACCTCTTTGTGATCTTCAGGGTAATTATATTATTCCACAAAAGGAAACAAGAAAATATCATAAATGGAAGTAATAGATATAGGTAGAGTATAATAACCCATTAAATATAAATAAATAAAATTCATCTCTTCGACAAGTTTATCTGTGATCGTAGTTTCTGTGATCAAGTTGATTAGCAAACCTCAGACACAGCCTTCTCGTCTACGCCGAGCCTCCCTAGCTCGACAATAGTTTCTGTGTCCATATACAATAAATCTGGTTCCCATCTTTATTGATAAGGACAGGATGTGAGGAGCTACTACCAGAGATAAGAGGGGGACCAGGGGGGCAAACCCCCCGGAATAGAATTCCTTAATATATATCAGGACATGCCAAAAAGGAGGGGAACCAAAGAGGACCCGGGATAAATCAATACATTAGAGTAGAGGATCTCTAACAACGAGATCTCTACAACTTACAGGGGTGCGATGTAGCTACCCAGTGGGGAGACTACACTCTCGGATCGGAGTAGCAACAGGAATGGAAACAACTATTCGGATCTAGTTATGAACGCTTAGCGAGGGCCGAGCTCTGCTTGGTCCACCACCGGTATGGGTACTAAAAACAATCATTAAGGAATGATCATATAGTAAAATTATACTAAAAAAATAAGACTTAAAATATAACATCTATGAAACAAATAAATAACAAGAACCTCATCTATGATATCATAACATATCATATTAACCAACCAACTATAAAAATATAATAGAATGATTCCCTAAGGACATCACCATCATGTCACATGACATAAATAAATTACTTTAAAATAATACATTCTAATAAACCTTTTGGATTATATTTTATGTAATTAAGTAAAATAATTAACCAAAAATTCTCATTTTTTTCATTAAAAAATAATTTTTTACCACTATTTAAGAAGATTATTAATTCATAATAGTTTTTAGATTTATTTGGTAAATTATAAACATAACATACTCTTTTAATTAAATCATGATTATTAATTTTATTAATTATTTATTGAAATGAAAAAATAATAAATGGTGTTTTAATGTTCTCTATAATGGTAATATGTATCTGATATCAATAAATGATCATTAGTGATCAAAGAATGAACATGTGTTTTTAATCAAGATAATTAATAAAATAAAACCCCAAAAAACTCAAAACCCAAAATCTATTATAAGGCATGGAATAACATAAGACAATAATAATGTGTCTAGAATCATGATTCAATAAAGATAATCTATGAGAGTATAACATAGAATTTTTAATAAATACATGAGTTTTGAGCATCATTCAACTATGGAAAAAACATTAAAATATTTTCACATTACATTCATTAGAAAAACACTTATATCCATTATTATGAAATAATTAAATTTTTCATACCTATAAATCTCCTTCATGAGTCAAACATGTTCACCCTTTCTTGGAAGAAATCAATATTTCTCTCATGTATATTTATCTCGTGACATTTTTTAAATTAAAAAATAAATTATAGAAATTTATAGGACCCCAAAAATCATTATCCTCACTTGTGAATTCTAAATTAATATCATAGAATAATAACATCATAATGAAACCATGTAACAAAGTAAGATTCATAACTTTTCCCACAAGTATAACTGTACGAAAAAATGTATTAACATCAAAAACCTAGCCACTAAAAAATATTCACATAATAATAGAATAAGTGAGGGTGAAACATGAAATTGTAATCCACTAGATATAGATATTTCTTAATATAGAGTACAATGAAAACTAAATCACAAAATAGATTTATTGAAAACACTTTAAAATAACTGGAATAAAATTCATAGTTATGATTATCTTTATAAAAACACCTTTTTTCTTTATAATACAATATATATTATTTCATATAAGTATATATTAATTAATATAATTATCCTCCAATGATATAAAATATAAATCAGTCTAAATGGAAACTAAATGAATATATTAATCATCCAGGAATGAAATTGAAGATGATATTGAATAACTAAAAGGAAGTTTGATATAACAAATACCTTACCATTAATTTATGTATAATTGATTTAAATTATTTTATCATAAAGATAAAAATCTTCATTGACTAATTAATAAACATATTCATATAAAAATCTTCTTTGTTTTGTTCTTTATCATTGAAGATGAATTCTATTTTTCATTACCTTCCAACATAACTTTCATTTCCCAAAAGCATTTCAATATATAAGACATCCAAACTCATTGAAAACATATAGCCTTTAGTAATTTAAACTATCATTAACCTTAAGAAGATATATAATCACTCATTAAAAATATAAACCAGAATCCAAAAAATTAGATAAACATCACCGATTATATCAACAATAAAATATCAATTCTAAGGTTACAAATATTGTCTATCATTATTTTTCTAAATAAATAAACCCTTTATTATGTCATCATCAATATTATATTAAACCTATCAGTTATACATACCTATTTCATGTTTTTCAATAATTATTTACAAAACAAATTCATAGAATCACTTCTCAAGGTTAGTGATACAATTATATATATGTTCCCAAAGCAGAAATGAAAAACTATTGAAGAAAAATATTAAAATGTCTCATATTATCCCCATGATTTTTAAAATTTACAAGAGTACCATTGTTAAATATCATTCACTAATAAAAATAGTTTAATGTGTTAATAGTGAATTTTTATTTGTACATCAACCTCACTACCTTTGGTAAAATAAAGAAAGAAAAACATTCCATCATAACAGGCATATAAAGCATTCAAAACTACTTATTCATGATCCTCTATTAAGTTATCAAATAGATTGGTTTATTGAAATATACCATTTTTATATTTATTTCTGTGATAATGTTTCAAAAATTTACTAAAACAAAAGAGTTTTGGATAATTTCTAAAATATGAATATTAAATCATAAATTTAAAAATTAATTCTGCCATGTCACATTTTTTAACCAATGACACTATTTTCATTGACCGTGTTATTTTTGAGTTAGTACTCAATGGTACCTTTACAAGGTTAATACCTCTAGGTGCATATATTCTAGATAATGATTCAACATGTTGTATTCAATCATGTATATAATTTCCATGAGAACCAAAAGGTCTCTACTTTACTAAAAATTTGGGATGTTAGCTAATACCTAAACATAACTATTTGGTTTCCATTATTATATCCTAACCCTATTTCTCCAAAATATATTATCTAATTTATAGAAATAACATATCCCTTACTCTAATACCAAATATATCAACTTGATGTCATGCCATCAAATTAAATGGTCTAAATGTTTTTTTTGATAACAATAAATTCCCAAGACATTTTAGGTTTCGAATTTTACAGAATTGAGGAAAAATATTATCTAACAAAATTTATATTTTTTTAACTAATGAAAATGTTTCCCACTATATAAAAAACCACTTAATCAATAAAAATTCATTAAAATATCTCACAAATTATACACATAATATGGTATTTCAAACAAATATTGTGGATCAAATTTCTTTATATTATGAGGAAATGCAAGACAGTATAAAGGGTTATCCCAAATTCGCAGTAAATGGAAACATAAGTGATAATAATAAATGACCATAAGTGAGAATAATATGATTTTACAGGTGTAATCATGATAAATAAGAAAATCATACCCATATAAATTATTTAAGAAAATATTTATTAAGTAATCATATGACATAGGACATGAATCAAAAGTGTTTAGAACATGGTTTAGTAAACATGAGCCACAAGGGAATAACATAATCACTACAATGAAAATATAACAGTGGAAAATCCATAAATAATATACAAAAATTAACAAAGGGAAACATTACATTTAAGAGTGAAATACTTAAACTCATTCCTATGAAAAAAGTTAATTGTATCCATATAAAAACTCCCTTCTTGATTTATACACTTACACCGATTCTTGTGAATAACTCAATTGGGCATGTGTATAAATATTTACAAATATTTGATCATTTATGTAATGTAAAATAGGGTGTTATTGGACCACTAAAATCCTCATCCATAATTATGGGTGCCACATTAAAATTATTCAATTATAAAACTATAAAAAACATATAGAGTTAAATGTGGGATTTATTTACTTTACAAATAATATAACAACATGAAATAAATCAATCCACATCAAAAAGATGATTACATAAAAATAATCACATAATAATATAATGATGGAAGGCAGAATGTTGAATGTAACTCAATTAGGGATTGATATTTTTTAATATATATATAAAAATGGTAAAAAAATCACAAAATGGAAAACTTGAAAACATTTTGAAATCATTGATGTAAAGGTCATTATTATGAGTATCTTTTAAAAAAGGATCATTTTTTCTTATAAACAAGAGATAATAAAACACATCATGGATTTTTATATGAATTAAAAAGAATTTTATCTATATATGTATTTGTATATATAATTTAACATCATTTAATATGTAATATCAATATATGTATTAAAAATAAGGATTAAAAACTCAATAAGAAGCTATATAACTCAAAGGAAGACGTTGGATTTACCAAATACATTAACTTATCATTGATTTACAAGGAATTTATTTAGTATCTTACATATTAACAATAGGAATATTAACTAAATAATTCAGTACCTTATACATAAAAATTTTCATTTATAATCTTATTTATTTATGGCTATCTTCATGTACTTGCTTTTAATAATATCTTTTCAACATTGAGTGTTAATAATGTTCATTTTGAACAAGGGTTATAAAACAACTGTGGATATTACTTATTATTAATGCGTTCATGATTAAAAAATACTATGTTTACTATAATTTATGAATTATAATGTTTTATAATGTTTTAATATCTTTTTAATAGTGTTTCATTCTTTATTATTAAAGATGAAATTGACAATAAGTACACTTTGAAGATTTTCCTAACCAGAGAAAGGTGTCTTTTTAGTTTTCAGTAAAATATTGATGAAAAATATACCAAACCAAAACCAAAAAATAATTAAATATTTATATCATATTACACTAATTAATCTTTCATATTCATTCATTATATAATTTCCTTGAAATATATATATATGTGTGTGTGTTCAAACTAACCCAATTATAAATGTTTAATGATTAATGGATGATTATGAAGTGATTTGGTTACAATATTTTATACCAGTACCATAATGATATAATTTAGTGATTATTTTTTTGATATATCATAATTATAAATAAGTAGGAGAATAATTAATGGATGTGAAAGAATTACACAGTATAAATAAAATTTTATCCATTGAATTTTTCTTATTTAAGACGATTAAATCTAAATTGATCAATTTTTATTTATATTAGTGATAGTTTATTCATTTTTTATTACCGTAACCCATTTCATAGAATAAAAATAATAATTATACATTAAAATAATTCTTGTAAAAATACATGAACTGCAGTATTGAGAAACACAATACATCAACCCATGGATGTGTTACGCTATACAAATGAATGGATTATCATATCATTTCCATAGAACCTGAAAGATGAGTAATAAGATTTATCATTATAAAATGATAAATAAATAATGAATATAAAAATTATAAATTAAATTACATTCTTAACAATCTATGTTATGTTGTGATTTAAGTGAACATGTTACTTGGTAGAGGCAGCACTCTTCACATACTGGCATTTCACATTTTTATTTTCATTAATGGGGAATTAAAAAGGGTTTTAATTGTTTTACAATAAATAAAGTAGAATATAAATAAACTAGGTAAAAAATGTTATCATTATAATATAGGTTAATGTAACTAGTGTCAAAATTAGTGGACATAAATAAATAAAAATTTGAAATAAGCAGTTTGAAATGTATACCTAGATTATTGCATTATCCCCATTGTGGTGGGGGTTAATCCTTTGAGATAGAGTATTATAAAATAAGTAAAACCACTTTAAGGCATCTATTAGTATTTAATAAATGATTAGTTAATAGTTTTTTAAAATTGTGGGTTTTGGTGTGAGGAGAAATGAGGAGAGGAGTGACCCTTCTATAAGTGAAAATGGATGTCATATTTGAAGATACCTATAAATTTTTAATAATGAGAAGTCAACCTCAAGTATATTGGGTCAATATTATAGAAATAATAGATTGGAGAAGTGATATGGTTGGATACAAACTCAACCACACATCCTTATACAATCATTAAACATATTGTATGTTATTTACACTTAGAATTTTCAATTTTCCATTTATGTTTTCACCATGGAAACTAGTTTTTACCAAATTAACATAAACCATTCTACAAAAAAATTAAAATGGTAATTATTATATAATTTGGAACTTATTATCCCAAAATTAAAAAACCATTAATATTATTCATTTTCTAAAAGTGAAAAATTTAGTTTTTTATATAATTTATTTATAATTATTAAAATTTATATTTTGAGAAAAATAATACATAGGTTTTAAAACATTAAATATAAGTTTTTTAGATATAATATATACTTCTAAAATAATTATATAACAAATAAAATGTTTGCTTTTTTTGAGTAAATGGTTTTATAAATTACCAAATTATTATTCTAAACTAATAATTTCATAAAAGAAAGAATTATTTGTAAAATATTTTGTTACTTTATTCACATAAAAAACATTTTAAAAATTTTACACTAAGTTTATTTTAATATTATATAGTCAAAAATAATTATAGAATAATAAAAAGTAAAATGTATTTTATTGAAAAATGATCTTTTTGACATAAAAAATATTTATTAATATTTTATATAAATATAAAAATAATTAAATTTTGACATAATAGTATATTCATATAAATAATATTTTAATTTTGATCAATTTAATTTATTAATAAAAGTGAAATAACCCTTTTAATGGGTTCTTTGATAGGAATGATTTCTTTTAAGATTTTAATCATATAAAAAGAATAATTTGAAATTATTTTACATGATAATTATATTTTTAATTACTTAATATAATATTCATCTTCTAATTTTAATATTCTATGGTTTGTTTTGGTTGTGTGTTTTGTTTATTTTGTGTTATTTGGTATGCTATCAATCTGAGATATTATTAATTTAAATCATAGAATATCTTGTGGAATATTAATCATAACCAAAATTGTTTTAGAGTAACAATTGTGGGTGGTAGTTTTACCTCATTAAATAAATCAATAATTAGTTAATGTGAATACCTTTATGTAGAATAACATATCTTAGTATTAGTAATGAAATAAATAATATTAACCAAAAAATTGAAATTTTGAATGTACATGTAAATTATATAATGGGTAATCCAACATGAACCTACATCAGATTTTAAAAATGATCCAAAATAAACATAAAATACCCCAATTAAGGGAGACTATGTTAAAAACTCGTTTATATTTGTTTTTTTTATTCCAAACAAGGTTTAGGGACCCAATATAGCAACCCATTGTATGAATCATGTCCCAAAAGATACCCATTACATATATTATATCATCATCTAGTATATAAGTTGAAATAATAAAGAATTATTACCCATGTTCCACGCTCCATGTATAGAACTAAATCAAATATTCAGGTTTGTTCCCTTTAATTGGCTCATGTTTATAAAAGTTCTTACACATCCTGAGAGGCACCAACGAAGGGTGTGAGTGTAATAACATAATCGATTTTTTCTACTCCACCCCTAACATCCAATCAAAAGAATAAATATTTTATAAAAATTTATCAAATCTATAGTGATAAATAAGAAATAAGAACATATCATAATAACTAGTTTTGGAATATTCAATATCTTTAAAAAGTAACACCATAAGAGGGGAGGTTCAATTATTATATACCTACGTTGATACTTATATCATGAGTAGGGATTTATATAGGCTATATCTTATATGGGAGGAAATAATAATACCCAAAATAACTCACTTTTGGAACTAAGAAATTTATTCGATTCACTTCTCCATGAAAACCATAACATGGTTATCACTTATGAAAATAGAGGTTGAGATAGATTAGAAAAGTATTACCATACCTAGGGAAGAATCAAATTAAATTTTCATATGTTGTAGTAAGTCTCACTCATTGATTTATTTGGATCCTTAAAAATTATTTTATATTCCTATGATTTTGTGGGGAGAACCTCCCTTTGGGAGAAATATGGGGATTTAACAAATTACAGATGAAAATGGTATCAATTCAATAAAATTTAATTTTAGGAGTCTTTGGAACCATTTTTTCAATATAAATGATCCTAATATTGTGTTTAAACTATATCATGAGGCATAATTTACATTTCATGCATTGATTATACTATTTTTGGAGAAAAATAGACATTCATATCAAATTTTATGAGTTTTTTATGTTTAAAATCACCTCACCATGAAGAAAATTTAGTAAAGAATAATTCTTATATGATGTTCACATAGAATGCATAATATTTATGAAACCATGAAATATAGATGGTAATCATGGTTTATAGGATGATAAATCAAACAAATTCAGGATCTATCACCACAAGATTGATCCCTCTTACAAGTCTTATTAACAAAGATCTTATGTGGTCTTATGATGTAGTTAAATATGATTCATACCTTTTATCTAGATCATATTTGAAAAACATATTTGGTCACATAAAACCACATCATGTAATGGATCTATTTGTAATGAAACTCTCATGTGGTCTACGTGGCATACATTGCTAACTTATTAGTTTCTAATGCCTCTTCATTTGTGTCATCTTATAAATACCCTAGTTTCTAATTTGGGAAGGGTAACCAAGGTTATGGGTAAAAACAGAGGGTCAGATGAAACTGAGAGACTAAGGGTAGATTGAAAAGAGAGAACTATGGCACTATATTACATTATTGAAATGATAAAAAGTTAAACATATAAATATGGATCCCAAATATAACTCCATAAAATGAAAATATTTGCATAAGGAGTTAATAGGGATGGCTCCCCACCCGTCTGACACTACAGGCACTCCCACCTCATCCCAACATTCCACTTACACTACCTCTTTATTATAGGGTTTAGTGGTTTTTTTCATCAGCGATAGTGCTCCTCTCCTCACTTGTTTCTATTTTCTCTTCCCAATCTAGTATTTTATTTACCTCTTAGTTAATAAGGTTTCTACTGGTGAGAATTTTGTTCATCTCTCACCACCCCTATTTCTTCCTAACCCTTTCACTTTGTACCTTTATATTTGGTCTATGTGTAGTTGCCTTAGAAGTATTAGGTTGGCATCGGTGGTGGAATATTTTGTATTCCATCTCCTCTGCACTAGTTGGTCAACCCATCCAACATAAACAAAACTTTTAAAGGATATATGTTTGTTTTTATCCCAACTTGGTATGGTGTTGGATGGGGTTGGCAACAACCTCAAACATTTCTTCATTGATGTTGACTTTGCATCCTCCTCAGCTTACTTCTTTCTTCTTAACCTGTTTTGGGTATTAACCTAGTATTTTTGCCTTAGTTTTTTGGTCTCTTGTATTATTAAAGACAATGGTCTCAATACTTTTTTGTTACCTTAAGCCTCTCATCTCTTCCCTAGTGCCAGACCTTATCTCTCATCCCCAGGTCGGTTTGGTGTGGTGGTTTTCTAGAGCCTTGAGATGTGGTTCTCGAGTGACTAATATTTCAAGGAGGAATGATCTTAGTTTTAAATATTGGTGTGATAGTGTTCCTAATGTATGGTATGTTTTGAAAATGATGGTATTTCAGTTTTTTTGTGGTGGGGATGATGGACTACGGCACACGGTTTTCTCTGGTAATCAGGTGTGATGACAAGTCTGTGATGACAACAGAGGTGATGGTCAGTGATGACATTGTGAGACGACAATGACTGTTGGTTTTTATTGTTTTTCATGATTTGTTTTATTTTGTATTATGGAAGTGATGACGGTCTCTGGCAGTCAGCTTCATCAGTAACTGTTGTAGTGATTAATCAGCATTGGTGATGATGGTGACATTATGACACTATTTGCAGTTGGTTTCACAATGATTGTGGGAAAGGTGATCTGACATGGGCTGATGTGGGTTCTCATGGCTTGAGGTCTCATCAGCTTCTATATACTTTATGAAATTTGAATCTTCTTTTTTTGACTCATTGAATTTGGATCATGTATAACGTGTTTTGGTTACTACTCAAGAATAAATCGGTGACTAAGAAAATCAAAAAAGAAAATTTATAGTAAAAATATATTTATATTACATCTTTGTAATCAATGCTCATGAGATCATGCTATATTATATTATTCACATGATTATAATATGGTCATGGTTTATTTGATTCATTTTGCAGTCAAGAGACTAAAATATCATGATATTCCATGATTATATATTCTTATAGAATACCTTACATATATCACCTTAAATGAACCCACTCAGTAGATTATGTTTTGAAGTTCCTTGTCATGTGGTCAAGAATTATGTGGTTACCTTCTTTATGTGGTCTGAGAAATTCCATGTGATCCACCCTCCTAGAACAGGGCTTTACTTAAAAACTTATGGATCCTCCCAAAAGTATGCTTCCATATATTTTAATTTTCTTTATTAAGAGAGTCTAAAGAAATTTTTTCTCTATATCTATCTAATCAATAAATTTTAACCCATAATATATATATGGACCTCCTTCACCAAGGTTAAAATAGGAAAAATTCCATCATATGACATCCTCCAAGGTCACGAGATTTACAATATTTGGGAATGCAAATCACTATGAATCCCATTTTCTAAACAGGTATGGGAATAAGTCCCCCCATTTTATTAACCACATAAACCATTGTATTTGTTAATAGAAATAGGGTATCCAATTACATGAACCATAGGTCCATTGGGGATTATCTCATACATCATGACCTATAATAATGTCTTTTAGACCCATGTACGAAAGGGTTTGACCCATGAACACCATGTTCCTCTACCCTATACACCCTATATTCTGCACCTCCATGCCTCATTAAATAGAATTAGATCATTGACATTTCCGTCTAGAGCCATCGCGGTTTGCAACAACTATTGGTCCACCACATAGCCCCTTTTCCACCGACATTAACTATCATGGACCTACCAATTGTGGATATACAAGCCCTATGGATAGAATATTACTAATAGTCTGACCCCTCTGATCTACTACTATAAATCCAGAAAGAAGTCACTCAATGACCGCCTTACCAATGTCCAGTCCATCTGAATACATCACACCCCATTCCTATGATGTACACAACTGAGGACCCACCTCCTATGGAATATCGAATTTCATCCTTGATCTCTCTCCAACAATGGATGGTCTAGAAATGTTGATCCAACCCCTATATCTATTGTGTCATCCTATTCCATCAACATCATTGAATCAATTCCCAAATGAGGCCTACTGATGATTCAAATCCATGCTTGTGATGATTTAAAAGAGGTAGGAAGACCTCTATCCAACCACCTTGGATACACTAGTGTACACCCCATTGATAGTGTATTTACATGATAAAAATAATACTAGGAATTATCCCCATATATAGGTTGAAAGCTAGGGGGTTCATGATTATGAATTACCTTGATGAAACAGTTCATGATTAGGAGGATTTTAGGCCATTATTTCAAGATTAATGATGTGTTTCTTCTCTACCCATTGGTTCTGGTAGAATAGGGAATCCTTTAGAGAGAAATCCACTATCCTACTTTATAGGATGTTATGTCCTTCCTACATTTCTTAATATATTACAGGTCCACTAACAAACTTAGATTAGGATCTTTCCTTAGGGTCTTTTATCATGGCTATATGGCCTAACATATCTCAAGGGTACTCATTATTATGTATAATCCCTAACATATCACAAAGAAATTCCCTTTTTAGGTATAATCCCCATTCAATTTTTGTTTTGTATTGTAATCCTGGTTTTATATTATTTTTTGTTTCTCAAACCAAAATAATTAATGTGGTATTATAGTTTTGAGTTGATTACACTACTTTCCTAATTAAAACACCCCATGGGATTACTTACTTAGGGAATTTCCCAAAGAATATTTCCTCATAGGACTCCTCCTTAGGTGTAAGACTCAACCATATCATATTATTCTAAAAGTATCATATTAACTACAAGACATTACATTAAAGGGAAATATTCTTAACAAAGATATTAGGGTAGTCCCCATAAGAATATGTGAAACCTAATTCTCTATTTCCATATCATTCGTGATATTTAGTTCCTTCCCATATGACATTAAACTATATGGTATGGTCATGTTATGGGAACATAAATGATGTAAATCAATCGTGATGGGATTTTATTCTTATCACTAATTGGATATATATATATATAAAGAATATTGAATCCCCAAACCCAATATTCTCATATATATATTTTTTAATAAGTTTTATCATAGGGATATACTCACAACTAAAACATATCCATTTGTTGGTATATGTCCCCATTGGTTTCATACCCTACCTAGAGGTCCATATTCTCACCAGGTATACCAATATTTCCTAAATTAGGAATGAATGTAGTTGAAACCATTTTTTCAGTGGTTCGTATATTTTTAATCCAAACCAACCCCTTACCATATAAGTATTGATACATCATGACACCAACCCATCGTAATTGGCATATATTTCATTTTGAGGATGATTCAAAAGGGTCTCCAATGAATATGTCCAAAACTAATCATTCATGGGAATCTTTTTCATATAATACAATGTCCACATGTCTTTAAACTGCTTATAATTGTATGTTTTCAAATGATCATAAATGTTATGCTATGTATTATTAAATGGATGAAAAGTATGTAGGTTATAATTTCTTTTACATAAATACATAGGAATCATATTTGAAAGACCATATCCTATTACTGAATTAATAAATATCTCTATAGATGACTTTAAATTCAATATTTTTTATAATGGATACTTAAACATAAATTGAACTCTATCACCCTAAAGTTGAGTAGATAAGAAACAATTAATCCAAAAAATGTGTTCTCACTCACTCATATTCATGAAAAATCAACCGCCTTTACCAAGGGAAACCAGTATTGTTTTTTACATTTCTAGGTAAAATTCACTAAACTCTTATAAATATATTATAGTTTATTGGATTAAAAAATAATTTCCCATAAAATTTTTAGATGATTCAAACCTACCATCCCTTCAATTTGACGTGACTTCATGGAGTCACTGGTATGACTTAGTGGCATCATGAATTTAGAAATTTAGATAATAAGGTAGTAATAAACTACATAGAAACAATTTTAACAAAAATGGTTAAAATAATTTTAACCACAAAATCATGATGTGGTCAGTGTAAAAATAACATCACTACTATCAACATCACCTTTCAATGAAATCTGTATAAATAAGCTTAGCCCAACATGAATCATATAATGATGAAGTGGTCAGTGTAAAAATAAAAACACCACTACCAGCTTCATACTTTGATTCTATAAACATGAAATAAAATAGTGAACCTGACATGAATCTATTTTTTTTAAATTGACTATAATCAAACTTGCATTCCCACTATTTGATTCATCCCTCGTTGCAAAACATGTTGAAAAAAATTATAGTAAACCCAATTTAGCTCTTATAATCATGAAAATGGATTGTTAAAATTAACTATAATTAAATTTTTGTAGTATGTATTATTAAATCATTATGTGTGATGTTTTATTACTGGGTATTGTTTCTTGTGGTTATTTGTTGATCAATGAAAACTTTTAGATCTCTCTTTGATCGAAAACAATGATACCATCATTTGATACTAAAAGGACCCAGCCTTAAAACCTTACAAAATCATGAATTAAATGAATAATTCACATACAGGATATTTTCAGGTTTAGGGGTTTAGAGAATTTGGACATAACTATTACATCTAAAAAGATTAAAAATTAGACACTTATAATATGTTTCCATAAAATAGAAACATTTAAAAAGAAACATGTCTTGTTCCATGTTTTAGATAGCATGTTTTCCTTAATCCCATCCTTGACCCTATTCATCTTTAAGTCTTGTGGAAAACATCTCAAAACGTTGGGATGAGAATAAAAATCCCAGTAAAGGATACCCAAGGAAGGAAAACTGTTTATTTTTTCAAAACAACAAGTAAACCATGAATACTTTATCAAAGTAATAATTTTCACCTTTATGAAGTAGTAAAAACTCTTCACTGAATAAAATATCATTACTTACCCTTTTGTAACCAAAATATTACCATAAAACCATATAAAGAACACAAAACATATAAAGGTAACTTGGGACATAAACATACTTAAATGGAATAACCATGCGGTCGACTTACACACATATCACTTAATGGAATGGCCATACGGCTGACTTCCATACCCAATGCATTAGAGGTTATAATGTAACCATCTGTCCTGGTATTCACGACACCACCCATCATATGGTTTATTATGTAACCATCCATAAAATGTCCAAGTACCATTATAAAAATCATAGCACATATATAAACATTTCACTATTAACATTTCATTTGAAATCACAATATATCATTTCAAAATATCGACAAAATCAATTATTTATCAAACTATTTTCAAAACAATTTAATAAAGTGATTTTTGAATCAAAGTGTCCCATACCACTTTGAAGCTTATAAAGGAATAACATTTAATCAAAACATTATAATATCATGAGAATAACATTATTCATGATATAATATTCTGAAGGATAGTATATACACCATATCAATGTGAATTGGCACATAACAACAAATAAGTCTCAATGGAATGTAATTTGAGACTAAATCCCTTATAAATATGGTATCCTTTGATTAAGGATAAAATAATTAAATAATTATGTGTGACAAAAGAATACACCAAATATAAGTGGATATTATGTTTAAAACAATCATAGTTCATTCACACATATTCATAGAATGAAATATTCAAGGAGTACAAGTTTAACCCAAAGGATCTAAATTGGGTTAAGAAGTTCCCTTGCAAAAATTCGACAGCCTAACGGCGTCACTTATAATTTCAGATTAAGAGTTGATGAGAGAAAAAATGGTATCTCATCACATGAACATAAAATTTACATCAATAAGGATATAGTAGAACATATCTTAACATAATAATATGTAAATTAATAGACATAACAAAAAGAAGTTTTTTAAAAAGAGAATGGTGAAAGTTCCCCTTAACGATTTGGGTAACATTAGAAACGTACACCCCATTAAATAAGGGTCATACAATGAAGATGTAAATACCCATAAATTAAATTATATTACACAAAGAATACAATCATGGGAAGTACATACACCGCACAAAAGAAAAAAGTGGAAAATGTAGCATGAATCTCACGGGAATAAAAGTGAGATGAAAAATCCCTTTATGAAAATTCGGTAGCCTAACGGCGCCACTTAAAACTTCCAGAAATGGATTGATGAGATAAAATAGGGTATCTCATAATATTAACATATAAAGTATATCAAGAGGAAATATAAGATAACATCCCCCAACATAAGAAAGAGGAGCTTAAAGTAAGTGACATAAAAGAGAGTACATAAAAAGAAAGAGAGAGGTATGATCCCTTACCTCAAGTTCGACTTGTCTTGTTCGTTTCTTTATATTCCTGAATAATAAACTTTGGTCAAGTTATAATTGATTAAGTTCCTCCTTTAATATTTATTATTCAATTCATGTCACATATTATAATTTTATAAAAACTATTTAATAATGTGAATTCATATCAGATGTTTTTGTCGATGTTCGGTACATGAGTCAAAAATGAACTTGTTTGAAAATGATTGTCCTTGTAGTTATAAGTAAATCATCTCTAGAATATTATTAATGATTTAAATATAATATATATCCAGTACATATTCATTTTATACTATTCCATAACATTTGGAGATAAAAAGAAATGAAATGCACTGTTCATGGAGACGGTAGGCCGTACGTACGCTTGAACGCTACTTTCATTTCATTGTCATATTAATGGAATTAAAAAATAAATGATAGATATATATATATTCTAATTCCATTATAATATATATGTTATATAGGTCACATATGTTCATTAATTTCGTTCTTTATACATTTCATGTATTGCATGAACGCATCACATCACTTGAGGGGGTGGCAGTCCACACTTCCTCGTATGAAATTATCGCATTTGCATAACATGCAAAGAATAAAGGTATGTTTTAAATATAAAATATAGAATCCTATAAAAAACATAAATACCATATATATCATATATAAAAGAATCTTACATCATAATGGCCACCATGATAGGTGTTAAGAGAAGATTGAACAATCAATCGTTTTGTGAGGTAGTAATTCGCCATCCACAGAAATAGTATGTTCTTTAACCATTAGACAAAGGTGTGTGTATGTGTAGATCGAATATTTATCATAAAAACATCCTAGTATATTTAATATACTTGTTTTGTTACAAAATAAAGGAATAAAAAGACTTTATGGGGTTGGAGAAGAAAAATAAAACAAAAGAACACAAGTGAAGACATTACCTTTAAATCGGTTAACTCCTCTTGGTTTGAACCAAAAGGGTTTCTTGAAGAGCTTTATGCAAAAGGGAAGGCTTCTAGGATGTGGAGAGGGATGTGGAGAGATAAAATGAGCAGAGTTTGGTCGATCCAAAGGCTTTAGAGGTGTTGGTAAGGGGGTAGAGGTAGGCGCCTTTTATAACATGAGAGGAGGGGCACTCTTGGAATGATATAAGATGTTACTTTATTATAAATTGTTTTTTCATATTTTAAAGGTCAAAAAATTATATATTTATAGGATAAGGTGATAAGGGATCGAAATCCATCCATATAATAGGTTTTATACAACTGTAGGTCTTATATTTTACATTATCTTTTCATTTTATATAATTCTTTAAATAATGAGTTAATTGCTGCATCATCATGGTGTCATAAATAATTTAATTTATTTAATGTCTAAAAATTATAAAACAAATATCATGATGTATGAAATTTTTTTAGATTTATAATTAATATTTATATTCATAATTATTACTTGTATAACCCCATGTAAATTTTTTTTAGTAAAACAATACATGTTTGTGACATTTTAATTTTAACATTAAATAAAAAGTTATTAATGTCATTTTCCTACCAAAGTAACTCCATGGGGTCGCCAAGTTGACCCATGGATTTTTATGGTCGTCCATGACTCATCCAATAAGGGTAGTACATGTGTCAAGGTAATTTTATATTATTATAACATTATTTTTACCGTAAATTACACTAACTACCTCTAATCGCGATTAATAAAACATAAAAGTTAATATTTACCAAAAAATTATTTTAATCCCATTGAATCACATTTTACATACTAATGACAACCATGTATGTCGGATTTTGTAAATTAAATTCACATAAGTGGCAAAGTTTCATTTAAATGAAAAATCAGTTTTTAAACTACCACTTAGTGGTTTCACTATTCATCAAAAATTGAAGCTTTTCAGAAAAATACCAAAAATTCACCCTAAGCTATATTTTATATTCTGAATTCAAAAATGATGACCATTTCACAAAATTCAAAACATATATGTTTCATTACTTAATTTAATAATTATTTCCCGCTGTCAAAACAAGTAGCGCGTTTTTATGAAACAATATATATCAAAATATTGACACTAGTTTAAGTCCAATTTCAAAGTAAAATTAATTCCAATTACCACCATTTGATTAAATGCTAAAAATATATTCTAATTTCACTTTAAATTTAATTCAAAATATAATCTAATCATATAAATAAATTAGATTAAAAAGTGGTTTTGAATTAAAATAGAACATTTTTCACTATTCATTAGAAATTGAACTTTATCAGAAAAATACCAAAAATTTACACAAAGTAAATTTTGATGTCCCAATTCTAAAGAAAGATTTTATTTGGTCCAAGAAAATTTAATAGAGTGGCCAAAACTATTTTTAAAGAGGGTTCTCCATCAAATGGCGATAAATCGACATTTTAGTGAATATTAGAGTAATTATGCTTAAGATTGAATTCTTTTCTTATTTTAAGCCTTTAACTTTTATTGGATAAATGTAAAAACATTTAACAAACATAAATAATCATATTTTAGTTATTTCTATTCATTCCAACCAATATAATGGCTACGAGTTAACTACCATTTAAAATAATATTATTATATTATTAGTGTGCAACATAAGATTTCAAAGAAACTCATTGTTGCATATTGGGTATGCCATCGAGCATAGCGTTCCCTTTAATGTAATATTAATATTTTATTCACAAATATTAAGAAATATGAAAAAGTAATATTCTTTATTTACCTGGGATGTTACATCCTTCCCCCCTTTTGGGAATTCTGCCATCACAATTTTAAAATTGGGCTTAGAAACTTAATTGAAAGCCCCACATCGGAAAAAGAGTAAATTAAACTGTCACTTTAAAAGAAAAAATGGAATTAAAAAGGTCACCCAAGTTAACCCATACTAGTATTCCATGTAGGAAAACATGGACATGGAATAGAAAACAAAGGGTCATGTTTTTATGGAGAGTGATAGACAACATGATTAGAAGAAAGTTAACCACCAGAAAATCAAAAACTTGTGATGTGTTAAAAGGTATCTGATTCCTCAGTAGGAAAAGTTAACATACATCATTTTTTATTTAGGTTACTTTTAATTGAGTAATAGTTTTATGATCTTAACTAAATCGCAAGGAAACATACTTTCTTGTCATTTAAACTTTCATCTCTTACTAGATTTCTTACACAAACTCATTTTTTTCTTCCAAAAGACGAGTATTTAGGATGACTTGTTCACATTAAGAGTGATATAATCAAAATATAGAGAATCACCTAATACATAAAAGAGAAATATATATTTCCCATGACTTTAGACCCTTACCAAAACCAAAATTGTTAGAACAAGATCAAATAATCCACAAAAGGATAATCTCTTATAAAAAGAAAATCTATTATTAATCTCCAAAATTTTTCCAACAAAACCCAAAGTTCTACAAAGAACATTTGATAAACAATTTGTCCATATAATTCATCAAAGTAAACCAAACTAAGATTGAAACCCAAATATTTTAAGGATTCAATCACATAGTCTTCCAAGGTAAAAATTAACATTTATCTCCAGATAACATCAGTTTCTATTAAAGTCTCATATTGAAAAGTAATTAACCTAATCATATATCCTCCATGATAGGTCAATATTTTCCTAGATAACCCAAAATCATCTTATTATTGATTCATAAAATTATATAACTAAAAAGGATTTGTCATACTAACCAGGGACTTCACGTAGTCCAGTGGTAGGTGATGCGCCATTTTTGCCCTTCAGTTGTGGGTTTAATTCCTGCGGCCTTACCAGATGCGACGGGTTTTCACCCATCCTACAGGTTGTCTTTTTTTATAAAACTCCAAAAATAACCCTAACATGTTTTTACCTCAATGGTTTCCTTATACCTCTCATTTTCATCTAAATTCATTACGATCACAACATCCTAATCCTTGAAGTCTTATTTCACCACCATAAGATAAAATAAAATGATTCCCAAAAATGAAGAACATCATACCTTGATCATGGTATCCATTTGGTTTCATCGTCATCCAGTTCACGTAGGTAGAAGGTCCATGCATTGCAAAAATGATATAGATATCCTTCAAAATCATTTGCTTCCTCCATCCAAATACACCTTGTACAACATGGGTCATATGGGTGTTCACAAAAAACAGTTTTGGAAAATAATCATGTATGACATATAATTTCAAGACATCTGATAAGACATGATTTCTATAAAATAGTCGGACAGAATTTGAGTTGAAAATTTTGATAATTGGTCCTTTTAAAATACCATAAGTATGTGCTGAGAGACTATATTTTAAAAGAAAATATAAATAGTTTGCGCAAGGGTCTCCTTCTTTAGCACCATTTTTAAAATCATAATATGCTTCAAAATCTTGTGATAAGGTAAAATATTTTAAAATACCTTGATAATATTTACCTTTCTTGAAAATATGAGAATATTGTGAAAATAGTATTTGTCTAAATACAACCCATGATCCACAATGATAACGAGGTATATAGAAGTGTTTGATATCTCAAACAACTACTTGCAGGTGAGTTGTATGCTAGAAAAAGTTTCACAATCATCCGAACATGTCTTTACAATAATTATTGCAAGCATGTCATCTAGAAGAGATAAGAATATCGTTTTAGATCCTCCTCCTTCCATTCGTAACCGACTTTACTTGACCTGAAAAAAAATTATAAAACAAGGATTTAACAGAAATAATATATATAGAGACTAACCATGTGTCTAATGAAAACTCTTAATCCCTAATGTAGTCTAAACTGGACTTTGATACCAACTATAAGGACCCAGCCTTGAAACCATACATAATCATGAATTAAATGAATAATTCACGTAGAGGATCTTTTCAGGTTTAGGGTTTTAGAGAATTAGGACATAACTATTACATCTCAAAAGATTACAAAGTAGACACTTCTACTAAGTTTACATAAAATAAAAACATTTAAAAAGAAACATGCCTAGTTCCATGTTTTAGATAGCATGTCTTTCCTTGATCTCATCCTTGACCCTATTCATCTTTGTGTCATGTGGAAAACATTTCAAAAACTTGGGATGAGAATAAAAAGCCCAATAAAAGATACAAAAAGAATTTAAACTGTTAGACTTTCAAAACAACATGTTAACCATGAATACTTTATCAAACTAATACTTTTCACCTTTATGAAGTAGTAAAAACTCTTCACTGAATAAAAGATCATTACATACCCGTTTGTAACCAAAAGATTACCGTAAAACCCATATAAAGAACACATAACATATAAAGGTAACTTGGGACATAAACATACTTAAATATAATTACCATACGATCGACTTCCACACATATCACTTAATGTAATATCCATACGGCCGACATCCATACCCAATGCATTGGAGGTTATAACGTAACCACCCATTCTAGTATTCATGGCACCACCCGTCATATGGTTTATCACGTAACCACCCGTCAAATGTCCAAGTAAAATTATAAAAATAATAGCACATATATAAACATTTCACTCTTGACATTTCATTTTAAATCACAATATATAATTTCAAGATATCGACAAAATCAATGATTTATCAAACTATTTTCAAAACCATTTAATAAAGTGATTTTTGAATCAAAGTGTCCCATACCACTTTGAAGCTTTCAAAGGAATAATATTTAATCAAAAATTTATAATATCATGAGAATAACGGTATTCATGATATAATATGCCAAAGGACAATATATGCACCATATCAAAGTGAATTGTCACATAACAACAGTCGAGTCTTAATGGAATGTAATTTGAGACTAAATCCCTTATAAAGACGGCATCCTTTGGTTAAGGATAAATCAATTATATAATTATGTTTGAAAAACGAATACACCAAATATATGTTGATATTAAGTGTAAAACAATCATAGTTCATTCACACATATTCATAGAACGACATATTCAAGGAGTACAAGTTTTACTCAAAGGATCGAAATTGGGTTAAGAAGTTCCCTTGCAAAAATTCGACAGCCTAACGGCGTCACTTATAATTTCAGATTAAGAGTTGATGAGAGATAAAATGATATCTCATCACTTGAACATAAAATTTACGTCAATAAAGATATAGAAGAACATATCCCAGCATAATAACATGTAAATTAAAAGACATAACATAAAGAAATCTTTTAAAAAGAGAAGGGTGAAAGGTCCCCTTTACGATTTGGGTAACCTTAGAAACGTACACTCCATGAATGAAGGGTCATACAATGAAGATATAAATACCCATAAATTAAATTATATTACACAAAGAATACAATCATGGTCTATACATACACCACACAAAAATAAATAGTGGTAAATGTAGCATGAATCTCACGGGAATAAAAGTGAGATGAAAAATCCCCTTATGATAATTCGACACCCTAACGGCGCCACTTAAAACATACAAAAATGGATTGATTAGATCAAATAGGTTATCTCATAATATTAAAATAAAAATAACAGTAAGAGGAATATAAAATAACATCCCCCAACATATGAAATAGGATCTTAAAGTAAGTGACATAAAAGAGAGTACTTAAAAAGAAAGAGAGAGGTAGGATCCCATACCCCAAGTCCGACTTGTCTTGTTCGTTTCTTTATATTCTTGAATAATAAATTTTGGTGAATTTATAATTTATTAAGGTTATACTTTAGAGTTTATTATTCAATTCATGTCACATATTATTATTTTATAATAATTGTTTAATAATGTGAGTTCATATCAGACGTTTTTGTCGATGTTCGGTAGATGAGTCAAAAATGAACTTGTTTGAAAATGATTGTCCATGTAGTTATAAGTAAATCATATCCATAATAGTATTAATGATTTAAATATCATATATATATAGTAAATATTCATTTTATACTATTCCATAACATTTTCAGATAAAAATAAATGAAATGCACCGTTCAAGGAGACGGTAGGTCGTACGTACTCATGAACGGTACTTTCATTTCTTTGTCATATTAATGGAATTAAGAAATAAATGACAGATATATATATTATAATTAGAGTATAATATATATGTTTTATAGTTCACATATGTTCATTAATTTCATTCTTTATACATTCCATGTATTTCATGAACAAATCACATCACTTGAGGGGGCGGTAGTCCACACTTCCTCGTATGAAATTATCACATTTGAACAACAGGAAAAGCATAAAGGTATGTTTTAAATATAAAATATAAAAGCATATAGAAAACATAAAATACCATATATATCATATATAAAATACATTGACATCATAATGGCCACCATGAAAGGTGTTAAGAGAAGATTGAACAATCATCGTTTCGTGAGGCAGTAATTCGCCATCCACAGAAACAGTATGTTCTTTAACTATTAGACAAAGGTGTGTGTAAGTGTAGCTCGAATATTTCTCATAAAAACATACTAGTATATTGAATATACTGGTGTTTTTACAAAATAAAGTAATAAAAAGAGTTTAGGGGTTGGAGAAGAAAAATAAAACAAAAGAACACAAGTGAAGACATTAACTTTAAATCGGGTAACTCCTCTTCGTTGGAACCAAAAGGGTTTCTTGAAGAGCTTTATACCAAAGGAAAGTCTTATAGGATGTGGAGATATAAAATTATCAGAGTTTGGTCGTGAAAAAGGATTGATATGTGTGAGTAATGGGGTAGAGGTGGGGGCCTTTTATAAGAGGAGAAGAGGGTCACTCTTGGAAAGTTATAAAATGTTACTTTATTATAAAATACTTTTTCGGATTTTAAAGGTCCCAAAATTATATATTTATAGTATAAGGTGGTAAGGGCTCTAAATACACCCATACAATAGGTTTTTGACAAGTATAGGTCTTAGATTGTACATTATCTTTTCATTTTATTTAAATGTTTAAATAATGAGGTAATCGCTGCATCATCATGGTGTCATAAATAATTTAATTTATTTAATGTCTAAAAATTATAAAAAAAATATCTTGATATCGGAAATGTTTTTATATTTCTAATGAATACTTATAGTAAAAAATATTACTTGTATAAACCTACGTAAAAATTGTTTTTGTAAAACAATACATGTTTGTGACATTTTAATTTTAACATTAAATAAAAAGTTTTTTATGTCATTTTCCTACCAAAGTGACTCCATGGGGTCCCCAAGTTGACCCATGGATTTACTTGGTCTTCCATGACTCATCCAAAAAGTTTAAAACATGTTTCAAGGTAATTTCATATTATTATAACATTATTTTTACCTTAAATTACACTAATTACCTCTAATCGCGATTAATAAAACTTAAAAGTTAGTATTCACCAAAAAAGTATTTTAATCCCATTGAATAAAATTTTACATCCTAATAAAAACCATTTATGTCATATTTTTGAAATTAAATTCAAAAAAGTGTAAAATTTTCATTTAAACAAAAAATCAGTTTTTAAACTACCACTTAGTGGTTTCGCTATTCATCAAAAATTGACGTTTTTTAGAAAAATACCAAAAATTCACCCTAAGCTATATTTTATATTCTGAATTAAAAAATTATGACCATTTTACAAAATTCAAAACATATAAGTTTCATTAATTAATTTAATAATTAATTCCGGCTGTCAAAACAAATAGCGTGTTTGTATGAAACAATATATATCAAAAGATTGAAAATAGTTTAAGTCCAATTTCAAAGTGAAATTAATTCCAATTACCACCATTGGATTAAATGTTAAAAATATATTATAATTTCACTTTAAAACCAATTAATAAGATAATATAATCATATAAATAAATTATTTTAAAAGGAGGTTTTGAATTAAAATACAACATTTTTCACTATTCATTAAAAATTGAACTTTATCAGAAAAATACGAAAAATTTACACAAAGTAAATTTTGATGTCCCGATTCTAAAGAAAGATTTTATTTGGTCCAAGAGAATTTATAATAGTGACCAAAACTATTTTTAATGAGGGTTCGCAATCAAAAGGCGATAAATCGACCTTTTAGTGAATATTAGAGTAATTATGCTCAAGATTGAATTCTTTTCTTATTTTAAGACTTTATCTTTTATTAGATAAATGTAAAAACATTTAACAAACATAAATAATAATATTTTAGTTATTTCTATTGATTCCCACCAATACAATGGCTACGTGTTAACTACCATTTAAAATAATATTATTATATTATTAGTGTGCAACGTAAGATTCAAAAGAAACTCATTGTTGCATATTGGGTACGCAATCGATCATAAAATTACCTTTAAAGTAATAATAAAATTTTACTCACAAATATTAATAAATATTAAAAAGTAATATTCTTTATTTACCTGGGATGTTACAGATACTCATTAATTTTACATAGTTATTAGAAATTGTGTGGAACTATATGATAAGTGATTGTTTTCATCCACTCACTATCACTGGTGATATTTTGTTAACATAATAGGTAGGTAGTACCACCAAAATGTTACCATCCTAACCGTGGAGGCTACTTAAGAGAGTTTCTTACATCTGAAGTCCAAAAACCTGACTCATCAAAGCTGGTTGGTAGCCGAATTTGCGGTACCCATTATCACCTAAAACAATTTTGGGTTATGTTACCTAGTGAAACACTCCTTTATTTTATTATATAGTTATCTATTGAAATTTTTCTTCTTTCAAAACATGCATTACATGTGACTTAGAGTTTAAATAAATAACCTTATAATATAAAAACATTATTATTCGTTGTGGTTGTCATCACATAAAAATTTAATTGGAGGGTAAAAATTTTATTAATCTCAGTATAAAAAATAAATATATATAAGTCATAATAAATAAAAATGTACAAATTAATATGTATACAATTTTTAGAAATGATATGTTATTCTTCAAAAAATACTTTTATCTTAAAAAATTCTTTTTTTTTTCTCTGTGAGAAAAATGTAATTAATTTATTTAAATTTTAGAAGATATATATGATATTAATTATATCATTTTTGAAATAAATATTTCAAAATATTCTTAGAGTGAATTATTGAATTATCTGAAAATATTTTTTTCCAACGGATACTAAAAATAGTTATTTTAATTAGAAGTTATATTTTTTATTTATTCATTTAGAATAATTTATTTTTTTTAAATAAATAGTTTAATTATACAATTACTTCACTAATATTTTTAATAATCCATTTAATTTAATTAGGATCAAATTTATTGTTAAATTTGTAACAAAAACACTTTTATACATACTTGCAATATATCAAAAAAAAATTCTTCTTTTTGTCTTATATTTTTATCTGAAATTAATTATGACCTATTATAGAAATTTAATAATTAAAAATGGATTACATAATTTGAAGTAAAAGATCCAAATTTTATAATTAGGTTTCATTTATTTTTTCAACAGGACTTGTAATCATAATTTTTTTTGTTACCAATGTAATGGTAAAATGGGTTCATTATGGTTAAAACTACTATGATAATACATCAAATTCACTCAAAAAATATCATTTATCATATTTGATGTTTTCAGTTTTACCATTAACATCCATGTATTAAATATATGGCCATGTGGTTCCATTTTTCCTTGATTTTGATAATTATAATATTTTATGAATAGAGGAAAAATAAAACATCACTCTCTTGTCGTCAATATAAGTAATTTTTTCACAAAAGTTAATAAGAGGATAATTTTAGTTATATATTTTTATTTGAAACATGATTTATTTATTTATTATCAAGGTAATTTATTTTTTATTTTTAGTGACTTTATATTTACAATATATTATTTTGCAACGCCAACATAGTATTTATTGGATTAATAGAAATATAAAATATATTATTTAAAAATTGTTAATAATAACACAATTTGGATGAATTATTTTGTTAGATGTTTTTTTATAATATATCATATTACTTAATTTTTAAATCTTTATATTCTGATTAATTTTCTTTTATTTTATTTTTAAAGTCAAATAAAATGAATAGTTCCAAATATTTACATTAATAATATTTTATAGTAAATAAAATTTTCATAAATGATTCAAAATTAAAATAAATAATAAATTAATCCACTTTAATGGAATATGGTTGAATATATTATCCCTGGTCTATTTATGAGTGACATTTATATTAATGGTGATAATCATAACCCTTAATTTGTAGAGAACACTGATATTAGAGTAATTGTCTAAAGGAAAAAAGAGGGTTAAAAGTATGAGGTAAGAGTAATAAATCGAAAAACATGTAATAATGTTATTATATGATAGTATTTAGACACATAATAATACATTATTCATAATATAACAATTTAGAGATAATTTTATGTAACACCCTGACTCCGGAATCCTAGAGTCGATGCCTTAGATTATTACATTGCCATGATTGTAAGGAAAAAAATCCCAAGAGAAAAGTCTATTTAGTAGTTTTATAAATCTATATTACATACATTTAACCCATTTTCGATTTGAAATAAACAATATAATACATATCAAAATGAAATGTGAGTATCCTTGGAACCCATTCCAAGAATCAATATTTATTCCCCAAGGAAAAGAAACATAATGAGGGTGAGATAAAATAATCAGTAAGGGTAAAGTACTTAAGAAGATATCATGAATGAATAATAAATAATTATATAGAAGGAATAAAATATGATCAAATAATTCCATATAAACAATCTCACGAGCATGAAACATGACCATGGATATTTTAACTAATCAAATAATGACACTGAATAATAATACAGTCATAATTCATAAAGTTGGATGTCTGCACCATCATTATATATCTTTAATATAGTTAAAAAATCATTTATCCTCAAGGAAGTTCTTGTTTTTTGGTAGAAACATGTATCATTTGTGTCACGATCTATTATCCTAACCATTTAAAACTTCTTGGAAACAAACAATAAGGGTTCATCGCAAATCGATTTTGTCCCATGAGACTATCGATCCGTCTAAGAGATTGAATTAACTGATACACAGCCAATATATTTTATGTTCAAGAAATTCCTCATATATTGAAAAATCAATTTAAATAATAAAAAAGTGCCTTTTCTAATATCTATATGGAGTAAAGGATGCAAATTTATCAATATTTCTCCAATAAATCAAATAACATTTAATGAAATAATTGTATATTAAAATGGAATACGGTTTAAGAAATAATAATATAAATAATAAAATAATATTTATTTAAAAAAATTAATTTCCACTTAAAATATATTAAAATAATGTGATTGTTTCAGTAAAAAGTTAACACTCACAAAAGAAATTGAAATTTCAAAATAACGTTTACCACATGGTAATTTTAAAATCAAATCCCTAGATGAGATAATCCTGTGTGAAAATAAAATACCACTAATTATGATTGAATCATGATATTAAATTATAGTGGGGCATTATACACTCCAAACTAAAGTGAATTGGTGTAAACTAACAAATATGCTTCAATGGAATGTAAATTGAGACAAAACCAATTTATTTACACTTAATTTTGGAGGAACTCTATTTAAACAAATATATAATGATGTTAAGTATGTTATTAACTTATACCGAAACCACACTCAGATTTATAATATAATATATGATGAACTTTTAAAGGAGATGATAGATGGCGACGGAGACGTGCAGCTGCTTGCGGCGATGGAGATGGCAATTTGCAGCACTGGAACCCTAGATGACGCTGGGGGATAACTTCCCTCCCCTTCCTAGAGGTGGAAGGGGGGCGGAGGAATGACCGCAACCTCCAATTCCGTAGAAAGCTTTCACTCCTTTCTCAAGCCCTGGATCTCTCCCGGATTTCCCGATGATTTCGTTATGCCTGAAGGTTCTTCATCTTCATCAGGGTGATCCTCAACTCGGTATTTCGTCATCGGAGTTTGTTGAAGCTTCGAGCCATTTGGATCTTATGATGGTGGCTCGTTTCCATCAGCGAAGGCCCTTGGTTGATGATTTTTAATGCTTTTTCTTTGGTAAGTCGGATTTGAAAGATCGAGTAGTTGTTGGGATTCTCGACAAACGACATTTCATGATTCGGTTTTCCTCGGAGGACGATTTGATTCGCGCCTGGTCCAGTGCCCCTTGCATATGAAACAGATTTCGTTTCTTCCTTCTTCACTGGTCCTTTGATTTATGCATGAACCGTGATCCTTCAACCATTATGGCTTGGGTCAGTCTCCCTCAACTCCCTGTTCCTTTCCAAAATTTTTCTATAATTCGTATGATTGGTAATATGGCGGGGCAGTATCTCTACTCGGATGTTCGAACATCCATTGTAAGTCACCCGGAGAATCCTCGCATCTGTGTGGAGGTGGAAGTTGCAAGGACTTCAGTCAACTGGATATGGATTACCATGGGAGAAGAGTTATGATGGAGACAGTCTGTGGTCTTTGAATCGTGGGCAGATTACTACAATGCCTGTTTTCGATTGGGGCATACAGCCTCGAAGTGTCATTCTGAGGTATTGAACAGAAGCATCGCTAACCCGAGGGAGAGGGAAGGAAATACTAATGGGATGAGGGTGATGTCCGCTAGACAGATGGCATCTGGTATTTCTTATAGTGTGGAGCATCGGGCCGCAGTGCCCTTGAGGAAACATGTTGAGGCACCTACCAATCCAGATGTGGCTGCAATGTTCAGTAGACTTCGCCATGATCTGTAGTTGGGTGATTGGTTAAAACAAGCTAGTGCAAAGGATGCTTCTGGATCTACTGCAATGGGGTGTCCCACAGGTGTTGTTGCTGCCGAGCAAGAATTACAGCTTGACGCGTGTGTTAATTTATCTAATGAAAGGGCGGGAATTGGTGTAAGGGAGCTGTGAATGTGGCTGCAGGTATGTTGGATGTTTTTTGCTGTGTTAGTGAACCTGTGGAGGTGTTTGATGTTGCTAGTGGAACACAAGGGAGGGTTGTTCATAATGAGGGTGTAGGTTTCACTGCTGCTACATGCAGCCGCTTTCAGGTGTTGGAGCAGGCGAATGTGGAGGAAGACCTCTCATCGAAGGAAATGCAGAATGTCTCTTCTTCTCAGGAGAGTGGAAATGGATCCAATGCTATGCAGAAGGGGTCTTTTATTATTTACGATAATATGGAACAACCAAGGTGCCTCGCTATTGACACCAACGGCCAGTTTTAGTAGGGTAAAGGAGTAGAGGATAATATCCAGAATGTGATCATCAAAGGAAAATGGGGAGACTGCTCTGAGAGTGACAAATAGAACTATGGTGGCATGATCAAGCCTTCATATAGTGATGTGGTCCAAGGTGGGAGGACGAAGATGATCGAGGCCCAAGAAGTTTCCACAGCCCCTCCGCGACGGAGGTCAAAGAAGGACTACTCCTCCCTGCCAAAGTCGTTGGCTACTAGGTCTTCTGGTGGTCACACTGAGCTCTTATACATGGAGTGCATGAATCTACTAAGGAAATATTCTAAGGTTCTGAATCATTATTACAACTCGTAATGGGAATCGGCTACTACAGACGAAGCTTGCTACCAGGGATGTGGAGATGGGTATGGTTCTTATGAGATGTAACTCTTTCTTTTGAATTCTACTGATTTTTTACTGTCCTTTCATTTTATTTTAATAAATGGTCAGGGGTTTATCCTCTAGATGAGCTTCTCTGGTACATATGATCTTATTATAATATACTATTCACTATTTATTAATAATCTTTCATTATTTTAAGTGTTTAGGGTGTTAATTGCCTAGTTTTTCAAGATTTCTTTACTTTTTGTTTTTGTTCCAATAATTAGATCAGGATTTCATCATCTCTGTAATGTTAAAAAATAATTAATAAGTTTATATATTCAGTATATCATTATTTAAAACAATCCATAATTTTTAGAGATGTGAAATAAAATACACCATTCTTAAAGATGGTAGGTATTATGTGTGCTTGAACACTGTTACCATTTTCTTGTCATGTTAAAAGAATGGAAAGGAAATGATATATATGGTTATTATATTTAAATTATAATTCTAATTTAATATTTATAAAATATTTTATTTAAAACCATCATTAATAAATTCCATTTAAAAGCATGATTGAATCACATCGCATTGAGGATTTGATATTCCACGCATCCAAAAACGATATTATCTTATTCCCAAAAATGGAAAGAATGAAGATATGTATTATTTAAAAAATTCCAGAATCATAAATTCATTATAAATATGATATTTATCATAAAAACCTATAATTACATAATTAATATTATCCTTCAATGGTGGAAATAGAAGAATGAATGACATCGGATCATGGGGCAGTAGTCCACCGTATACATAAATGATGATTGTGTATCCCATTTCATAGTAGTTTGTAATATTTTAGGTCAAAATCATAGAATAAAATAAAATAAGTATATTCAAGATACTGATGTTATTATATAATCAATATATAATAATAATTGAAGAAGTTCTGAATGAAATAAACCAAAATTTCTCATTGAAGAACAGTACTTCTTATTTGGGTAACTCCATTTATTTTATACCAAAATTATTCCTCGGATTTATTTCTACCTAAATTTTGAATTCTAGTATGTTGTGATAGATGTAGGGTGTTTATTTGGGAAGTGTTTGGATGATCCAAATGTATTTATATGTGTGAATAAGTGGGAGGGGTTTGTTTCTTTTTATAGTGAAGAAAGAGTAAATTTTTTGTAAATATAAGAATTTAAACACTACTAATAAGTCTTCATTATTAAATATAATCAAAAATTGAAAAATAATGGATTAAAGATAAGGTATGGTTGAGCCAAAAATACAACACATAAAAATATAAGCATTTTTATAATTTTGTTTCTTAACGTAAATTTTTCCCAACATTTACGATTTTAGTTTTTTATTAAGGTAAAAAGTTTTCTAACCTAAGTAATTTAACCATAAAACTAATATAAAGTGAGATTTATTAAAAAATATTTACCCAACGAATTATAAATATAGTATCAAATTTATAAAAAATCTCATTTGGTCAATATAGTTAATATATTATAATAATTAGGTTTTTATTTAACCATATTTGATATTTATTAATATTTAAAAATAAATTTTAAAAATATGTGTTATTTAGAAATTTTATACCAATTAATAAAAAATTATATATTATTATATATCATTAATGTCAATTTTGACATTATTAATTTAATTTGAATTTAAAAATATCTTGATACTGATATAATGGAAATATAATTTGTAAACTACTATTTTTCATTTTATATTAATCAATAAATTATGAGACACAATAATTTAATCAATTTTATTCACTTTTAAAAAATTTTGTATCATTTATCATTGTTAATTATTAACTAAATTGATAATGTGTTAGCATTTTTAAAGTGTCATATAAAATTATATCATCTTGAAAAATTATAGATTAATTATTATGATAAAAATAACACATTTATATTATAAAAGGCTATATAAAACCGAAAATATGTTGTTTTGTCAATATTTCAAGGAATTATAAATGTTAAAGCTAAGGAATTCACCTTTTTCCCTTTTTCTTTACATAAATTATTATATAGGTCACTTTCAGTGGAGTATTATCCAAATAATTTTGAAAATTAGATCTGTGAGTGGATATAATCAAAATATTAAAATACAATGGATTTTAGACAAGTGTCTAGGTCATTTTCCCCTAATTATTAAATGTTGACCACTAAGTAAACCAATTTGGACCTCAATCACATAAATTAATTTTAATTACTTTCAAACATTTAATTGGAAAAAAATAAATTTACCTTATAAGAAATTAAGAGTTATTATTATTATAAATATGGATTCCATCATTCAAAATCCAATCACAGAAGTGGTAGAAATTAATTTAAAATTATTCTCATAGATGGGATGAAAAAGATGGTTTCTAATGTTAAAATTTTCAAATGTTCTAAAAGTTTTTATATCTATATTTAATATAAAAAATATTATAATGAACTAAACTAAAATAATTTATGTAATATTTATCTAATAATACTTTCAAAAAATGAAAATATTATTTTGCACAATAAATTATTTAGATGAAAAAGTTATTTTTCAATTAAAATTTAGTATTTTTGACTATTCATCATAAAATGAAACTTCTTAGGAAAATAAAAAAATCACCATAATATAATTATATGTTCTTAATTAAAAAATTATATATATTTGGTAATATAAAATTTATGAAATTTCTAAAATCTAGTTTTAAAATAAGAGCGCAATTAAAAGGTAAAAAACTACCTTTAAAAAATATTCCTTTAATGTATAAAATTAGATTTTGTTTTTATCTTATATTTATCAAACAAATTAGATGGTCAAAAATTACTTTTATAATATATAATATATATTTTTTAGAAATATAATTTACTAGTAGTAATTTATAGAACCTTTTCTAAAATAAATATCTTATAAAATCTAAGGGTGTTACATTTTTTCCACCTTAAATAAATTATGTCCTCATAATTCAAAATTGATATCAACAATCAAGTGTTTGATATCTGAAAACAGTAATATTGAAAAACCCATATGTTAAAATGAATAAAAATATATACTCAAAATAATATAGAAATGGGAGTACAAATGTTTTCCATAATGATCACATAATAAGGTTTCTAAGTAGGAGAACATAAGTGGGAAATGAAAACATGGACATGGAAGAGAAAACTAAAACGAAAATATGAAGAGAGAGAGATAGAGAACCAATTCAGTTAAAATTTGATGTCCAAAAATCCTTAAACTATATTTATTAAAAATTTCATTAATATCATAAAAAATGATGATAATAGGATAACATTTTTGTTTCAAGTACCTTTTTCTTAGAGTTGAGGAATATTTTTCACTCTTTAATAATGTAAGTAACTATAGGTTTCTATTTGATTAGAACTATGTTATCTTTTGGATGTTCTTTAATCTATTTTGACATTATTTCTCATCACAAGTTGCATCATATGATGAATTAATACATTAACCTCTAAAACCTCAACTAACGATCACCTTAAACTAATTTATAAATTGTTATCATTTCTAAAAGATTATGATTCATCACTCTAGGAAGAACATCACAAAATTTACAACAATTAACTTATCATTATCAATTAATCAAAATAAAAGATATATTAATTATAACATTCTAAACATGTGAATACATTTATCGTCTATTCTTTTCAAACATGGAAATAACCTGAATTACCAAAAAACATTATTAAAAACCTGAATTATTCTTTATTCCTTATGTAAAACAAAGGTTATGGGATATATTACTTAAATAAAAAAATTCTATAAACTTGAACAAACATATTATAAATCAAATTATCAAAAAATCATTAATCAGTTCAATAGTAGTCTATACCATCCAATTTACACTATCCTTATCAATTATTGATTTATCAATAAGTCATTATCTCGTCATTTGGAACATATTAAGTATATTATTACCCTCAATCATATGTTTTCTCAGAAGTTAAACTTATCACTGAATCATTTTTCTTGTTCATTGGTACCAATAAAAACATTGTTTTAAATCCTTGATGAAAAAGTACTACTATACAATTATTAAATATATCATAATTCATATAACTATGACATAGTTGAAAAAATAATCAAATAACACAATATTTGAATCCAAATACATGCATAATTAATCATTCATTTTCATATTTGATAATAGAATAAAATTGACTATGGTCCATTTTCATCTTTTTAGGTGAATTTTATTAAGGATTAAAGAATGAATTTTCATAGTGTCATATCTCCTTCCAATTGAAACACTAGATAGTAAATGTTTTATTATTCCAGTGAATTAATTATAATAATGACCCTTATCTTTACACTTATAAAAAACTCCCACCCCTTCATTGATATAATAAAGTGTTTCTTTCCTTATATATCACATGTGGAAAACTTCTTCTTTCAGTTATTTTATTTATCTGTTTTTCCTAGTTTTCCTCCTTTTCTTATTCTTCCCTCTAATGCCTTTATACATAGAAAATTTTTCATTTGTATCACTATCACATGATATTGTGTCCTCAAATGTTGATATTTCTTGGGAGAATACTTCCCTTTCAAATATTTTCTTAATATCCCAAAACAACAATCATTATTACACTTCAGATTATATTAATTGATTTGTTTCCCATTCCTTCTGCAACAAACCATTTATAAATGATAACATAAACTACATTGGATCACATCATTTTGAAACAGAATTTGTAGTACCAAAATTAATAAAATACATACAGTAAATTGGAGAATTTATGCATAACTAATCTCAAAATCATAAGCATCGATTCTTTGGTATGTTCTTATATAATTATCCTAACATCCTATAATATGGTAATTTTACTAAATCTATGATTTCATAAATCTAGTTTCTAAGGTTTCTACTAACCTTTCCTTAAAATGAACTTTAATTCTACACCCCCATAAGCCTAAAGATGGTGCCATACTTTATTAAATTGGAATGATTAAAAAGAATAAAATCTTAAATGACCAATATGTTTATTATTATTTTTAAACAATATTACATACATGGATTCAATTTCAAATTGGTAATATAAAAACCTAACACATAACAAAATAAACGACTCAATATCATCGTAACTTATTCCAAGAAATAATTTTTCAAACCCTAGGGAAAGGAATAAAAATAAAGTTGATCTCAAATTCTCAGTATGGGTAAAATATAGAGAAATCTATCATGAAATAATAATGAACAATATATATGTAAAAAATAAAAATTTATCAAATAACTCTATATAAATAAACACATGACCTTAAAACATGACCATGGATATTCTAACTAATCAATTAATCAAATTGAATTATAATAATAATAGAATGAATAATGATGAAAATATTCAATATTAAGATCTATCCTCAAGATATTTACTATCAAGATATTTCCTCAAGAAACTTTAGGTCTATGGGTAGAATGTTTTCTATTTTTTTCAAGATCAATCCTCCTAGAAATTTAAAAATGCTTGGAAGAAACATGAATGGTTTTTTGTCAACTGCTTTCATCCCATGAGAATGTTCATTCAACGATGGGCTTGCAAAAACTGGTCTTGAACCCATATACTATATTTCAAAAAAATTAATCATTTTTTAATAATCAATTAAGTCATAAATAATATAACCTATCAAATATCTGTATTGAGTAATGGATAAGAAATTATCAATATTCCCCCAAAATATCATATAACATTCAAAGTAAACACCATATGTAAAAATGGTATATGGATTAGGAAATAATCATATACATAAACTCAAATATGGATATCAAAATTAAATATAATTTCCAATGACAACTAATTGCAATAATGTGATTATTTTAAGAGAAATTTATTAATCACACAAGAAAGTCAACTTTTAAAATAACTTTTACCACTTGGTAAATTTCAAATCAAACCCCTTGTACAAGATAATCCCAATTGAAAAATAAAATAAAATTAATTATTAGTGAATCATTATATTAAATTTCAATAACAAATTATATAAACCCCATTTAAGTGGATTGTTGCATAATAACAATTAAGTCTCAATTGAATGTAAATTGAGACGAAATCCCTTACCTTACACATAATTTTGGTGTAACTCTATTTAAAAAACATTATAATGTTTTTAATAATGTTATTAACTAATACTAGACCCAAAATAATATTTATAATATCATAAATGATCATATTAAAATATACTAATACCCTTTTCTTAAATATATTTCATTATTTTTACTGTTTTAGGTACCAATTGCCTGGTTTTTTTTAGTATCTTTTGATATTTTATTATTGTTACTATTACAAAGAGAATAACTTAATCATATTTATAATTTAAATAATTATGTAAACATTATATATATTCATTATATATGAATTAATATTAATCCATAAATTTTGGAAATATGGAATAAAATACATTTTTCATGGAGACTGTAGGTCGTACGTATGCATGAACATTGTTTCAATTTTCGTTTTAAATCAAAAAATCGAATGTTAATGAAATATATGTATATAAGAATTACAATTTAATATTTATGTAATATTTATCACATATTTTAATTAAAACCATCATCAATACATTCTGTTTGAAGCACGAATGAATCATCGCACATTAAAGAGGTGGTAGTCCACATGTCCAAATATGATGTTATCATATTCCCATAAAATGGTAATCATGATGGTAAAATTTATATAAAAACCCCCAGAAGAAAAAAAATTAAAAATTTTATTAATATAATATATAAATATAATTAAAAAGTTATTTCCAAAGGTGAAAGTTTTCAATGGAAGAACGAATTACATTGGTTCGTGAGCCGGAAGTCATCCATTCACACAAGAAATGGTTGTGTATCCCATTTGACGGAAGTGTGTGATGTTATAGTACATAATCAGAGTATAAAACCATTTTATTACATTGAATATAATAAGTTATTATATACAAAATATATACCAATAATTGAAGGTGTGGAAAAGGAAATAAAACAAAAGTGCTTATTAAAGAACATTACATCTTATCTTGGTAACTCCTTTTAGATTATACCCAAATCCTTCCATGTTTTTCATTAAAAAAACTTATTTTTATAGGATGTGATTAGGTATGTTGTGATTTTATTTTGGAAGGTTTTTTACAAGAAAATTTCTTTATTTGTGTGAATAAGTGGTGGGGAAGAATTTCATTCCTTGTGGATGAAGAGTGGAATTCTTGTCTATATAAAAAGGTAAACACCATTGAAAGTCCATCATTAAATAACATGACAAAAAAGTTCCCAACTAATGGATTAATGTGAAAATATGATAAAAAATAACATCCAACAAAAATATGTTATTTTTTTATAATTATGGTCGTTAACTTCTATGTTTCCCTACTTTTACCATTTTTTGTTTTTTTATTATGGTAACTAGTTTTCTAACCCATGTAATTTAACCAATAAGAATAAATTAAAGTGATATTTATTAGAGAATATAAATCCAATTTATTATAAATATGTTATCTAATTTTAAAAATAAAAATTACTGGTCTATAGAGAATTAATTTTAACAGAAGTGCAGGTAATGTGTAAAAACACTCCATAAACCATAACTGCACTAACCAATTATTTACTATTTAATAGAAAATAAAGTCATTATAGTCGAATAATTTTTCCCTTAATGGACTATATTTTATTTTTAATAACATTTATAAATCACTTTAAAACATATATGATTTTTAGAAATTGTAAATCAATTACTAAAATATAATTTATTTTAAAATAGCATTAATGTCAATTTTAACGTTATTAATTTAATATAAATTATAAAAAATAAACATAATGAATGAATTAAAATATATTATGATAAAATATATGAGAAATTAAATATTCATCTAAATAGTTCTATGATAATAATAATTTACTCAATTTTATTTAGTTTTAATGTTTTTATTATCATTTATCTTAGTTAATTGTTAACCAAATATTTTTTGAATTGGAACTTATAAAACATTATGAATAATTATATCAACAATTAAAATTGAAGAAAATTTTTTATTATAAAAATAACTCATTTATCTTTCAAAAATATCGGTATAAATGAAAATATGATGTTGTTCCATATCTCATGGAATTATAAATGTTAAAGTTAATGAATATTCATTTTTTCCTTATATAACATATTATATGGGTTAAATTCATGGAATATTATCCCAATAATTTATAAAATTTTATCTATGCGGTTATATGGTCAAAATATGGTCATAAAATGGCTTTTATAAATGTTTCTTGGTCATTTTCCTCCTTAATGTTAAAGATTAACAACTAAGTAAACTAATTTTTATCTTAATCGATGTAATTAATTGTAATTACATTCACAAATATTTTTGGTCAGAAATTATGTTTCCATTATTATAATTAAAAATATATTCTCATTAATATTATGGAATCCATTTTTTAAAATTCTTAAAATATAAGTGGCAGAAATTATTTTTAAATTAATCTTGTATATATGACGGAAAATTGAGATTTTAAAGTGAAAATACTCAAAAGTTCACTGTGTTTTTATATATAAATTAATATTAAAAATAATATCAATGACCTAAATTGTATTAATAGATGTAATATTGATCTAATAATACTTTAAACCCAATAAAAATATTTATTTAACATTATTATTTTTTTAGATGAATTGTTAGTTTTCAATTAAATTTTAGTATTATTCAATATTCATAAAAAATTGAAACTTCTTATAAAAATACAGACAATTTTCCCTAATATAATTTTTATGTTATTATTTCAAAAATTAAAACTTACTATGTCAAATAATTTTTTAAAAATTTTCAAAATTTATTTCTAAAATAGGTGCATGATTAAAAGGAGAAAAAACTACCTTTTTGAAAATATGGATTTTTACATAAAATTTTGTTCTCTTCTCAAATGTCTATAAAACCTATTGGGGGAATGAAAAAACTAATTTTTTTAATATATAATATATACCTATACTTCATTAATATTGTTCACTGTATCTAATTAATTTAATCTATTCTAAAATAAATATTTTGTAAATCAAAGGGCATTATATTTCTCATAATTTATATTATATTATATTAATACATTAACAAATTCCAAGAGTTACCTTATTATTAATTATTAAATAAAACACTATCTTTATTATTATTCATAGTGTTTGATCATTATACATTATCCATTAAGTACCATAATGTCATTCTATATTCTTTACCCACATCATGTATCTTTTGTATTTCCAAAAGTCCATTCATTGAATGCGTAATCTATAAGTCAAAGAAAGTTTCATAATGAATAGGTATACCTTTAACCGAACATTTAAATAATTATTTTTATTATAAATACTAAAAATATTTGAATTTTATTATAAAATAATTAATTAAATATATTAAATATAAATAATAGATATTATTATGATAGAACGACTACTATCCACCATCTTCCCATCCGTTGTAAAATGATATAGTTTATTTTTTGTATGTATGGTATACCCCCTCCAAGAACCAATGTGATTAATTTTCTGATTTAATTTTAGATGTAATGTAATGAGGGTAAATTAAATGTATATATATGATATATATTATATAATAATTATTTTTTAATGGTAATTTGTTATTTCACTTTCCTTTGTTCTATTCATTGATAGGTGAAAACAGTATTCATGTGTATGTATGACATACCATCTCAATGAACTGTGAAATTAATTTCTATACATATACATTTCTTGAATGAACTATATATATAATATATATGATATTTATATCATCATTAAAATTCTAGATAATATGGACACATGATCAAAGTACAAGGGTTAGGACTGCAGAACCAAAACATGCGTGAAAAATGAATCAGTTATTATAACCAACAATTATTTTTATAATAGATATTTAATAAATTAGGGAAGAGATTTTGTGATTAGATAATATATGTTATGTTATGTATAGATATGGTTCTATAATAAATTTATAATAACTATATATTTTTTATAATATTTGTCTGAATGCATATGAAGAAAGATAAGACATGGGGTATGGGATTTATGTCTGATTCCATTTTACTTACGATTTATTGTGTTTGAATTTCCAATAATGAATTTATAAGTTTTTTTTAATACCATTATTTTTTATTATCCACTTGTTATTTATGGGGAATACTCCTTTTCCACTCATTTTTCTTACATTATATACTTAACAAATTGAATAAATGTTTAAAAAAAAATCAAATATGTTTTTCTATTTAATAAAGAATCTTTCTCATCGATTTATAAGTTTTATTTAAAATATTTTGATGATTTTTTTATTCACGGTTTATTTTTAAATTTCATTATTTCCCATTTTTTATTTTCTAATTATAATGAAAGGAATATTTTGGCATTTTCTGACTAAGGTTGTCTTTACCTTTTATAAAAAAATGTTGAACTTATATTTTTTTAAACATATGTGGAATGAATTTAATTTAATTCCATCAAGAGAGATTAAATATTCTAATATCACTTTAACAATTTCCATAGTTCATTTGAAATAAAATTTCTTCAACATTATTTTAGAATTTTTTTTATTTTAAATAAGAGGTTTCAAAATTAAAAGTGCATTTTTATAAAGAAATATTACAGTGATCATTTAATGAAATTGTTTTCTATTATAACATACTTTGAGGTTAATTATGAATTAACGGATATAAGATCATTGATACCATCAATGTAATTTCTATATTTGGTTTATAATTATGATGATTATATTTTTATTAAACAAGATTATTTACCATAGGTTATGGTACGATGAAATGATGAAATATTTATAAATCTCATTACCTTTTCGTATATTGTGTTATGATGATATGATTAATGCTTTATAATTTTATAACACAAATATGTATTCTTTCCATTATGTGATGGGTGAGCCTATAATTAAATAGACCATTATTATAGTGGGTAAATTTTTATATCCTACAAGATAATTTTGGAATAGAATTTGTTATACTTACTTAACTCTGGGAAAAAGGTAGGGATTATTGATACACTGTGTAAAACAAGTGATGATTCATGATTTGTTATAATGGGTGAAGCATATGTTGATTTTTGATTTACTGTAATTTAATTGTCTAAATGGTTAACCATGACATACAAAATGGTTTCTATACCAATGATGTTACCACACTCTTATGGCATGCATTTTTTATGATATAAAATTACAGTTCATGATGGATTTAGGATGATTTACTACACTTATGATTCATATATTTTAAAATGAAAAAAAAAATCCATGAATTGTGTTTATGATACTTGGCCTATTGGATATGAACTTTTTATGTTACAATCATGGTATCATACCCTTATTCTTTTAAATGCTAGAATATCTTACTGTGTATTTAATCTCGCCCATTTCTATGTTTCATTTTCCAAGGTTATTAAGAGAGGTATTATAAAGGGTATTTCAAGAAGTGTATAATGTGGGGATTACATTATGAGAGATGATAAAGATTGTACATAAATAATATGTTTATGTACCTAGTATACAATTATAATAAATAATTTGGTATCTAATGTGGATCGTAATGTTATGTGATGAATATTCATCTAAAAATGTAATATTCATTTATGAAAACAATTGGGTCACTATTATTTGTATTAAATTAGGGATTAGATAATTTTTGGAGGATATGATTAGAGATTATTTTTTAAAACATATGGGATAAACATATTTATAATTAAACATTCTAATGTTTTTGAAATGCCCATTATAACATTTGTTACCAATTTCTTTTCTTTATCTTTTATCTTTTCATTTTCTAATTTATTCGGTGCATTTTGGAACTCTTGAGTATTCATATAATTTTATTGGGAATATGAACTAATTTTTCTTCATTTAAGTTTGTTTGAATTAATTTATTTGGGGAATAAATGCGTTAAATGATTATCAAGGTTCTCCTTGAGTTTAGAGAATGTCGATATTAGTTTGAATTTATAGTAGAATATAGATGTTTTATCTAATGGGATATCAAACTCCATGTAATGATTACACATCCTTAAAATTTTAGACGTCATGAAAAATATTCATCTTGTGTATTGGTCACTGGGAAGATGTCTTGAACCATTACCAGGTGTGTAGGGTTTACAGGCCTTGCAAATATTATATGTCATGAAATACTGAAAATCGGGATTTTTAATCTGAGGTGATGGGTATTTTAGTATTTCGGGATTCCTAGATTAAACAACTTGAAAGGGTGTTTCACTAAGGGTAATTATCATGGTTTTCCATTTAGGATACCTTATGATTAATCATTATTTCATTTGGCCATAGGTATGTTCTCTCTTGTCATAAAATCTCTCCTAAGTGGTTTTTTCGATCTCCACTACTTCTGATTCGCATCTTTCAGAGATTGATATTCTTTTGATTGTGGTTTATTAATTTGGGTGAGTAATCCATATGCTTATTCATTTCCACCAATCATTGTAAAACCATGTTTTTTTATTTATCTATTAATATAGGATAATGATCTTCTTAGTCCTTTATGATTTGTTCTGGGATCTTCTTTCGAGGGACCTTCCTTAGTCGATTATGGTGTGGAGGGTGCATCTTCTCTGAGGTTTTTTATGGTTCACCATTTATTTATTCTTTTTTTATTTGTGGTATGTGATTATATGATATAGGAATCAATATCAAGTCCTATTCTATTAATCTTGTGTTCTTTTATGGTCGGTGAATATCATTTTGGGCATGTGCAACCGATGTTTGAGGTCGGTGGTTCTATATCTAGCATATGATGGATGGATTATATATCTTTTTTTATAAATTGATTTATAAATGAATTATGTTTATTTAATTTTTTGTGTGGAATTTGTTTTTGAAAATATGGTTTCTCCCTTTTTCGTAAAAGAAAACATATTTCCAAGGCATTATGAAATAAATTTCTGAAATGGTTTTCAAAGAATGGTTTTTATGAAGTGGTTTCAAAAATATATTACATGAGAAGGTTTTGGTACTTTGGTTGATCATGTTTTAATAATTCTAATCCATTGATATTGTTGGAAGTTCACTCGTGGGGTGTTCCTCTACTCCATGGGCCTATTTTTCTAGTAGCATTATAATCACTGTTATGAGGTTTTCTTTATCAGGTGTCCCTCTACTCTCTATATTTGATTCATAAATCCAGGGTATTGATAAAATCTATTGTCAATGTTGAGGGTATAATTGTCCCATCCATCCTAAACTATAGTGATCCTTGGAGTGATATTACTTATTCTTTGGAATATACTTTTTATTGTTTACTAACCAAGATTTGATATGAAATGTGATCCATGATTTGATTGGAATTTACTAGTTTAATGGATATAGAATTCTTTGAAATATTTTTAGATAGACAATTATGAAAATATATCAAAATTTCAAATTAAATGTTTTATCATGGTATTGAAATAAAATAAAATTAACTAATATTCATGATGTTTTTTTCTTTAATGTTTATCATGTTTATATTTTTGTAAAAACTCTTGTCAAGATAACCTTTATTGTATGTTACCATGCTTGTTATCTCACACACTACACACCCCTTCGACAGTGCATAGACCATTGTATGTATTTTGATGAAACAAATAGAAAAGAGATGTAGTGAGGAAATTATGTTTTTATTAGATGAGTTTGGTTAGTGAATGGTGAGATGATGGGTGGTTTCCCACACTATCTAATGATGTAGTAAGTTTTCCATTTTAGCATCATCTTTATATTGGACTTTTACTATGGGACGTTCTGACTACTTTTGAGTTAAATAACTTTTAATATTCCCTTTTGTTATAACATATATTATAGTTTCTTATTTTTATGTTTCTTCCCATAATTTTATATATATATATATATGTTAGGTTTAATGTTTATGGTTGGATGAAATCATTTACTTTGGATGTTTTTGATGTCGGGGTGCTACTCTCTTACCCATGGGGATTTGGAATGCCCTTTGGGTATGTAGAGACTCAGTTTATGTACTAGTTTAAGTGGATATTTAGTTAAAGTTCTTTATAGTTTTGAATTAGAGGTGGACCTTCCTCGAGAGTCATTTTTTAGGATGTTTAGTAGACTAAATATTGTATTTTCAGTACTTCATAGGTTGGTTGTAGTGACTGACTGACTATCTCTTTCCATGAAAAGACTCATGTTACAATTGGATGTTGGGACTTGTGTCTCCTTTAATGAGTTCATACCTTAATCTTGGTTTTTTATTAGGATTTTACTATTTGATCTAATATTATCTTATTTTTTATCACTTATTCCGTTTTGGTGTGTAGAGGTTTTTCTTTGAGATATATTCCATAGATTCCTCAGAAGGGTGAAATGAATTATCCTTAATTAAATCCAACTATAGATCAGATTCCTATCTAGGATATAATGTGGGATTTTAATGTAGTTGACCAAAATTTATTTCAATACTATAATTCATTTTTTTAACTAAATCCAAGAGCTATTGGATAAAGGGATTAATCAAGGGGGGTTTTGCAGGAGAATCCATCTTCCTATAAAGATACAAATGAGCCTCAAGAGTTAGAGGACTAGATTCACGAGATCAATTAGATCATCAAATTCCCAGATAATCAAGAGAGTATCAAGGTGAAGTGTGATAATTGTAGATTGAATGGACCTAAAAATGATTATTTGATTCTATTCTACATTATTATGGGTAAGCGAGATTGGACTAGAGGGGTTTCAATACTCTATATATCCATAATTGTTTTCCAGAGTTATTAATGATGGGAATGTATCTAGAGTTTATCTTTTTTTAGTAGGGAGAGATTTTGGTGTTACCGTACTCCAATCAGTTCACTAAGTCGGTTCATTTTTATATTGAGGTGGTGAAGAATAGATAATTAAAGGTTTAGAAGTACATATAGGATTTGAGACTGGATATCACATCTATGTTTTTTATTCTGAATCTTTCAACCTATGTGGATATGGTAGATATGGAAATGATGGCATATATGAATATGATAGGAATGGTTGGTTATTTATCCCTTTATCTCCCACTTAGTGGTATATTTTAGGATCAATATGTAAAAATATTATGTGTAAAGCTCGTCGTAGGAGTAGTTGAAGTGGTTCTTAGTGGTAGGGCCCCTATGCACCTCTAGTTAAAGATAATATTGTGCCTCTAAAATGATACCAGTGTAGCATTGTAACACCCCAGGTAAATAAGGAATATGAAATTTTCATGTTTATCCATATTTGTGAATAAAATATTAATATGGCTTTAAAGGGGATGCTATGCTCGATGGCGTACCCAACACGCAACAACGAGTTTCTTGGGAATCTTACGTTGCACTCTAATAATAAAATAATATTATTTTAAATGGCAGTTAACATGTAGTCGTTGTATTGGCGGGAATGGATAGAAATAACTAAAATATGAATATATATGTTTTTTTACATCTATCCAAAGGCTTAAAATACGGAAAGAATTCAATTTTAGGCTTTTATAGCCTAATTTTCACTAAAGGTTCACTTATCGCCTTATGATGGAGAACTTTCATTAAATATAGTTTTGATCACTCTTATACATTCATTTTTACCAAATAAAACTCTTCTTTGGAATCGGGACATCAAATTTTACTTCGTGTAAATTTTTGGTATCTTTCCCATAAAGTTCATTTTTTTAATGAATAGTGTAAAATGTTGTATTTCAATTCAAAACCACTTTTTAATATAATTTATTTATATGATTAGATTATATTTTGAATTGTTTTTAAAGTGAAATTAGAAAATATTTTTACCATTAAATCCAATAGTGGTCGTTGGAATCAATTTCACTTTGAAATCAGACTTAAACTAGTGTCAATCTTTTGATACTTATTGTTTCATAAAACACGCTATTTGTCATGACAGCGGGAATTAATTATTAAATTAATTAATGTGACTTATATGTTTTGAATTTTGTAAAATGGACTTCATTTTTGAATTCGTAATATCAAATATAGCTTAGGGTGAATTTTTTGTAATTTTCTGAAAAACTTCAATTTTTGATGAATAGTGAAACCACTAAGTGGTAATCAAGCAAACTGATTTTTCAGTTAAATGAAAGTTTACCACTAATGTGTATTGAATTTTGAAAATCCAACATAAATGGTTTTCATTAAGAAGTAAAATGTGGTTCAATGAGATTAAAATAATTTTTTGGTGAATAGTAACTTATTAAGTTCTTAATCGCGATTAGTGGTAATTAGTGTAGTTTAAGGTATAAATAATGCTTTAATAATATGAAATGAACTAGACACATGTCCCAACCTTATTGGTTGTGTCATGGCCGACCAAGACAAGCCATGGGTCAACTTGGGGACCCCATGGAGACACTTTGGTTGGGAAATGACATAAATAACATTTTATTTAATGTAAAAGTAAAATTGACACAAACATGATATGTTTTACTAAAAAAATTTTAAGTGGGGTTATACAAGTCATATTTTTTATTATAAATATTCATTGGAAAGCTAAAAATATTTCCTACATCATAGTATTTTTTTTATAATTTTTAGACATTACATAAATTAAATTATTTATGACATAATAATGATGAAGTGATGACATCATTATTTGATGATTTAAATAAAATGGAAAGATAATGTAAAATCTATGAACTACACATGTCCAAAACTTATTTGATGAGTGGATTTCGAAGCCTTATCACCTTATCCGCGAATTATATCAATGTGGGACCTTTTGAAACCGAAACACATTTTCAAATAAAGTAATATTTCTTTACTTTCCAAAAGTGCCCCTCCTCTCCTCTTATAAAAGGCACCCACCTCTACCTCATTTCACACACTCCTCAAGCCTTTGTCTCGGCCAACCCCTGCCCATTTACTCTCTCCAAATCCCTCTCATCATCCTAGAGGATTCCATTTGGTCATAATCCTTTCAAAAGAATCCTTTAAGCTCAAATCAAAAGGAGTTACACTTTTAAAGATAATTCATTCTCTCATGTTCATTTGTTTTATTTTGCTTCTCCAACCCCCTAAAATCTTTTTATTTACTTCTTTTGTAATAACAATAGTATCATCAATATACTAGGATGTTTTAATAATATTTATTTGAGCTACACTCTCACACAACTACATCAAATGGTTAAAGAACATACGGTTTCCGTGGATGGCGAAATTCTGCCTCCCGAAACGATGATTGTTCAATACTCATTTAACACCTTCAAAGGTGGCCATTATGATGTCACTATTTTTATATATGATATATAATATGTTTATGTTTTCCTTAAGCTTCTGTTTTTTTATTTTGGGAATACCTTTATGGTTTCCATTATGGGTAAACACGATATCTTCATTTTAGGAAGTGCGGACTACCGCCCCCTGAAAGTGATTTGATTCGTTAATACCATATGTGGGATGTGTAAAGGATAAAGTTAATGATATTATATATGTTATTATACTGGAATTATAATATACTCTTATATCATTATTATTCCATTCCATAAAATACGAAATAGAAATGGAAGTAGCGTTCATGCGTACGTACGGCTTACCGTCTCCATGAACGGTGCATTTCATTTCTTACCTCTAAATGTGATGTAATATTATAAATACATGTATATGATGAATATATATGATATATATGTTATCCAAATAATTAATATCATTCTGGATATAATGAACCTTTGACCAAATTAACAACATGTAAGTGTGAGAAGTCTATTTTTGACTTAAGAACCAAATACCGACAAAATGAAAATTATTAACTTAAATGATTACATGATGTTCATAACATGGTATAAAAGGAATAATGAACTTGAAAAATATTCTTAAGCAAGTATAGATTAACTCAAGTTTATTATTCATGACGTTAAAGAACGATCGAGTCAAGTCGGACCTGAGGTAAGGGATCCTACTCCTCTCTTTCTTTTTAAGTACACACTTTTATGTCATTCCTTTTAAAGCTCATATTTCTTGTTATTGGGATGATCTTTTATATTACACTTACTGTAATTTTTATGTTCATGTGATGAGAGACCCTATTCTCTCTCATCAATCCATTTTGGAAGTTTTGAGTGGCGCCGTTAGGCTGCCGAACTTTCGTAAGAGATCTAACCTCTCTCTTTCTTTTTAAGTACTCTCCTTTATGTCACTTCTTTTAATCTCCTCTTTGTAATGTTGGGGGATGTTCTTTTATATTCCCCTTTCTGTACATTTTATTTTAATGTGATGAGATACCCTATTTGATCTCATCAATCCATATTCAGAAGTTTTATGTGGCGCCGTTAGGCTGCCGAGTTTTCGTAAGGGATTTTTCATCTCACTTTTATTCTTGTGAGATTTATGCTACATTTGCCACAAATTCGATTGAGTGGTGTATGTACTGCCCATTATTCTACTCTTTGTGTAATATACTTTCATTTATGAGTATTTACATCAATGATCTATTTTCCTTCTTTCATGGGGTGTATGTTTTGAAAGATAGCCAAGTCGGTAAGGGAACCTTTCACCCTCCTCTTTTTTAAAAGACTTCTTTTATTGGGTATTTTAATTTACATATTTTTATGTTGGGATATGTTCTCATACGTCATTATTGATTTAAATTTTATGTCCAAGTGATGAGATACACTTTTTATCTCTCATCAACGCATTTTGATGTGATGCCGTTAGGCTGTCAAGGGAACTTTTTAACCCAATTTCGATTTCTTTGGGTTCAACTTGTAGTCATTAAATATGTCATCCATTGAATATGTGTGATTGACCTTTTATTGTTTTACACTTAATATCAACTTATATTGGGTGTATATATATTTGTCACACATATTTTTGAGATTTATTTGTCCTTAATTTAAGGATACCTTCTTTATAAGGGATTTCATCACATTTGACATTTCTATTGAAGGTTCATTGTTGTTATGCACCAATTCACTATTATATGGTGTATATACTGTCCTTTGGAGTATTATATCATGAATCCTTTTATTCTCATGATATTATAAAGTTCTAACTAAATGTTATTCCTCGATTATTGTATTCAAGTGTCTCTAATTTTGGTAAAACCCCTTTAACCAAAATATTGTTTTAAATGTTTTAATTATTTGTTCTTATTAATATCCATGTTTTCAAAATGGTTTTAAGGATTTATTTATATGTATATTAATGGTTTAAAATGTTAAAAGCTTCAAGGTGGTATGGGACACTTTGATTCGAAAATCTCTTTATTAAATGTTTTAAATGGTTTTGGAAATGGTTTCTTTTTGAATGGATTCATTATTTCAATATCCTAAAATGTTATATTGTGATTGAAATGTGGAAATGTTATGTTTCCTTTATTAATGTTTATGTGATACGATTATTTTATGGTTCTTGGGCATTGTTATGAAGAACGGGTGGTTCCGTGATAAACTAAGGGCAGGTGAGCCCGATATAGACCTCCAATGCATTGGGTAACGCGAAGGAGTGAAACGTTAAGGTTTCTCCGAAGAGATTTAGGGAATATACTGTGATGGGTATTCCAAACGTAACCAAGAGGGTTACTCCCTACGTAAGAATGTTATGAATGCCTCAAGTTACCTTTATGTCTTATGTTTTCTATGATTTATTCATGGTTTGATGAGGTATGTTAAAGTGCTTATGTTTTATGGGTAAAGTATGATTTCATTCTCATGTATATATGAACTCATGTTTCCTTTCCATATTTTTTTGTAACCCTTACTGAGCTTTTTATGCTCATCCCAAGTTTTTGAAATGTTTTTCACAGGTCAAGGGAAAGGTACATGATGTGATGATAGTGTCAAGGAATGTGTCAAGAAAGAATCCGTGTTATATTTTAAATATGTTTCCGTTGATGGGAAAAATGAATACTGTCTTTTATGTAACCACTTTGTTTAAATGTGGAATGTAATGCAAGTTTCATGATCTAATTCTCTAAAACTCTAATCCTGAAAAGATCCTCAATGTGTAATCTTGTAGTAACTCAAGATTAAGTAAGGTTTAAGGCTTGGGGCCTTATAAGCATGGTTTGACTCACTGTACATTCTTATCTTTAACATACAACGATTTGTAATAATTGTGGGAATTATATCCTTCTATAGGATTTTGGTCAATCAATGTCTACAAATATTTATGTTCATAGACCATTGGATCTAAAGGCTAATACAATGTATTCAGATACCTTCAAGACTAAAGGAGACTAACCACATGACTCAAGAGTTACAAAACATAATGTAGTAAAATATTGTAATGTTGAGGTATAATTAGGTCCAATGATAATGATATGTACAATATTTATTGCATCTTTAGTAGATATTAAATTATTTGATTTCAATTCTTCCAACTCATTTATTTCAGGGTGTTTTGTTGATATGATTAATCTTTCAATTTATCCCATGTCCTTTATTATGGAATTATTGAATCTTCTTATGAAGAAGAAAGAGCAGGGGTTTTAGTGTCCTTCTTATTCTCTATTGATAGCTGATGAGAAGTTATTTGGGGTTTACTCATTATTGATATTTTAATTTCTTAATGTCATCATTAGAATGACCTAGTTAGTTTCAAATCCTGTTGTGGTTAACTGTTATTATAAACATGTTAAGTTTATTATGGTTGATGGGATATATAAGGTCTTTTATGGAGAGTGGTATCTGAGGTTTGGTCATGCATGAACTTCTTTCCCAGAGGACATGACATTGTTTTCTTTTGTTCTAGTGGAACCCAAAGACGTTTCTTCTATTATGGATCATCCTACCATTATTCATCATTTTTTTAATTTTTTCCTATATCGTTAATCTAGTATTTCACTATCGAGTGAGTTATAGTATAATATTGACCTAGTTCTAGGTACATAGTTGATTTAGATACCCTCAACTATTATGGAACCAGCAGAGCAAAAACAACCCAAGATTTAGTTGGATGATCTGAGAGGGAAGGTTTATTAACCCTAGTTTTTCTCCATGGGCATACCCTATGATGTTTTCCAAATATGAATATGGTTCACTATGATTTTTCATGGACTATCAAGTGTTTAACTGATTAATAGTTAATAATGAGTATTATTTTCCTCATGTAAATTAAGCTTTCTAATTATTTAAATGGGGAGAAGTGGTTTTTGATGACTGGTCATTGATTGGGTTGCCATTATCTTGGATTTTGGGAGTCTGATATAACAAATATAGATTCCATGAGAAGGTATGTCCATTATGAATTTCTTGTTATTACATTTGGTCCAACAAATTTTACTTTAGTTTTCATGGATTTTATGAATCAAATATTCCATGAGTATCTAGAATGTTTTATGGTAGTGTTCATGAATGATATTTTGGTCTATTCGAGACCTATGCATGAGCATTAGCACCATATGTTTTTGGTTCTAGGTATCATGGGGTTTCTCTATTAGCATATGAATCTTTAAAAATAAAATTACTAGATCCAAGAAGTAAATATCATGGGAAAAATTTTCTCTGATCATGGCTTAGTAGTTGATCCTGAGCAGGTGAAGTATTTTTTCACTTGGGAAGAGCCATAAAACATCATTGATATTCCAAGATTCTTTGTCCTTCTAGATATTATAGATTCTTTTTCAAGTATTTTTCAATTTTTTCATCACGTTTAAGTACTACTACTTATAAAAGGGTGAAATTCATAGGGGATTATAAATGTAAGTGTTTTTTTGATGAGTTGAACTGACTTCTAACATCATCTCCTATTTTGATTTTACCTAAGCCTAGTAATAGGTATATAGTTTATGGTGATGATTCTGGTGATGGATGGAGTTTTCAATTATATAGGAGTCTATATGGTGGATTACAGCTCTTGCTAACTTCAACCATATGAGAATAATTACCCCACCCTTGATATATCTCTTTTTTTTGTTATACATGTAGTTAATATTTGGTGGAACTATATTTTTTGAGAGGCATTATTGGTATTTTAAGGACATAAGATAATAAGACATATAATTTCACAAAAATGATTGAGTCTATAATAGTGGAATTGGGTGGAATACCTTAAGATGTTGACCTTTGACATTGCATACACATCGGGAAAGGAGAAAGTTGTTTCATACATTCTCTATGCGAAGGTACCACTGAAGGATGTTTTGGAATCAAAGAAAGAGTGGAAACTTATCAGACTCTTTTCACATTTTTTCCTAGATTCTTATGAAGATGTTTCAGTTATGTTTTTGGCCTATTTTCTATCATAATATCTCCTTGAGTTTTTTCTAGATGTTATTCTTGAGAATTATGCACATTAAAGAATTTGGGAAACACTATATAATGGGGTGATCACTTCTATTTGGCCTCTCTCTTCAGAAGGAATTATACATTTTTTGAATTTGTTTGTGATACCAACATCTATAATGATATTATTTTTTATTAACTATTATAGTTCATCATGGATCCTTCATCCAAAAACTACAAATATGTATATTTAAATGATATTGATATTATGGTGGTCAGTTATGAAGTGTGATATTTTAGATTATGTGTCCTGTTTTCACACCTGCTGAAAAATAAGGGAATTGAATTCGAAACCTTTGGATTTCTACGGCCTCTTCCAATGTGAATTTGAAAATGGGATTAGGTTTCCACTAAATTAGTTATTGGTTTATATGGAATCCTCAATATAGGAATGAAATATTAGTGGTGATGGATTAATTGGAAAAAAATTCAATTTATATCGATCAGGGAAACCACAATAATTAAAGATTTGGGTAATTTTTATATATTAGAGATCATGAGGTTACATGGGGTTTCATCTGAAATAGTTTTAAATAGGGATCATATGTTTACTTTAAAATTCGGTATGAGTCTCCAATAGGTGATAGGAACTCAATCCAGGTTGATTACAACATATCATCCACATACATATGGCCATACATATCATGCTATTTAGATCTTAGTGGATATTAATTATTTCAATTATGTATATTTCATCAGTATTGGGATATCTATATTGTACTGGTCGATTTCTTTTATAACAACCATTATTATTTGATGATCAGAATGTCTCCCTTCGAGGGTTTTTTATGTCTGACTGTGCATATCACCTCTCTGTTTTGTTGTGGTGGTTTTGGCCTCTTTATCAGGATAGAGTCTCGTTTAAGAGATATTAGCGAGGATTCAGGATATACATCAATGTCTTATTATAGCTCATAGACGATAGAAATCATATGTGGTTTAGTAGTGAAATCCTTTGGAGTTTTCTATAGGTGATCATATTATATTGAAACTTTCTCCTCAGTTGGGTCACCATCGACATGCCATGATAAAAAAATTTTCTATGATACATTTTGACTTTTTGGGGTCACTGAGTGGCTTGAGAAGGTTTATTATTATGTGAAAATTTATGTTTAATTGGTGGGAGTTCATGATGTTTCCCACATATTAAGGCTAATTAAATACCATCCCGATCCATCTCATGATCTAACTTGGGTGGAGATTGAGTTTCCACCATATGTTTTTCTTGTGAATAAGATTATATATAAATTGATGATTCGCAAGTGAAAGTATTTTGTGTGAAGTATATTATGTTGTTCTGAGTGTCATGGTGAAAGAAGTAAAATTTTCATAATAAAAATAATAATTATTCAATACTAAAGAAATATTGGTCATGAATATTTCAAAAAAACATTCTTTAACATAACTTCCCATGGATAAAATGTCTTATTGTTTGCATTTTATAACACCACATTAACCATTTTCGGTTATATATCTTCTCTCCTTTTTCTCTCTTTTTATTTGGGTTTATTTTGTGTTTAGTGATGATGAAGATCTTTTTCTAGCTAAAATTACATAATTTTTCATGATGTATAATTTTTTTAGGTAATGGAGTCTAGGTATAAATATGTTAATCATTTTGTGGGGTTCTCCTTGATATTAGAGAACACTGTTGTTGGTTTGGGATTTTGACCAAACTCTAGATTTTTTCTTATCATTTGGATGATTACAAAGTATTTAATGATTACACATTAGGAATTTTTTACACTTCATAAAAATTATTCATGTTGTGTATTGTTTTCTAGGTAGATGTTTTGACCCTTTATAAGGATTGAAGGGCTTACACACATAGAATATATAACATTTCATGAAAAGGTAAAAATCCATATTTTTAATTTGAGGTGATTCATTTTTTATGTTTTTGGGGTTTTTAGACTAGATGAAGTAAAATTGGGTTTCACACATCCCATTCTTGATGTTTTTGTTTTTTAGGGTGAAATATGGAAGATTTTTATTTCATATAGTTGTAGTTATCTTCTCTCTCAACCTACAGGCTCCCCCCAAGAAAATTTAGGGATCTCCGATCCTTTAAAATCATATTTTTCAGCGATGGATCTTAATTGCGACGGTGATACATTTCTCTAGTAGATAAATATGTATGAGTTTTATTTTCATTTGAATGTGGTAGAACCATGGTGTTGAGTTATTGAATCCATGGATATGTGATATAATCTTCTTGATCCTTTTAAGATGTATTGTGTGATCTTCTTCTAGGGGTTGATCCTTTATTGGTTGCATTGTGGTGGGCATGTGTTCTTTGATTATTTTCATGATATACCCATTCGTATATCTAACTATTTTATTGGGTGCAATTTTCTGTCATGGGTTTCACTCATAGGTCCTATTTTGTTTACATTGTGTTCCTTTTTAGTTGGTGGATCTCATTATGGGCATGTGTGACTGGAGTTTGAGCTAAGTGGTTTCATCTCATTACTATGTTAGAAGAATAATATTTTTTAATTTTTATAAATTGTTTTTTTTAATTGTTTTTAATGAATTATTTATGTGTATAGAAATGGGTTTTTTAGAAAAGATGATTTTTACTTATTTTTGAAAAAATAAATGTTATTTTCAACAGAATGTGAGATCATTTTTTAAATTTCTTTCCAATCGCGGTTCGAAAAAGTGTTTTAGACAATAGGGAACATGGGATTCTTTGGGTACATAGAATTAATGTGTAGTGACTAGCCTCGTCAGTTGATACTATCGAGGGTGTGTCACTCATGGGGTTTTCTTCTTCTCCCCATACCTATTTTTCTTGGGACATGGTAGACACTATAGGTTTGTTCACTTTCTAGGATATCCTTCTCTCTCCAAATTTTATTCATGTATATAGGGGATCGATAGAAAATATTTTATATCTTGATGGCATGAGTGTCCTAGATAGATGTATCTACGGTGATCCCTGGAATGGAATTACCTCTGCTTTGGCTTGTATTTTTTTTCTTGTGTTATTATGGATTTGATATGATATCTAATGAATTTTTTTATTTGAATTCATTGATGTATATAGAATCATTTGAAACAATTTTACATGGGTTATTTTAGACATTTGAAAAGGGAGAAAATAAATGGTTTACCATTATGTTGATATAAAAACTATTTAATTGTTATTCATACTATCTTTCTATTTAAATTTTAGAATTTTAAGATTGTTGTAAAATGAATTTATTTAGATAAAATGGTTTGCATAATACTAATCTTATTAGCTCACACCATATAAACCCCTTTTCTGGTGCATAAACCATGATAATCATTTTGATGTAGGGAAATGAAAGGTTTTATAGTGAGGCGACAAGGTTTATGTCAGATGAGTAAGAGTAGTTATTGGTTAGATGGTGGTATGTTACCCATACTAACACATGTAGTATTTAGTTTATTATTTTATTAGTCCTTTGATGTTGGATGTTTACTTGGGTATTTTCTGACTACTTTTGAGTTGTATTGCTTCTACTATTCACTTTTGATTACATATATTCTTCTTTCTTATTCTGTTGATTATTCCCATCACATATATATAAATGTCATGTAACACCCCAAGGATCTAAAAATATATTTAATATAGAATGTAACGCGCACAACACTAAGTCAGTACGAAACAATACTTTTTTAAATAAGATAATTATAACTTATCCATTAAGCATAACTTTTTCGTTGTTGTGAATTAAATTTCAAAAAATGGACATACATGGTTATGATCAATAAGATTTTAAAAGTCAAATAGGACTAACATAATTTTTTTGGTGAATAGTAACATGACCCTTTTGAATAGTAACGTTACCCTTATAATATTTAATATAACCCTTATCAATAGTAAAATAGCTAAATTGAATGAAACCTCGCCAATTAATGTATAAATAAAATTTAGGTATCTTAAAATTTAATGTACGATTTTATTATATCATAGTATAGGTAAATGATTATTTTAAAAATTACTAATTAAGTGTTTTTGTTTTTTTGAGTCATAAATAATTAATTAAAATTTAAAACTTAATAAAATTAGTTCAAATATAATTATTTTCAAAAAAATTATTCATAAATTATTATTTTGTTATATTTTGATAATCATATGAGACATTGGTTATTTTTTTAAAGTGTTTTAAAAAAAATTATTGATTAAAAATCATTATTTTTCAAGTAAATTATAGTTTTAATTAAAAATTAAATTTCTCATATTTAGAAAATTATTTTCATGAAATAGGGATTATTTTCTTATTTTATGCATCAAAAATTAATTACAGTAAATTTATAGGGTTTTTCAAAAATAGATGATTTTTTTTGGTGAATAGTAAATTATGATAATTTATGATAAATAATAAAGACATTTTTTTTGAGTCATAGGTGATTTTTAGATGATATAAGCACTCTTTATTCAGAGACACATGAATGTATTACTGTATTTAGTCTTAAGAATAAACACTATTGGTTTTCTTGAGAAAATATTAAAAAAATGAATAAATTAATAAGAAATCACCACTCTCCTCCACTGTAAAAACAACCCCTCACCTCTCTTCTTCTCAGACCTCCAAGCCTTGATGTATGTAAAAATTAAGCCCAAATCCACTTAACTAGTGTAACAGCCCAAGATTTTATGAAAAATATTCTTTTTAATTTCACTAATGTCTTGTGTTGTACGCTACACCAAAAGGAGCTTGCACAACACGCATCCTTGACATGCCATGTATTACACGCAATCGTGACCTTCCTCGATAGCGTGTGTAGTACACAATACCGAGTTTCACTAAACAACGATATGCTATTAAAATATTATTAAAACTAGCCGTTATGAATAATAATAACCACTTTCTGAAATTTTGTAAATTTTATTTTTCAAAATGGACTTTATCTTTGGATTCGTAATTTCGAAATTAACTTATGGTGAAATTTTGGTACTTTTCGGATAACTTTCATTTTCTGATGAATAGTGAAAATTACTAAATTTTAGTTAAAAACAACTTTTTCAATCGAAATAATTAATAGTGACAAATTATTAATTTAAGTGGTTTTAAGGTATATTTAGAATATATTTTTACAATTTAATAAAATGTTGGTCATTGGATGTAATTTCACATTTAAACCAGCCATAAACAAGTGTCAATCTTTTGATAGATATTGTTTCTTAAAAACACGCTATTTGTTTTAACAGCGGGATTTAATTATAAAATTAATTAATGAAACTTCTATGTTATGAATTTGGTATAATAGACTTCATTTTTGAATTCGGAATATGAAATATAGCTTAGGATGAAATTTTGGCATTGTTCTGAAAAACATCAATTTTTGATGAATAGTGCAACTACTAAGTGGTAGTTAAAAAAACTGGATTTTTCATAAAACTTAATTTTACCGCTTCTGTGAATGGATTTCCAAAAATCTTAGAGACAGGGTTGATTTCAGTATGTAAAATGTGGTTCAATGAGATGAAAATATTTTTTGGTGAATAGTAACTTTTTTCTTTTATTTACCACGGTTAAAAGTAAATAGGGTAATTAAGGGTAAAAATTATATTAATATTACCCTAACACATGTCCTAATTCTATTGGACAAGTTTATCTCGACCAAAAACAACCTTAAGTGTAAAATATTATCATTTAGTCCCACTTGGATTAGATTAGGACATCTATTATTATTTAATTCAAAGAAGAGTTAAAAGAGTTAAAATCAATGTTTATTTACTAAAACATTTTTAATATAGGGTTATACATAAGATAAATTCGACTATAAATATTCATTAGAAATCTAAGACAATTTTCTACATAATGGTATTTTATTTGTAATTTTTAGACTTTAAATAATTTAATTTATTTATGACACAACAATGATGCAGTAATTACCTTTTTAAGAAAATATTAACATAATTGATGTTATATATGACGAAATAAATGTAATTTGAGACTTTTTATGACTTACACTAATTTTCTAGGTTAATATGTCATGTTATTGATGATTTAAGTAACTTGGTTAGAACTTATCATTCTGTTAGAAATTTCATAAAAATCATGTACCAAATAGTGTCAAAATGGACATAAATTAGTTTTCAAAACAAATATTATATTATTAATTGTTATTTAATTATAAAAAATCTAAGGTTCGGCCAAATTACTTAGATTAGGATATATATATTAATAATAAACAACTTGGGGTTCGTTTGGCTTTATATAGTAAGTTTATTAACCATATAGTGTAAGAAAACAAAAAGACACGATAAAAGTTAAATTATTTAACTTAGAGTTAAATCTAATTGATAAGGTTAAAATAATAACCTAAAATTGTCTAAATCCTATTGGATGAGAGGATTTAGACACATCCCCACTTTAGCCTCTAAATAAATCAATTTGGAGCTATTTAAAACCGAACATGACTTTATAATAAAATAATATTTTTAGTTATTCCAAAGGTGCCCCTCTCCTCCCTTATAAAAGGGCACATCCTCCCTCTCTTCCTCACACAACTTTGAGCCTTCAAGCTCGGCCAACCCCTTCCATTTTATCCTCTCCACTTCCCTAGATACATCCTAGTGGTCCTGGTCTTCTTCAAAGACCAATTGTAGTTCCCTAAAAGGAGGTCTCAAAGAAGCACTTCAAAAAAGAGGTAATATCCATTACCGATCTTTTTCAATTTCTTTCTTCTTCAACATCTTCTTCTTTAGTTGTTTCATGATAAAGTAATAACATCAGTATTTCTTATATACTGATATGTTATTATAAATATGAAACAACTCTAATTAACCTTCTATCCATCCAACGGAAAAAGGAAATCACCGCGCGTGCGTACGTACGGAATACCCTCTCCACGCCGTGGTGTAATCTATTTTCTGCCACCACATTAATTGGATGGGTATAATGGTGTAATGAGTAACTATATATGATTATTATAAAGTGATATTGATACTTAAATAGTATACATACACTTAAACACAATTCCACGACCATGGGAACGATATCATCACTCGTGCGTACGTACGGACTACCGTCTCCACGACGCGATGAGATTCATTCTCCACATTAACCATTCGTGAATGATTATAAAGTATATATAATAAGTACTAATGAAATATATGACATAATAATGATACTATATTTATGTATATTTATATGTATGTCATCTACTTAATTCCATTCAATTCAATAAGGAAACGAAAACAGCGTTCATGCGTACGTACGGACTACCGTCTCCATGAACGGTGTATTTCATTCCATTTATCGATATATTATATATATATATATTCTGAATATATATTATATATAAATCATGTTTTAAATTCTGGATATAAGTAATCATGATCCAAGTAATCATATTAATAATTACAAGTTAAAAACACGAACGACCAATGAGACGATTTTATCCAAAACGCTACTTTAACATGAATTTACAAAAGAACGGGTAATATAAAGTCATAAGTGAACCATATATGATATAATAACAATGAATATGATTCTGGAATAAGTCAATAACATGATTTAAATCATTATACAGGAGGTTCGGACACTTACAAAGCAAGTCGGACCTAAGGTAAGGGAAATATCACAATCTCATTTTTATCCGAGATTGTTTATACTTTGGTATTTACTGGGGTGTATTTTATCATCCATATCCATGTTTAATCAATATTTAATATTGTTTCCATCCACTTACAATAGTTTAAATCCAATTTTACCCTTCGGTGAGTTTTTAGTAAAGAATATGAAAGGAATCTTTTGTCGTTTTTCGTACGAGGTACTTTTTGACTTTTCTGACAAAAGTACGAAGAATGTTTTTTTAACTTATACGGCACGAATGGATTTTTAAAAAATTATTTCCAAGAAGCTTCCTTTACAATTTTTCAAGTTTATTTTTAATCAACTTCTTTTTTGTACGACATGTTAAAAAAGGAAAAGTGTTTTTGAAGTAGAAAGGATATTTTCCTCAAGAATGGAGTTCAAATGTTTTATCAAAATTATTTTCCATCTAAGGTAATATAGGGTTCTGTTTTTTCCTTATTATTACATTGAATTGATTATGTTGTGAGGGAATTATTTTAATGAAGTCATTTAACTTATATGATTTGATTTATGATGTCATGATGTTTCAAGAATCCCATTTTTGTTACATGTGTTATGCGATGATGTATGATTTCTGATTATGTGGCACACATAATAAAGGATTCATTATAAGATGGGTGGGACCTATATCTCCCTCCAATGCATTGGGTAAAGATTTTATATCTCATGATATAGACATGGCTAGAACGGTAGGTTATACCGGTTTAGTGAAACAGGACTGGAACGAGGGTGACTCGGTTCATAAAGGGACTTTTTCCACTAAGATGGTCTTGCCAATGAGTCTTGACTAACAAAAAATGATTATCTATGATTATTTGTGTATGCCACAAAGTTTCTTGTTTTAAGTTATGGTTATTGTGATTACATTTCACTGCCATGATTTATCCCATGTTATGAAATTATGATCTCTTTTGCAGGTTAAGATTTCCAAATGTTATGTGCTTATGTATATGATGTGATTGATATTTCTTTTGTTTACCCTTACTAAGCATTTGAGATTTCCCTTTTATGTTTTCTTTTCCCCAGGATATAAAGAAAGCTTTTAGGTATAAAAAAAGAAGATCTTTTTCGGAGATTTTGAAGATCTTTCACTACGATTAGAAGAATATATTTCGAGTTTCCAAAGACACTAAACTATTACGGTCCTTGTGTGTGTGTTGTTGTTATGTACTAAGTATTCCACAAAAGTAATGTAATGTCCATGTACGTCAAGATACGGGTCTCTACAGTTGGTATCAGAGGAAAGGTTTAGTCAACCTTTGGAAACTAGGATGCGAGAACTTTAGTGAGATCCCTAGAGATATTTCTTAGGTATGTCTAGGGATGTCTCTAAGGTTAAGTATACGTATAGGTTATAGTCCTAGAATTGCGCTAACGATCTTAGAATTTAACCTAAGATGTTAGATATTGAGGGTACTCCCCCTTTATTATATTGTTTTCCCTAGCATGATTTTTTCCTCTCACACTATTCTTTTTGGGTTTTAGACGATGGCCGGAGCCCGAAGGAACCGTGTTGATCAATGTAATGGACAATGCAATGATTGTCCTCTAGAACAAACAAGTGTTATGGGAGATGGAGTGCAAAATCTTATTTCTATACTTACACAAGATATGAATCATTCTGGACTTCCAAATGAGCAGAGAAGGGAACAATATTATATTGAGTCCTTCAAGAGGCAACGTCCACCTTCATTCAGTGGGTCTTCTGATCCACTTGTTGCTGAACAATGGATCAGTACTACTGAAAAGATATTTTCAGTTCTTCAATGTTCTGAACATGATAAAGTCATCTTAGCAGTATATCATTTGGAAGGTGAATCTAATCAATGGTGGAATCTTATCAAGAATACGAGTCCAAGAGATGAAATTGAGTCCATGGAATGGGACGAGTTCAAGAACTTGTTTTCCAGTAAGTACTTCCCTCATATTCTTCGAACAAAGATGGAAAAGGAGTTTCTTGAGCTGAAGCAGAAGGATGATGAATCTGTTGGTATATACGAAGCAAATTTTACAAGACATTCAAGGTATGCATCTGGAATTATCATCCAACCTAAAAGTAAAGTTGATCGATTTTTCAGTGGCTTAAAACCATGTCTTCGAAGGGAATTTTCTATAAGAGACTTCAGTAGCTATGAAGAAATTGTGCATTGTTCTATCAAGGTAGAAATGGAAGTTGGTGTTACATATCCATCTCATGGTTTTGACAAGAAACGAAAGATGGAGTTCAAGGAGAAATCTCAGAATAATGGTGAAAAGAAGATGAATGTTTCCTTATGCACAAAGTGTGGAAAGAAGCATGGTGGAGATTGTCTTAAAGGGACTAGAAAATGTTTTAAGTGTGGAAAAGAAGGTCATCAAGCAGTTGAGTGTCGAAGTAATGGAAAAAGGGTTTCTAATGATGTGAATAAAGAAAACACTGCAGAGAACGCACCACCAACACTTCAATGCTTCATGTGCAAGGAAATGGTGCATTATGCTAACAAATGCCCTAATCCAAGGGTTAGTGATGATCAACATGAGCAACCACTGAAGGCAAAGGACAAAGGGAAGTCACATGCGATCACTATTAGCGATGTTGAATATGACAACGATGTGGTGGAATGATTAAGTGTTTATGTAATGGAATTCCAAAATAATGTGGTATCATAAAGTATTGGAATATTTATGTGTTGGTCTAATGTGGTATTCAAAGTTATTGAGATATTTTTTTTGGAAATAAGATGATATGCGCATAATGAAGGGAAAACGAGAAAATGAAATGTTTAACAGTATTCATGAGCTCATGATTGATATAAGGACTAAGTGATATCATGGTTTGAGTAAATAGAATTTTGAGGATTTTGGTATGTGGAAAGTGTTAAATTTTAACTGCATTCATGTTTTCACTAAGGTATTCAAGAGAATACATGATTAAGGACTTTGAATGTTTGGAATGTGACCAAAAAAACATAAATTATGATATATGGGGATCGACGATGGTGTTAAATCTCTGGTAATCATTTTCACTGTGTTATGAGAGTGGACTGCAGTATTTTAGATAAGCCTAAAAATTAGAATGGATTATGTTGGACATAATTTAGGACAAAAAATTTTTCTATATTATTGATGGGATGTTAATGTAATTTTAGAAAAAGGACAACCTGCAGGACGGGTGACAGCCCATCGCGTCGGACAAGGATGTGGGAATCGAACCCACAACCGAAGTGCGACTGGCCTTTTATCACCTACCACTGGCCTACAGGAAGTCCCTGTTTAGTAGAAACTAGTTTTATTTTATTAAGCAGTACGATATATGAAGTATAAGTCCATTTTAGGAACCATATATGATTAATCTCACTATAGAATGACTTATGTATATTTAATAACTTTTGCTAACCTTTTGTTTGAGACAGATGGAATGACCAGTCATTCTATCACATGATCTTCTAACACTTCATGAATAACAAATTCAACTTCATTTATTTAAGAGATGAAGTGGAAATTGTTCAAGGCACAAACAACAGTGAGATTGTACCAAAATAAAGTAAGTATTTATTCTAATTAAAATTCTTCAACGTTAGGGAAACGATCTTGAAAACCAAAAATGTTGTCCTAGTGATCTTATATTTGATGAATCAGATGGTACCTTAGATCGTCACAAATTTATGGCTTTGTTATTGCTGGATTTTCCATAGCCATGTTCTCTACCACTCTTCATCAGAACATGATGGTTAGATTTTTCTTCCATATCCATATTTTCACCTATGTGGAAACCCAGTGATTAGTTTATTTGGGTAACCGTTATGTTTCATACTTTCGTTTTTAAAGATTTGTTTTGGTATTCCTTTTTACGATGCGGGTTTCTATTAAAGAAACTTTTGAATAGTAAACCATTTATAACCCCGATGAATTTTGAGGGCGAAATTCATTTTAAGGGGTGTAGAATGTAACAGCACAAGATTTTATGAAAAATATTCTTTTTAATTTCACTAATGTCTTGTGTTGTACGCTACACCAAAAGGAGCTTGCACAACATGCATCCTTGACTTGCCTTTTATTACACGCAATCGCGACCTTCCTCGATAGCGTGTGTAGTACGCAATACCGAGTTTCACTAAACAACGATATGCTATTAAAATATTATTAAAACTAGCCGTTATGAATAGTAATAACCACTTTTTGAAATTTTGTAAATTTTATTTTTCAAAATGGACTTTATCTTTGGATTCGTAATATCGAAATTAGCTTAGGGTGAAATTTTGGTACTTTTCGGATAACTTTCATTTTCTGATGAATAGTGAAAATTACTAAATTTTAGTTAAAAACAACTTTTTCAATCGAAATAATTAATAGTGATAAATTATTAATTTAAGTGGTTTTAAGGTATATTTAGAATATATTTTTACAATTTAATACAATGTTGGTCATTGGATGTAATTTCACATTTAAACCAGACATAAACAAGTGTCAATCTTTTGATAGATATTGTTTCTTAAAAACACGCTATTTGTTTTAACAGCGGGATTTAATTATAAAATTAATTAATGCAACTTCTATGTTATGAATTTGGTAAAATAGACTTCATTTTTGAATTCGGAATATGAAATATAGCTTAGGATGAAATTTTGGCATTATTCTGAAAAACATCAATTTTTGATGAATAGTGAAACTACTAAGTGGTAGTTAAAAAAATTGAATTTTTCATAAAACTTAATTTTACCGCTTCTGTGAATGTCATTTCAAAAATCCGAGAGACACGGTTGATTTCAGTAAGTAAAATGTGGTTCAATGAGATTAAAATAATTTTTGGTGAATAGTAACTTTTTACTTTTATTTACCACGGTTAAAAGTAAATAGGGTAATTAAGGGTAAAAATGATATTAATATTACCCTAACACATGTCCTAATTCTATTGGACAAATTTATCTTGACCAAAAACAACCTTAAGTGTAAAATATTATCATTTAGGCCCACTTGGATTAGATTTGGACATTTATTATTATTTAATTCAAAGAAGAGTTAAAAGAGTTAAAAACAAAGTTTATTTACTAAAATATTTTTAATATAGGGTTATACATAAGATAAATTAGAATATAAATATTCATTAGAACTCTAAAAAGATTTCCTACATAATGGTATTTTATTTGTAATTTTTAGACTTTAAATAATTTAATTTATTTATGAAACAACAATGATGCAGTAATTACATTTTTAAGAAAATATTAACCTAATTGATGTTATATATGCCTAAATAAATGTAATTTGAGACTTTTTATGACTTCAACTAATTTTCTAGGTTAATATGACATGTTATTGTTGATTTAAGTAACTTGTTTCGAACTTGTCATTCTGTTAGAAATTTCATAAAAATCATGTACGAAATAGTGTCAAAATTGACATAAATTAGTTTTTAAAACAAATATTATATTATTAATTGTTATTTAATTCCTAAAAATCTAAGGTTCGGTCAAATGACTTAGATAAGGATATATATATTAATAATAAACAACTTGGGGTTCTTTTGGCTTGATATAGTATGTTTATTAACCATATAGTATAAGAAAACAAAAAGACGCGGTAAAAGTTAAATTATTTAACTTAGAGTTAAATCTAATTGATAAGGTTAAAATAATAACCAAAACTTGTCTGAATCCTATTAGATGAGATTATTTCGACCCATCCCCACCTTATCCTCGAAATAAATCAATTTGGAGCTATTTAAAACCGAACTTGACTTTATAAAAAAAATAATATTTTTAGTTATTCCAAAGGTGCCCCTCTCCTCCCTTATAAAAGGGCACCTCCTCCCTCTCTTCCTCACACAACATTGAGCTTTCAAGCTCGGACAACCCCTGCCATTTTTTCCTCTCAACTTACCTAGAGACATCCTAGAGGTCCTGGTCTTCTTCAAATACCAATTTTAGTGCCCTAAAAGGAGGTCTCAAAGAAGCACTTCAAAAAAGAGGTAATATCCATTACCGATCTTTTTCAATTTCTTTCTTCTTCAACTTCTTCTTCTTTAATTGTTTCATGATAAAGTAATAACATCAGTATTTCTTATATACTGATATGTTATTATAAATATGAAACAACTCTAATTAACCTTCTATCCATCCAACGGAAAAAGGAAATCACCGCGCGTGCGTACGTACGGAATACACTCTCAACGCCGTGGTGTAATATATTTTCTGCCACCACCTTAATTGGATGGGTATAATGGTGTAATGAGTAACTATATATGATTATTATAAAGTGATATTGATACTGAAATAGTATACATACACTTCAACACAATTCCACGACCATGGGAACGATAGCATCACTCGTGCGTACGTACGGACTACCGTCTCTACGACGCGATTAGATTCATTCTCCACATTAACCATTCATGAATGATTATAAAGTATATATAATAAGTACTAATGAAATATATGACATAATAATGATACTGTATTTATGTATATTTATATGTATGTAATCTACTTAATTCCATTCAATTCAATAAGGAAACGAAAACAGCGTTCATGCGTACGTACGGACTACCGTCTCCATGAACGGTGTATTTCATTCCATTTATCGATATATTATATATATATATATATATTATGAATATATATTATATATAAATCATGTTTTAAATTCTGGATATAAGTAATCATGATCCAAGTAATCATATTAATAATTACAAGTTAAAAACACGAACGACCAATGAGACGATTTTACCCAAAACGCTACTTTAACATGAATTTACAAAAGAACGGGTAATATAAAGTCATAAGTGAACCATATATGATATAATAACAATGAATATGATTCTGGAATAAGTCAATAACATGATTTAAATCATTATACAGGAGTTTCGGACACTTACAAAGCAAGTCGGACCTAAGGTAAGGGAAATATCACAATCTCATTTTTATCCGAGATTGTTTATAATTTGGTATTTACTGGGGTGTATTTTATCATCCACATCCATGTTTACTCACTATTTAATATTGTTTCCATCCACTTACAATAGTTTAAATCCAATTTTACTCTTCGGTGAGTTTTTAGTAAAGAATATGAAAGGAATCTTTTGTCGTTTTTCGTACGAGGTACTTTTTGACTTTTCTGACAAAACTACGAAGAATTTCTTTTAACTTATACGGCATGAATGGATTTTTAAAACATTATTTCCAAGAAGCTTCCTTTACAATTTTTCAAGTTTAATTTTAATCAACTTCTTTTTTGTAAGTCATGTTAAGAAAGGAATATTGTTTTTGAAGTAGAAAGGATATTTTCCTCAAGAATGGAGTTCAAATGTTTTATCAAAATTATTTTCCATCCAAGATAATATAGGGTTATGTTTTTATCCCTATTATTACATTGATTTGATTATGTTGTGAGGGAATTATTTTTATTAAGTCATTTAACTTATATGATTTGTTTTATGATGTCATGATGTTTCAAGAATCCCATTTTTGTTACATGTGTTATGTGATGATGTATGATTTATGATTATGTGGCACACATAAGAAAGGATTCATTATAAGATGGGTGGGACCTATATCTCCCTCCAATGCATTGGTTAAAGATTTTATATCTCACGAGATAGACATGGCTGGAACGGTAGGTTATACCGGTTCAGTGAAACAGGACTGGAACGAGGGTGACTCGGTTCAGAAAGGGACTTTGTCCACTAAGGTGGTCTTGGAAGTGAGTCTTCACTAACAATAAATGATTCTCTATGATTATGTGTGTATGCCACAAATTTTCTTGTTTTATGTTATGATTATTGTGATTACATTTCACTGCCATGATTTATCCCATGTTATGAAATTATGATCTCTTTTGCAGGTTAAGATTTCCAAATGTTATGTGCTTATTTATATGATGTGATTGATCTTTCTTTTGTTTACCCTTACTGAGCATTTGAGCTCACCCTTTTATGTTTTCTTTTCCCCAAGATATAAAGAAAGGTTTTAGGTATAAAAAAAGAAGATCTTTATGGGAGATTTTGAAGATCTTTCACCACGATTAGAAGATTATATTCCGAGTTTCCAAAGACACTAAACTATTACGGTCCTTGTGTGTGTGTTTTTGTTATGTACTAAGTATTCCGCAAAATTAATGTAATGTCCATGTACGTCAAGATACGGGTCTCTACAACTATTCTCTCTCCACGTCCAGTATCTCCTGTTCTTTCCAAAAGACTAAAACAAATCCCCTTAAAAAGGTTCTCAAGGAGGAGTATTCAACAGGTAAAATCCTCTTCCTTTTCCTATTAATTCTTTTCCATATTCTCTTATTTTTTTATTCTATCCTAACCACCTATATCCAAATAATCATGATAAGTAAAATATCATCTATATACTAGAATTATATCATCTTAATGGAATAACCTTTCTCAAACTCTATTCTCTCTGTCTTTTATTTTAAAAACGAAATGATCGTTCATGTGGTGATGATTTACAACCTTAGTGGACAATGGATTTTTGTTCATAAACATCTCATACAAGGATGATAATTAAACAATTTTTTTGTTAAAAAATATAATATTATATTTTTTACAACATTTATTATGTTCTAGATGTAATATATTTACATAATACTAAATGATAAAACGAAATTATTTCATTATAATCAATAACTATCATAGTAATGTAAACAATTATCACAAAATGTCTTATTTAATGATCCATCCTCATACCATTTAATAAAATGATATATATATATAACAATTTAAACTTATAAATATTAATTAATATAATATTAATTAAATTTTTGATAATTATACCCCTTCTTCATGAACTTCTATACTCATATACAAGTATCTCGATCGTGAAAACCAAGGAATCAAGCACTCTTGAGAAATATAGTTGTATCTTATAACACATCCAGAAGGCTATAATAGTAGTTAATAAAATTATAATAAATAAAATAAAGGTATAAAATGTTATTTATTAATTACTTATTGGATTAAATTTTATTATCCATGGAATTAATGTCAAGTGCAGAACACATTCAGATATAAGTTAAGGGGTTCCTCATATCACTTTTATTTTTGTGATATTTTGGTTATTTGTTGCTTATTTCTTGTATGTGGTGTATATATACATCTTATTTATATTCCATACCATGAATCTCTTTATTTTCATGGTATTTAATTTTTTATTTTATAATAATTAATATTATGGGGCATATGGTTCGACTGATTACAAAGTGGTGAGGTTTTTCTTTACAAACCTCAGTTTTCATTCGGGTTATTATTTCTTCCTCTATACACCAATTTAATTATTCATTATTTTTTTATATTTATCCTAAATTATATATGTGTGTGTGTGTTAAAATATCATATATATAGAGTATTTCATCATTCTTTGACTGGATAATAAATGTTTAACATGTATCCATTATCATTTCCTCCCGACACTCAATCTCGATTAAAGGGAATATCTTAATTTCCTTCCCATTTTCATTATCACTGTATAATCTATTTCAAGTAACAATTATTTTTATAAAATTACTCATTATAATATGAAAAGTATCTCTTAGTTCATTTATCATTTTTTGAGATTATTTTCCCAAAATAACTCTTCTTTTCAATGTCAAAGGATTGTTTCTCTCCATAATTCCTCGGTGATTTTATAAGATTATTTTTATATATTTTTAATATAATATTTCATTCATATGTTTGGATTATATTAATCATGTATGACATCGTCTAACATGTTTTATTATCATTTTGATCGTGAATGTTCTCTCTTAGTACCATTCATCATATTATTCTGAATGGTTAGTGATTATGTATAATAATTGTGGAAATTTATTTACATCTCCTGTGTTTGTTTTAATATTAATTTATATGTTGATTATGTTTCACCCTTCTCATACTAGGAATGAATTGGACTTAGTATGTGTTGGGTGGGCCCTGTTATAACCCCTTGGTGCATCAGTGGGTCTAATGAGACAAACTAGATATGGTTTTAGAAGATGCCTTGCCCATTTATTACATTCATGGCATAAATCCTTGACAATAATTGATTCTTGGATTAAAATCAAGAAGGTATGTTTTAGATATCCATACGTATGTATTTCCCTCATTTTAAAATTCTTAATTGATAGTCCATGAAATTATTCAACTAGTATAATATCCATGGTTAAGTTTTATTATGAAATTATTTATTCATCTTTTATTTCCTCCATATTATGCTCAATGTTATGTTTTAATGGAATGTATTCTCTAGTTATTCAACATACCTTATTATTTATGATGATCTGCATTAGTTACCCTTATTGGTATTTGGATCTCACCTCTTCATTTTGTTTTATTTTTTCCCAGAAGGTAAGGATGATTATTATGAATGTCTTGTATGGATAATCTAGAAGTTTTTATATGATTCAAATGAAGATTTTATATTGTATTCCATTTAATGTTGTAATATAATGTTTATAATTGTAATGTTTTTTTCCAAAACAACTAGATATTCAGACCTTTGGGATATGAATTCCTTGTAATCATACAAATTTAATAGTTTTCACTAATCAATAACACAGAGGGTGATGAAGAAATTAAAAGTATGGAATATAAGTAATTTAAAGAAATTGTTCAAGAAAAATATTTTCTTTGCAAACAACGATAAAATATGGAAACAAAACAAATGAATCTGATAAAGAAGAGAGAGTATAATTTTTTTATGAATGGATCCAACTTTACAAGGATATGAAGGCATTCTACAGACTACTTATATAATCCATGGTGAATGATTTAATATTTCATTAAAGGTATTAATATAATTTAACAATGATAATTAATCTTCTGAACATTCTTATAATATGAAAATATAGTTTCTTTTGCTATCAATATAGAGATATAATTCTCCAAGTCTTATGATTTTTAAGGTAAACAAGTCAAAAAGAGGATGACAGAGAAAATTATGAATAAAGGGAAAAGGAAAAAATATGGATTTTTTATCATGTGATATGTGTGGAAGGAAACACCTTGGAACATTCTTAAAAGGAAAAGGAGGTTTCTTCAAGTGTGGAGAAAAAGTTCACCATTCTTAGGATTTGAAGGTAAATAAAGAATTTTCAAATGTCAAGTGCTTAAACTATATGGATATGGGGAATTATGAAAATGAATGCATATGTGCTAAGGGAATATACCCCATAATAAGAAAAGGTATAATGTCCGAGATTATGTGGTATCTATATTCAAAGTGGAATAATTATAGTATTTGTTTCTATAGAATTATGATGTATTGTTGTACTTCTTTATGCAATTGGATGCACACTTGTTTTAGATAGGTTTAATGGTAATCAAGGTATTCATATGTCTAGTATGTGACTTGAATATTTAAATTATGTTATTTTGAGGAAAATTTAATGTAAAGTGACCATTCTTATAAATCATTAGGCATTTAATTTTTGAAAAACATAATTTGGATGAGTCTTAAGGTTAAATACTTATGGAACATATTATGGCTAATTTATTTTTTTGGACAACATGTTTTAACCTTTCTAGTTTTAGTAAACATTTAAAAGCTGAAGGAATGACTTATGGATAGTTTGATCATTGTGCTTCATGTATTAAAGTTTATCTTGAACATCCATATTTTGGTTTTAGAAATGAAGTGGAGATAGATCGAAGAACAACCAATGGATGAGATTTAAATAATAATAATTTTTATTTTTTTTAATTATTTCATTAGATATTAAAAAAACCATCAACTCTAGGAAAAGGATTTTGGAACAAAAATGACACCCATTTATTTTTCCATAAAAGAAATCAATGTTCATTTAACTAATTATAGATTTATGGTTCTATGATTTTTAACATTCAAATGAACATACTCTTTATCACTCTCTATGAGAACATGATTGTTAAACTTCTCTTCCATGGATATGTTTTAACTTTACGCTAATGTTATCCAATTCAAAAGGCCTAATTTCGTGGTGACCTTCACATTTCCTCTTTCCCTATTATTAAGTGGTTGTTTTATATCCCCATTTCTGATGTTGGTTTCGCATAAGGGGATTTTCATAAATCATCTGATGTTTTACAAATTGCAATATTAAATTGTGAGGGTGTAATTTATTGAGCCTTTGGAATATTAATTTTACCCTTATGAATAGGAATATGACCTTTAAGAATAGTAAAACGCCCAAACGAATAGTAACATCACTCATGATTGTATAAATAAAAGTTAGGCATCATATTATAGAAAGTATGATATAATTATATCATTGTATAAGTAAATGACTAATTTAAAAAATATTAATTAAGTGTTTGTATTTTTGTGAGTCAGATATATTTAATTAAAATTTAATAATTAATAAAAAGTTTTAAAATAAAATTACATTTCATAAAATTTATTCATATAATAATATTTTGTTTTCTTATGATAATTTAATGAGTCCTAATTTATTTTATTAATGTGTAATAAAATCAGTTATAGATTTAACATTTGTATTTCTTGAGTAAATGATGGTTCCAATTAAAAAATAAATATCTCATATTTAGAAAATTATTTTAATTAAATGGATCCCATTTTTTGATTCTACATGTCGAAAATCATTCGGTGTAATTTTTGGGATTTCTCTAAACAAGTTGAATTTATGGTGAAATGTAAAATATGATAATTCACAGTAATTGATAAATACATGATTTTTTGAGTCATAGGTGAGGTTTAGATGATGTAAGCCCCATTTGTTCTAATTCACATGAAATTATTACTTTATTTAGTCCAAATAATCAAAACTATTGGTTTTCATGAGCATAATAATAAAATAATGAGAAATCCCCCTATCCTCCACTATAAAAACCACCCTCAACCCCTATTCTTCTCACACCTCTAATCCTTGAAACATAAATTATTATTCCCAAATAATATTCCCTAGTCTATCCCCACTTATAATATCTCTTCTTATTTCCAAAGGACTGAAACTAATACACATAAGGAGTCTCTCAAAGAAAAGTATTCAAGTGGTAAAATCACCCTCTTATTCCTTTCAATTTCATTTCAAGGTCACTTATTTTATTATTCTCTCTAAAAATACAATGCCTAAATTATCATGATAAGTATATTCTAATATATTTAATATAATGATATCATGATAATGGAATATCCTTCCTTAAACTTATTTCACTCTCTCTCTTTTATTTTTAAAATGAAATCATCATTTGCGGGGTACTGATTAACAACCTTTGTGGATGACGGTTTTTAGTTCTTCAATTTATCCTTCAATAATGGTAATGAAACCAAATTTATTATTATATAAGACTATAATATATGTATTACTAAATTTATTATTTTTTTAAGTAACATATTTACATAATACAAAATGATAAAACAAAATAAGTTCATTATGATCAATAACCGCCGTAATAATATAAATAATTATCACTAAATGTCTTATCTAATGATTAATCATTATACCATATAACCAAATATTATATATAACCATTTATACTTATGTATTATAATTAATATCATATTCAATTAATTCTGAAAATTTATACCCACTTCAAATGATCATATATACTCATATACAAGTATACTGGTTATGAAAACCAAACAATTAAGCACCTCCAAGATATAAAATTGTATCTTAAAACCAATATTAAAGGCCATAAAAGATCATTATAAAATTATTCTATATAAATTAAATGTATAAAATATTATTAATTAATTAATTAATGTATTTAATTTAAATATCTATGACTTTAAGGTCATTTACATAACACATTCGGACATAAGGTTAGGGGTTTGTCATCTCACTTTTATTTCCATGAGATTTCAATTATTCACCACTTATTTCTTGTATGTGGTGTATGTATACTACCCATTTATGTTCTATATAATTAATCCCATTTTATTCTTTGTATTTAATGTATTTTCTTATCATTAATTTTATGGTGGATATGGTTTGATTGATTATAGAGTGGTAACCATTTTCTTCCTGAACATCCATTTTCATTCTCATTATGATTAAATCCTCTATAAACCGATATAATTATTATTTATTTGTATATAACTATTGTAAATTATATAAATATGTTCTAAAATCATATATTCAGATCATTTTATAATTATTTTATTGTATAATAAATGTATTTGAAGGTTCAATTTTCATTTCTTCTAGATACGCAAGCCTGTTTAAAGGGAAAGTATCAATTTTCAACAAATTTTCAAGATCACTCTATAATATGTTTTAATAAACCATTATTTTTATATAATATCTAAATTTAATGAAAACAACTATCTCAGATAATTTTTTGTTTTAGGAAATTATTTTTCCAAACAAACTCTTCTTTTCAATGTGAAAATATTATTTCTCTCATGAATTACTTGATGATTTTATACGAGTAATTTCATATCTTTTAGACACCCTTGTTGATTATTATGTTTAATTAATATTAATATTCTATACTATAATCTAACATGTTTTTTTAATGGTTAATGGTTCGTGTTTTTGTTGATGTGCTATCTTGGTACCATTTTCCATATTAATCTAAATGGTTAGTGATTATATTTATCGATTAGAGAATGTTATTTACATTTAATATGTATTTTAAATATTTATGTATATAATGATTTTGTTTCTCTCCATTAATATAAATAAGGAATTTTACTAAGTATTTCTTGGGTGGTTATAACTATATCCCCTTAGTGTATTGGTATGTGTTATGAGATAAACTAGATATGGCTTTTGCTGAGGCTTTTCCCATTTAGTAGATTCTTGGCATGAAGCCTTGATAATAATATATTATTGTCATGAATACTTTACGGTATGTTCTAGATATCCATATTTATGCATTTTTTTCATTGTGAAACTAGTAATTGATAGTCCATGTGATTATTTTACTACTTGAATATCCATGGTTAAGTTTTATTATGTCATTATTTATTCATTATTTATTCCTGATATATTATGGTCAATATTAATTTTTAATGGCGTGTGTTATTTGGTTATTAACCTTGCCATGTTATTTATTATTCTCCTTTATTACATACCCTTATTATCCTTCTAATCTCACGCCTTTTATATGTATTATATTCCCCATGATGAGAATATGATTGTTATTAATGTATTTACTGGATTATCTATGAGTTTATGTGTAATTAAAAAGAAGTTTATATATTCTATTTAATTTAATTATGCAATATAAAATTCATATATGTAATCTGGTTTTCCAAAACTACTATTATATTCATTCATTTGACACATTAATTCCTTGTAATCATACCAATGTAATGAAGGAACCATCTACGTGCTATTAGGGTCAGGGTCTTTACACGTCAGGTTGTGTTCTTCAGGTTGTGTGAAATCATTCCCTCTAGTTTTTATTGATTACCACGTGCTAGTATCTAGACCATCAGGATCATGAATTCCCTTCAGGTATGTGTAAATTTAGGTCGGGTACTAGTTTGTTAGGTTATCTAGGTTGGGTTCATCACAACTATGGAAAACATAAGTTTCATTGATTAAAGAAAAAGGTTAAATATTTATGCATCCTATGATAGATTTTTCATGATTAATAACTCTGATCAAATATACATAATACTCAATCCAACTATTTTTTTACTATGTAATTGACAATAGAATTATAAACTAGAACTCAATTTTATTTTGGGAATGAATTTTCTTTCTTTCAATAAATCCTATATAAATTTCCAATGAAGAGAATTCACATATTTTATTATAAACCGACATATGATTTTCTATCCGTGTGATGATAAATATAAAATTTTGATTGAAATTATATCCATTTTATTGATCATGGAATCTATTTAAAATGGTTATTTATCTTAGATGGGTTGGGGAAAACTCAAAATCGAATATATTCTTGTTATATGGGAGTGTGCTGATGTATTTCCAAAATATTTTTCTCATCTTATTCAAAATATTGATGTTTTGTTTTAAAAAAAAGCATACCTATGCTACACATATTTTAATGAATACTTATTGAATTCCCCCAACCGATTTGTCATAATTAAATAAAAAAAATCTAAGATAATATTGATAACGGATACACATTAGTGTGTCACTATGGAGTTAACCTATACTTTTTATTGAGAAGGGTGTTGGGTCAATGCATCTTTTAAATCAATTTTAAGAACCTAACAAGAACACTTTCAAAATAATTATCATCTAAAATTTATCTATGATTTTTTTGATTATTCATTAGAAAATTATTACATTTCCCATATTGAACTTCATTTAAGATGTCTTCAATTGTGAGATAAGAAGGAGTAAAAAACCTTTACAAACTTTTTTATGAGGTATTTACATTATGATTTTAAATTTATTTCATTTTAAATTTCTAATTCCTTGTATATTTTAATGGGTTTAATAAATAGGTTCATTAGGGATTACCTTAATCATTTTTTGTTAGCCTTTTTAGAGTATATTCTTATATATTCAATAATAAAGAAAGGGAATGAGGATATTTTTAAAATTTTGTTGAAGACCAAAGGAGTGAGATGTTGTATGCACAGTTTCTCAATTGTGAATTTTACCTTAGAAAGTCTCATTCCTAGGTCGTATAATCTCATGTGATGGTATTTGAGTAGATTATTCAATGATAAAATGTCCCAAAGTGACCATGGTTATCTAGATCCATATTTTTCATGGATTTGATAGATATTACCCATTCATTGAGAGATATATATCATAAACTCTTAATAAAATTACACTATTAACTCATAAGTGGGTTACATTCTTGTCGATAGATGAATGTGAAGATAATTTCAAGGAGCTGAAGAGAGGGTTGGTTTGTGATCATATAATCACACTACCCAGTAGTTGAGAAGGGTATCTAATATATAGTAACTCATAAATTAATCAACATGGATGTGACCTTATATAGAATGATATGGTTATATCATATGACTCATTAAAATTAAAAATTCATGTGAAATATTACCTGAATCTTGATGTAGAGCTAGCAGTAGTCATATTTTAGTAAAATATTTGGATGTATTATGATTATATAGAATGGTGTGATATATATGTATCCTAAAAGTTTGGATTATGTAATCATGCATAAATAGTTGAATATGTAATAGTAAATATGTATGGAATTGGTTGAATATTCTAACTTATCAATATATTTTCGCCCTTGGAAGGAGAAAAAGGTAGTAGTTATTTTAGTTATAATGACCATGCTAGTTTGACTTTAATATGGATTGAAATTGATAAAATATTTATATATTTTTTGAATATGAAACCTGGAATATAGAGGGAGGGGATGAATCCTATCTCTTTCAGTTAAATTTTCATCCATCCATCAATGTGAAGATTTTTGGGGATAGAGGGAATATATAGAACAATAGAAAAAATTAAGGATCCATCCCCATCTTAACCATGATAGTAATGGAATTGTATGGTCCATGAATTGAGTATGTATCTCATCATTTATATACCTGAATAAGGAGATATTAGATGAAGCTCATTGTTCATCATTCTCTATTCATCAAGAATGTATGTATATGTATTTAGATATGAAGGATTATTTATTACTGAAAAACATGAAAATGGATATTGAAAATTGTGTATCTTGATTAATAGTATGAATTCAACTTAAGGATAAGGGACATACATCTAAGGATATGTTACAACTATTACCAATACTTGAAAGAAAATGGGAAAACATTTCCAAGGGTATCATTGTAAGAATCTATAAAAATATATGAAGGGAGCATATTTATTTAGGCCGTAGTCAGTCACCTTATAAAATTAACACAATCAAATAACATCAAATAAATCTTTTATATTTATTATATTTCTTGAAAATACCTTTCAAATTTGGTTAGATTTCATGGTGTAGAAAATTCAATTTTCTCTAGTAAATATATTAGGTTTATCTAGAAATTTTGGAAAACTCTTTAGCCTAATCAAGGCTCATATTTTTGTTTTTGTAATAAATATGATCCTTGGATAGGTGGATAGTTTCAGAACACCATTAAATCCCTAGAGGATATATTGAGATATTGTTCTCGGTGTTTCAGTGTTGTTTAGGACAATTACATCCTTCAAACATATTTTCTTATGATGATATATTTTACTTGAGTATTCATATATACATTTTAAAATCCTCTAGGTAAAGAAGTATTGAAATTATACATTATGAAATGATGTATGATAATGGTAGCTATTTGGGACCTCATCTAGATAAATTAGTGGTATAGAAAGTTAGATCTATTCAGTAGTAAATAAGGGAAGTTCAGAGTCAATATAAAATGTTTAGTGACAACTATTAGGTAGATATGTAGTTAGATAATGGTGAAAAGGTGTTCCAATAAATATATCTTTGTTATGAGGTTATGTGATTTTTAATGAATGAAACGTTGAACCCTATATATATATTTGTCCCTTTGAAATGCTTGATTCTATTGGGATGGTAGCTTATCTTTTATCACTTCTACATAATCTATCTCATGTTAATGATGTCTTCCACATATATATCTTGATGATATATATAACTTATAATTCAAATGTACTAAACATAGAGGTATTATATTGGAGAAGGATATATCTTATGTGGAAAAATGGTGGAGATTCTAGACCATGGTGAGCATGTTATAAGAAATATGACCACTCACATGGTCAATGTTTTGTGGGGTGATAATAAATTACAAGAAGATACATGTAAACATAATGATGTGAAGAAGAAGGGATATCCTCAACATTCTGTATTAGAGTAACAAAATTTCAGTGGTGAAATTTTTTTAAAGGGCGTAAAATGTAGAACCCCGTGATTTTATTATTTTTTTCAATATAAATAAATTTTATTTCATTTATAGCTCACATTACACGAACATCAATTTTATACAAACCACATTATACTATTGAAATATCATTTTTTAATTTGATATTTATTTCCTTTATAGTAACTTTTATTTTCCATGTATTATTATTTTATATTTTATATATTATTTTCAATAATAGGTGCTGAGACAGCCTGTGATTTCGAGGCCATATGTTCCCAAAATAAAAGTTTAAAATGTATTAAATATATTAAACAACATGTGGAGGAATATTATCTAAAAATAGTGGAATAACATCCATAATGGGGCACAAAATAGAGATCAAAGGGAACCATTGAGTTTAGAATGTGGGTTTTACCCGACGATAGACATAACCTTTGTCGGTATATGGTGTTTTTAGAAAATTCATCATGGGAGTAAAATTGATAAAATAATTAAATAAATTTTTTTTATTTAACCATTGATGCCACATGTAATTTTTTATTTAAATACATGCATAGGAAAAAAATTAATGTTATCCATATAACCTTGAAAATAGTTAGAGAGTCATTGGAGAGAATTTAAGGAGATTTCGTTGAAGGATGATGATCAGATCAAGGATCAATGACTTATGTGAGATCAAATCAAATGATCACACCATTAATGATGACACCAACTCATTTTTTACTAGAGATTGATCCATATCGAGGTAGGACATTTTTTTATTAGGATTTTTTACTAGTTATTTATTTCTAAGAAGAACATAGATTTATCCACCAATATATTGATCCATATATCAGTTTTTTACTAGAGCGATTTACTGTAGGAATTTTATTTGAAGTTTATTTATTTATTATGGTTCTTTTTCATTCTAATGTAAACAAATCGAGACTAATTCAACATGGATGAGGCCCATTCCTATTTTTCATGTTTCATGGTTTTCTCCCATTTTTCTACATGTGTTCATCATCAGGGTTTCATTTTCTTGGGGAGTCAACCTAAATAACATAGAATAAAATGTTTTGAACCTTATACTTGGTGGGATGATTCGATATCATAGATCTAGACCAAGAATGGTGTTGGTATTGTGAATAAAATATAATATTTAGTGTATTGGGACCTTAATTGTTGTTTTTTTTGAGAAATTCATAAATGGTGGAGGCACAAAATGATTCTTAAAAGAATTAGGCCACCATAAATCATCTATTTAGTGATGATAAACCTTTATTGACCTATATTCGAGTTCTTTGGGAAATACTAGCAGTGAACACTATGGGTCTAGGAAGTGGAGGTGAGATGAAAAACGCATGAACCAGATTTGGAAATCTAGAAATTTCAGCACTAAATGGCATGTAATTCAAAGTGACATGTTGTGTGGGTCCCTACTGTAAGAACCTGGATCTTCTTTTCAAGTATGTTTTTTCTTTTCTGGTCATTTTTGAGAAAAATTGGAAATTTGGTAAATTTTCAAAGTGCATGCCATGTACTTTAAGAGTACACGACGTGTACTACTTTTCCATAGGAGGTTGTGTGCTGGTCGTGTAGTGGCCACACACATGGTCGTGTGGGAGTGACTTTGAGGGCGCTTAAAGAAGAGTACAAAAATGGAAAGTACACATCATGTACTTAAAAAATTACATGCTGTGTACTTTATTTTTTTTCATTAAACACACTACGGTCGCGTCTAATCACCGGAACTCTCTTCTTTTAGGTCTCGTTTGATAGAGAGCTTTATATGGCCACGGATCTTCGACGAAACCCCGAGTGTTCATCTGTACCCTGAATCGAACACCATTAGTTGCGTTGGAATCACATTGATGAGTTCTCTCTTATCCTAGAGCACCATCTTCTGATTTCTCTTCTCTCGTGAGATATCATGGGTTGAACATTTTAGACATTTTTTAGATCTTCAATGTTTTAAGGAGGTTCAAGCTTCGAGGTTCACATATAGTGATCTCCTAACACCGAGGTAGGTGGTTTGTGCCTTTATGTTCAAATTCTTGGAGTATAATGTGTAAATTCCGCCAATACCCTTAAACGGGGTATTGCGTGTTTACTATTTTACCCCTATTGATTGTCTTCCATGCTTACATGCTTGTGTAGAGGTTATTTATCCATTAATAGTATTGATTGATATGCTTTGGATGTATTTCCATTTCAGGTTACGATTACTACCGTTTGGTCCTGTTTAGCCAGTTTGGCCGCCTTTCCTATTTTCCATGCCTATTGCTATTGGATAGAGAGTTTGTATTCTGACATGCTTGATATATTGTAGACTGGTTATCCAAGTAGTTCTATAGGTTTACTTTGGCCATATTTCATTGCTTTTCTCATTGACTTACACAGGGTCATGAAAACCTAGTGTAGTAGATTATAAGGGGAATTGACCGAGTGAGCTTCCTCAGAGAGTCTTGAGAAATTTAGACTATAAGTTGAATTGACCGTGCGAGCATCCTCAGAGAGTCTTTGTTTTACTTGAATTTCATTGATTAATCTATACTATAAGGGGGATTGACTGAGTGAGCTTCCTCAGAGAGTCTTTGAAAGACCTGGTCTATAAGGGGAATTGACTGGCTGAGCTTCCTCGGAGAGTCCTTGACCTTGGAGATATAAGAGGAATTGACAATGTGAGCTTCCTAAGAGAGTTCTGTACTACCTTAGACTATAAGGGGAATTGACTGTGAGTGCTTCCTCGGAGATTATTTATGAATTCTATGACTGAACCAGAGGGTCTAGGTCGAGTGAACTACCTAAAGGGTTGCTTGAACTTCTTAGGTAGGACTAGAGGGGATGGCTGTAAGTACATCCCAGAGGGTTACCTATTTGTGTTTAGCCGTTTGTTTCGTTTTTGCATGATATTTAAACTGTAGATTGTTTACTGTTGAGTACTTTCCTATTTATTGCTTTCTGTACTTTTACCTTCCATTTATTCACTGACTATTAGGCACAGATCTTTGGGTGGTTTCCTATTAGTATTTAGTATCACACCTTATTTGGGCCATGCTTTTGAGCTCAAACAGATTATATTGTTGTCGGTATATATAAGGAAAAGTTCCATTCTACTTCAGGTAATTGAATTGATGTGGAGCTAGAGATCATGGGACCATGTTTAGGCTTACAATGATGAGGATTTATTTATATTTTTCTTTTGTACTTTGGTTTAGCACTGGTTGTATTTCCAGAATTGTGACTTTTTTTCTGTTTTCTTAGACATAGGTATCATGCATCATTTTATATACATATGTGTTCCAGTTGTTTATTACTACATTCATCTGCTATTTACTGTTGTTGGATTTTTACTGATTTTTCTATTATGTGTTGTTTACATCTGCTGCGTAATCTACCAATGAGTCCATATTTTCCCACTATCACACCCAAGCCCTCGTGTCTAGTCGGCTGCATCTGGCGTGCGGGGAAATGTGCTTGAGGCCTTGTGACTAACCGAGTATGGGGCGCCACTGGGTGGCTTCCAGAACAGAGATGTTAAAAAGTTGTATTAGAGGCAGGTTCTTTTCTTCTTGACTTAGAGTTTGGAACCTATATCCATGGATAGAAAGAAATAGGTACTTGTTAATAAGTTGGCCCCGGGAGTAGCTAACTCGTGAATTAGGAAAAGCCAATCTACCTCGTGTATTACAATTTCTTTTGGTTTTTCATGTTTATAGTTGATCTGATTTTCATCGTTGGGTGACTCACATGTTTTGTGTTATTATTGTCGACGTTATTGAGGTTATATTCCCATCACAACCCGATGATATGATGGTATTCCATCTCATGCATCATATCAGCACTTTCTAGAAATCACATGTCTTGAATTCTTTCCTTGTCGTCTAGGATTCCTTAGCGATTTCATGTTCTTGTGATATCCATTGTGTAGAATATGCATGTTGTTGTGATAGATTCCTTGATAAGAATACATGTTGTTTTGATAGGGTATTTTTGTGTAAGGTTTTGTTTGAGTGAACACCAAGATTTGGTTCTTGAGCTTTTATGGGCCCTCATGGATCAGAATGAGGTGGATCACTGCTTTGTTTTCCTTGTTATAGCATGTAAAAGATGCCAAACTTTGATTCACAGGGAGTATGGGACCTCACGGATCAGAATTTTTCACCTTTAATGTTTGTTTCAGTTTTTTTCTGGGCTCTGGAATAGTTTTTGAGGCTTACTGTCTGGAAAACCCCAGAATACACGCCATGTAATTTTGACTACCCACCATGTGTTCTTCTATTCGGGAAGAAACTGTTTTGCTTAAATACACGTCATGTACTTTATATACACGTCGTGTAGTCTCTAATCATGTCATAATTTGTGTGGGAAGAGACACGAAATATGGATATTCTAATGGGAACATGTCGAGTACTGGTTGATCCCACCATGTAGTGTTGTCCTAGTGTCCTCCATGTAACTAACAACACAGACAGATAAACCTTAAGATATACACATTGTTTCAGTATTGAACATGTCGTGTAGTCTGGCCAAGATACCCGACCGTGTCACTAACAACACGGGTCGGTGTTATCCTTTCACATACATATAGTATCCATATGTAACAAGTCGTGTAGTGTGAGCCGTTTGTTAGGCTGTGTCACTAAAAACACGGGCTAGGTGAATCTTGTCAAGTACACTCTGTGTCTACCTTGAACACGCCGTGTAGCCATGTATTAGGAGAGCTATGTGACTTAACCATGTAGAAGGACTCGGGCAGGGGAAGAGGATTCTAGTACACATTGTGTGTTTCTAGTGTTAAATGACCTATTTGTTCATGTGTACATGCCCATGTAAATGAATTAAGGGAACATGCCGTGTAGGAATTGCACACGTCGTGTAGTCATGTTTGTAAAACTTGGATGCTTTCTTTCTCATGTTACCTTCTTATACCTCTATTTTTCAGTCCTTGATAGTCTTGATCTAAGGTGTACTCTTGACCTTGCATAGTCATGCCACCAAGATGTCCTCTAATTATTCTCTAGTTTCCAGGTGGTGATCAGTCACTAGACATGGCCAATCAAAGACTCCCATCAGATCCTCCAGTTGTTCCAGCATTGGCACCATCCATTGTACCTGACGTAGATGGTGATGAAAAATTCAAAGAGGGCTTTTTGAGGGAAAAACAGATCTTTTAGGGAGTGCCGCCTCCTGCCCCATTGATGGCAGAATTGATGTGACTCTTTCAGTAGTAGCATCCTCCCACTTTCTCAAAGGATAGAGGACCCCAGGCAGCATAGTCATGGTTAGAAGCCATGCAGACGATTCTTGAGCATCTGCAAATACCTCTAGAGAAGAGGGTGAAGCTCGATTCCAATATAGATCAGTACTATGCCAAGAGGTGGTCGGATGTGATCTCAGAGGTGGTCCACCTGCAGAATATGGATTGGGATGAGTTTCAGTGCATCATTTATGATTACTTCTATCCGGAGACCTTGAGGGTCGATCAAGCCCAAGAGTTCATGAGTCTGGAGTAAGGTACTCTTACTGTTATGAAGTTTTACTCTCACATCATAGAGATGCGTAGTTTCAAGCCTATTTCAGGAGCTGATGAGTTGTTCCTTGCACTGAAGTTCTAGGATGGTCTCAGAAATGACATCTGATCCCAAGTGAGAAACTTCAGGTTGACTTCGATATCTTTTATCGTCAACTAGGTGCTGATCACAAAGTGCAGTCTGGGGGATTCTAGAGTGGTCATCCAGGGAAGTTCGGCATCTAGAGTTAGTATCCCTCCTCCTGGAAGAAGGAAGCGTCGTAGGGAGTTTGCTCATGGAGATCAGAGTAGGCGGGATGCATCTTCCGGTAGCCAGGTGGTGTGCTACCAGTGTCGGAAGAGTGGTCATACAAGTCCGCGTTGCTCGAGAGACCTAGTGGAGTGACGATCTTGTGGCAATATGGGTCTTTTTAAGCGCTTTTTTCAGTTCTTCTCACTAGCAGTTGGTGACAAGGGTTCTTCTATGACTCCTTGTTTAGGAGAAGCGCCACTAGTTTCTCACCAGTCTGGGAACTGGAGTTCTTCCGGATGTTCTGGTTGAGGTGGAGGTCTTGGTCGTGGTAGACAGTTGCTGGTTCTTTAGCAACAGCAGGTTGGATCATCTCATAGTGGTCAGGCAGGGTCGCAGGGCTGTGGCATAGGCCAAACATTTACAGTGTAGCAGACCCAATAAGAGAAGGATCCCAGACCCTCTACAGTTCAAGGTATGAGCTCAGTAGCCTCAGTTTTATATTTTGATTTTTTTCGATACTGAGGCTTCCCGTAGCTTTATCTCTGTCACTGTTGTGGAGATCCTTAGTCTATGTATCTTTTCCTCTGCTAATATTTTGATGCTAAACAATCTGTTGTGGACTAGAACAGCTAGTGTACGTCAGTGCTGGGAGTGCCCTCTACAAGTTGGTGGATGAATCTTTCTATGGGACCTCTATATCCTAGAGATGACATGCTATGATGTCATTCTTAGGATGGACTGGTTATTTTCATTTTAGGCAGTCGTCGACTGTTATCACCATAGGGTAAGTTTTGTATCACTAGAGAGTGGATCGTTTCTTCATTGAGGTGAATGGGATATCCGGGCGAGCAGAGTGGGTCCAGAGCAACATGGGTAGGAAGGAGTTACATCCTAGATTTCTAGTCTATATCTATATGACTAGGGGACTTCGCAGATGAACTTCCCTCTAGTGGTGGACCATTTCAAAGATGTCTTTCTAGAGGTCTTTTCAGGTTTTCCTATGGAGTACGAGGTATAAGTATAGATTGATCTTATTCCAGGAGTAGTACGAGTGTCCATTCCTTTTTATATGATGGCTACACCAGAGTTGTAGGATCTCAATAAACATTTGGAGGAGTTGCAGGCAAAGGGTTTCATCCAACCCAATACTTGTCCTTGGGGTTCTCCTGTCCTGTTTATGAATAAGGCAGACGAAACCCTCATGATTTGTGTGGATTATCAGAAGTTAAACCAGTTTATGGTCAAGAACCAATATCCTTTACAAAGGATTGATGATCTCTTTGATCAGCTTCAAGGATCTCGGGTGTTCTTGATGATTGACTTGAGGTCCAGCTATCATCAGTTGCACGTTAGACCATCAGATATACCTCTTACAACCTTCCAGAGCAGGTATGATCTATACCAATATATGGTTAAGTTGTTCGGTCTCACGAATGCGCCTGCAGTTTTCATGGAACTGATGAACCGAGTGTTACATCCATACTTGGATTCCTTCGTGGTTGTTTTCTTGGATGATATATTGGTGTACTCTAACACTCGACACGACCATGCTACCCATCTTGAGATCATTTTGATTACATTGAGGGAGCATCAGTTATATGATAAGCTCTCAAAGTGCCATTTTTGGATGGATCATATTCACTTCCTGGGTCATATTATCTCAAAGGAAGGAGTATCAGTGGGCCTAGAGAATGTGAGAGCAGTAGCTTCCTGGGAGAAGGCAAAGAAATTCTTTGAGGTGCGGAGTTTTCTTGGGCTGGGTGGATACTACAGACATTTCATACAGAACTTTTCATGCTTATAATCACTGCTAATAGGTCTGACTAAAAAGGGTGCGAAGTTATTATGGTCAGTTTCTTGAGATTCAGCCTTTCAGGAGATGAAAGGGAGGATGACTTCAGCACTGATACTAGTGTTTTCAGATCCGATAAAGATCTATATTGTTTATTGTGATTCTTCAGGTATTGGGATAGAAGTTTTCATTTTGCAGGGAGATGGAGTCATTACATACGGGTCTTGGCAGTTGAGGCCATATGAGAGGAATTACCCGATGCACGATCTGGAGTTGGTGGTTGTTGTTCATGCCTTATGATGTTGGAGAAATTTTCTTCTGGGAGGGAATTTTTTTGTTTTCACCGACCAAAAAAGTCTCAGGTACATCTTCACTCCGTGTGATCTGAATTTAAGACATCGAAGGTGGGTCGATTACCTACAGTACTTTGACTTTGAGCTTACCTACACGGCTAGGGAGGGCAATGCGGTGGATGATTCATTGAGAAATAGGATATAAGTACAAGAATTTTAGGAGTCCAGTAGTGAGTGGATGCTTATGGATCTGTTCTCTGAGATGCATTTGCAGGTCCACGACAGACAGGGGCAGACTTTTCTATCATCTGCAGTTGTTACCTCTACTCTTCTTGATTGAGTTCAAATAAGGCAGCTATCAGATTCTGAAGGCCTAGTCCTAAGGGAGAGTGTGTCAGGAGAGGACCCTATTCCTAGATGGATCATAGGCGAGGATGATATCTTATGTTTCAAGGTGCGCATATGGGTGCTAGAAGATATACATGAAGAGATGATGCGGGATTTTCAATCCTCAGTTTGGGAAGCTCATTCTCGCATCACTAAGATGTATCGTGATTTACCCCATCAGTATTGGTGTCCAGGTATGAAGAAGGATGTTGTTAGTTTCATCATGAGGTGTTCCACTTGTCAGCAGGTGAAGGTGGAGTATCAGTGGCCAGTATGGCTTCTACAGTAGTTACCCATTCCCGAGTGGAAGTGGAATGATGTCGCGATGGATTTTGTGACCAGTTTGCCGAGGTCGCCTCGTGGGAATGATGCAGTTTTAGTTGTCATTTATAGAATCATGAAGGTTTCTCACTTCTTGTCGATCAAAGAGACTTCAGTGTGGATGAGTTAGGATGGTTTTACATTTGAGAGATTTTACATCTTTATGGAGTTCTACAATATATCGTTTATGACAGGGATGTGCGTTTTACTTCTCGGGTCTGGCAGGGGCTTCAGAAGGCATTGGGTACATATGTACTTTTGAGTGTAGGGATACATGTTTACTTCTTGGGTCTAGAAAAGGATTCAGAAGGCGTTGGGTACACAGGTACTTTTGAGGATATTCTCTAAGCATGCATTCTGGATTTTGGAGGTTCTTGGGAGAAGAATATAACTCTGGTGGGGTTTTCCTATAACAATAGTTTTCAAGCAACTACTCATATGGCACCTTATGAGGTTTTGTATGGTAGGCCATGTTGATCACCCTTATGTTGGCTGGAGGTAGTAGAAGTATCTTTGCTAGGACCTCATCTTGTTTAGGAGACCATAGAGTAGATAGAGTTGATTTGGAAGAGGATGGCTACTGCACAGTCTTGACAGAAGCCTTTTCCTGATAGGAGGAGATGACCTCTAGAGTTTGAGGATGGGGATCAGGTTTTTCTACGTGTCACACCGAGGTTGGGGAATATAATGATCATGAGATATGGTAATCTTTCGTCGAGGTACGTCGATCCATTTGAGGTTTTGGAGAGATTTGAGCCGTTTGCCTATCAGTTTCAGTTACCTCAGAGGTATCGGGCCATGCATGGCGTCTTCCATGTTTATCATCTTCGATGTTACTTTTCAGAACCGTCTCATGTTTTTCAACCTAACGAGGTTGAATTGGAAGTGGATGCATCCTTTGAGGAGCATCCTATTCAGATTTTGGATCAAAGTAATAAGGTTCTCTATGGCTGGTCCGTTCCTCTGGTATGGGTGCTTTGGCAGCACGGGTGAGTGCAGGACGAGACTTCGGAGAGGGAGGCAGTCGTACGATCACAGTGGTCCGAGTTGTTCATGATTTATTCTTCTACGTCGCGCTAGGGAAATTTGGGGACGAATTTCTTTAAGGGGGGAAGTTTTTAAGAACTCGAATCTTCTTTTCAAGTATTTTTTTCTTTTTCTGGTTGTTTTTAAGAAAAAGTGGAAATTCTGGAAATTTTCAAAGTACACACTATGTACTTTATGATTACATGTTTTGTGCTACGTTTGTCGTAGGAGGTCGTTGGTTGGACGTGTAGTGGCCACACACACACCCGTGTGGGAGTGACTTGGAGGCCGTTAAAGAGGAGTACAAAAACGTTGAGTACACGCCATGTACTTCAAAAGTACACGCCGTGTACTTTATTTTTTCATTAAATGCACTGGGGTCGCGTCTAATCGCTAGATTTCTCCTCTTTTAGGTCCCATTCGACCGAGAGCTTCGTACGACTACAGATCATCAACAAACCCCTGAGTGTTTGTTCGTCCTCCGAATCGAACATCGTTGGTTGTGTTGGAATCACATCAATGAGTTCTCTCTTCTCATAGAGCACCATCTTTTAATTTCTCTTCTCTCATGATATATCATGGGTGGAATGTTTTAGAGGTTTTTATAGATCTCCGACGTTATATTAAGATTGAATCTTTAAGGTTCACATATAGAGATCTCCAATTTCCGATGTAGGTGGTTTGTGCCTTTCCGTTCAATGTCTTTGAGTATAATGTGCAAATTCCACCAATACCCTTGAATGGAGTATTGTGTGTTTAAGGTTTTACCCCTGTTGATTTCTTTCCATGAATTTATTATTATGTAGAGGCTATTTGGACATGAATAGGATTTATTGTAATGATTTTCATTTATTTCCCTTTGCATGTGATGTTTACGACCATTTGGTCCTGTTTAGCCAGTTTGGCCACCTAACCTGTTTTCCATGCCTTTACTGTAGAATGGAGAGTTTTTATTCTGACATGCTTGATATTCTATAGATTGGTTAGCCAAGTATTTATGTAGGTTTACTTTGGCAATATTTTATTGCTATTCTTGTTGACCTACACGAGGCCATGAGAACCTTGTGTAGTAGACTATAAGGGGAATATACTGAGTGAGATTCCTTAAAGATCTATGAGCAATTTAGACTATAAGGGGGATTGATCATGCAAGCTTACTCATAGAGTCTTTGTTTTAATTGAATTAACATGATTACTCTAGACTATAAGGGGAATTGACTGAGCGAGCTTGCTCATAGAGTCTTGGAACAACCTTGGATATTTGGGGAATTGAATGAGTGAGCTTCCTTGGAGAGTCCTTGACCTTGGGGCTATAAGCGGACTTGACCGTGTGAGCTTCCTTAGAGAGTTCCTAAATACCTTAGACCTTAAGTTAAATTGACTATGAGTGCTTCCTCATAGAGTCTTTATGAATTCTATGACAGAACCAGAGGGGCTAGGCTGAGTGCATTGCCCAAATGGTTGCTTTACTTATTAGGTAGGACCAGAGGGGATGGTTGGGAGTACTTCCCAAAGGATTACCTGTTTTTGTTTAGTTGTTTGTTTTGTGGTTGCTTTATATTTAAATTGTGGATTGTTTACTGCAATGTACTTTCCCGTTTACTTATTTCTGTACTTTTACCTGCCATATATTCACTAACTGTTAGGAACAGATCTTGGGGTGGTTGCCTATTGGGATTTAGTCTCACACCCTGTTTGGCTCATGCTTTTGGTCTCAAACAAATTATATTGCTGTAAGTATAGATAAGGGCAAGCTCCCTTCTACATTAGGTACTTGACTTGTTGTGGAGCTGGAGAGCATGGGACCAAGTTTAGGCTTGCGATGCTGAGGAGCTTTTTATCTTTTTCTTTTGTACTTGGGTTTAGCACTGGTTGTATTTCCTATATTGTGACGTGTTTGGCTATTTTTCTAGACATAGGTATCATGCATAATTTTATATACATATGTTCTCCAGTTGTTTATTACTCCAGTCTTCCATTGTTTACTATTGTTGGATATTTAATGCTTCCTCTATTGTGTGATTTTTAATTCCGTTGCGTACTCTGCCAATGATGGCATAGTTTCCCCACTATCGCACGCAAGCCCTCACTGCTAATCGGTAACCTCTAGCATGTGGGGAAATGCTCTTGAGGCCATGTGATGAACCAAGTATAGGGCACATCTGGGTGGCTTTCCGGAACTGGGATGTTACAACTATCCTTGGTTGCTAGGGTTTCATAAGGGAGATAAGAATTGAACAAAGTTTGACATTGTCTAATGCCATGTGGTATCCTTTTTGTGAGATCATCATGTGCCTCAGAGGGTACACTGACATTGGATCGAGTACATGATAACAATCGTGTCATGTAATCATATAAAGACATAGACATGCAAAGAATAAATAGGTTAATCCAGGTACTGGGATACTAGGTGAGGTAGATGGGAAACAACACACCGTATTGTTTCAAAAGGAAACAATCAAGGGATTTTTTTTAATGGGAAGGACCAGGGGTTAATGGGACATAACGTGTAACCCTAATAAATGCCATGTACTGCATATCATTTTTCATGGAGCCCTTTCTTCTATATCATGGAAATGTTTCCTTAGAATCCATTCCCCTTATCCATTTTCTAAGGGTTAATTTAGAATCTCCTCCTACACTTAGGTAAATGATCCCTTCAGTAGGACTTCATGGATACAGTTTTTGTGATCCTCCATGGGGCCTATAGTGAGATTATTTATTCATATCTACACCCTAGGTGGATTTATTAGTGTTTTGATGACAACACTACACAGGTGTCTATCATCTACTTAGATGGTTAATCTAGATTGAGTTATTAGTATACCCCATGGCCTTTGGTCTGATCCTCATCTATGTATCATAGTTCTTTGGACATTCATTTTATATTTATAATAGTGAGACTCGACATGAATTACCTCTCGGATGGACATCATCAGGGTTATTAGACACATTAGCATGTTCTCTGAGATGATATCTTTGTTAAATCGTTGAGCTACAATCTGATGTTGGTATTATGGTTGTGACTTACCATTAGACTATATTTCTTTATTAAGTATATTTGGATATTCATGTTATATGTGTTTTAGAAATATACCTATGTAGAGTTGACTATATTCATCTGTTGTATGATTTGTGGTTTTGGGGAGTCCAACTAGGTATTATTATACGGACCCCCGCATAATATTTTCCAACATGTGCCATGTCTTGTGAAGATGGTTAACCTTTGGATAGATTCCTAGATGGAATAGGTCCAAAGGGTGCTTAGTGAGGCCAAAAAATTGAGGTGTGTTCCTGGGGTATCTTGATAGCAGTCCCTAACATACATCTATGGTTTGAATTTTTTTTAATACTATCTGTATTGGGCTTGTATTGAAACATATTTACTATCCTTTACTTCATTTCAAACTCTCATTGTGGGATTTAGATGTTTTCATGAATGGTAGGTCAATTTATTTTTTACATTTTAGATTTTTATGGCCTTGGAGATGTTTGTGTGTATATGTACATAGGTTAAGGCCTACCATGTTATTGATAGGCCTAATCAGTGCTAGTTTCCAACCACTGGCCAATAAGAGGTGTGATTGGGGAGTCAAGTCATAGGGCCCATTTGGACAGTTCATGATACAGTGGTATTAGAGCAGATGGTACTACCTTAGGACCAAAGTATTAGATATTGGTTTGGGGAAATAGTGAAAATTGTTTTTGACATCAGATTGCATGCCACGAACTCTAATTTTTGTATATATGACAATATAAATATACATCAAAGCTATAATAACGTGCCTTTTGACATTGTACATGAGATCATTGGTTGTAGGGAATATAATGGTACATGAATCATATATAAATTTGTTTCGGTTTTCATGTCCTCGTTATGTAAACTATTTATATATACTCATTGATTGTGATACATCATGTTTATTTCAAGATTCCTCCGCCCAATGTATTCAAGCAAGGATTTAGCATCATGAACTTTAGGATGATCCACTCAGTGATGAGCCAACAATACAGGGACCAGTTCTATAGGTGTTACCTTAAGGTGGTTCACCAGTTATAACACCACCTATTGAGAAATAGATTGTACCCACAGTACTGACTGATGAGGTTCATAGGCTGAGCATATATCATGAGTTTTAGTGATAGAGACCCCATGGGTTCCAAGGAGATTATAACCCATATACATCTGATGGATAGATTGAGGTGGTGACTTGAATTTTTCTTCTATATAGGACACCAACTGATTAAATGGTGGTCATGGTGAAAGCATTATTCATGGACCATCATGATGATGGAGGCGTTTGGTGACCCAATCATATGGTGAAGTGGCTCTTTCATGGTCAAAGATTGAGAATATCTTTATAGAGGAGTTATAACTAGTTATTCTGAGGTATTTACGTATGCAGAATCGTGTGTAGCTCTATAAGGGAAACACCATAGTAGCTATCTATTCATCAAAGTTTACCAATCATTCCTGGTACTCAATGGATATGTTTTGGGATCATTTCTTCTAGGAATAGAACATTGAGTTAAGGATGTGTAGATACATCTTATCAAGTGTTATACCTCTACATATTACTGCATAATTTGGGGTTCGATAGAGAGATTTTGTGGTTAAGAGTTTTTTGTCTAATAAAACACATCAACTGGTTCATGTTGTTGGGAAAGTAGAATCAGAGACCTCAAATGCCTGGAGCCAATGTTATTCTCTAGGACATGGAAGTGTGGTACATTTCACGATGATTTCCAAAGATGGAGGGGTTGTTGTACATGGATTTCATGATTGGTCCAGTCAACATAGGGGGAGGTGGTGATATTCATGTGACAGTAGGGGACATCATTTCAAAGATTTTCCAACCCATCATATGGATGATAGAGATATTGTGGATGGGATACCGATGAAGAGTAAGTGGTATGAGAATATAGGATCTCAAGGAAGTGGATGTGGAAGAGGATCATGAGATGTAATAATCCTAGACTTTTTACCACCACCAATCATAGGTGGTCCATTCTTGGCTTAGGGACCTAAAGGATAAAGGTGGGGATAACAACATGTGATTGAGAAGTATGACCTAGAGGCTCCTGGAATGATACGAGGAATGATATTTGTCTTTTTTACCATATATGCAGTACTAATATACATAGGTTCTAGTCCATCATTTATTACCACCTATCTTGTTCTAGACAAATATATTATGGTCATTCCCCTTTCTCAACCATTGATCTTGGAGACTCCTATCATTGATTAATTAGATATCAAACACTTGTTCCAATAGTGTTACTTGACTCTTGGAGGCAATAGTTTTATGTTGGGATATAAATGTTGTAGTGATGAGGCCTTATGAAATTATGATAGGTATGGACTAGATGACTGTGTTTCATTCCCAGATTGAATGTTTCGTGTAGAGAATATTGTGTGTTCATAGTGACAGAACTATGTTATGTTTTTTTACTGAAAAGGAAATCCATGTAGCATAGGATGGACTCATGTATATGAGGGTTTAATTGACTACTCGTCAGTTGGATCGCATGAAACTTGGTGTAGTGGATAGTATGAGTTTTCAGTTCCTTAAAATGGTGGTGGAGTATTAGTATTTATTCCCTAAGGATGTTCTAGATGTAACTACCAACAGTGAGATATGATTCTACATTTATCTACATCCCAAGATGATACTGATATTTGTACCAATATATTGGATAACTCTCATAGAGATTCACAAGCTGATGGTGTGGTTGTAGGATTTTCACAATAATTACTTTTTAAGACCTAGTGTTTCATAATAGGCAACCCCGATTTTGTTCGATAAGAAGGCAGACAAGATCTTGAGGTTATGTGTACACTACAAGTGCTTGAACTAGGTGACCGTGAACAACAAGTATACACTAAAAAGGATCAATGATCCCTTTGATCTATTGAGAGGGGCACAATGGTTCTATAAAGTTAAACGAAGGAAATTATACAACTAGTAGTGAGTACTAGATAAGAATATACTAAAGAAGACATTCAACTATTTCTATGGTCACTATGAGAACATGGAAATTCATTCTTCATAGGGTGAACCCCTAAGAAGTGTTCTCGGGACTTGTGATCATGACATTTCAACTTCCCTTAGAAAATTTTTTGATAGTATTCATAGAAATGATCCCTCTTTACTCATTGTCTGAGGTGGATAATACAAGACACTTGATGATGGTTTTGGATGTACTATGACAACACCCACATTACAAGAAGCTCTTGATGTTCCATTTTTTTGGATTTAGGCAATCAACTTTCTAGAACATGTTATCTCATAATATGGAGTGGAAGTGGACCCTACTATAATCTAGGTATTGTTTTCTTGGGATCCACCCAATATTGTGACATAGGTTCATAGCTTCCTTGGTTTGGAAGTCTATTCTTATAGATTCATACATAATTTGTTCCAGTATATCATTGCCCATAAGTTATTTAACCCGATAGGTACAACCTTTTGTATGTATGGAGAGGCTCTAGAAAGATTTGTAGGAGTCAATGCAGATATTGATGAGAGATCCCAAATTGATATTTACATAGAAGGTTTTGAGTATGCATTCTTATACGATGCATCAAGAAATTATCATTATTGTGTTCTAATGCAGTGGAAAGCAGTGATTGTCTATAGTTCACATCAGTTAAGACCACATGATAAGAACTACGTGAACCATTATTTTTTTATAAAGAGTATTCTTCGCACTAAATATTTTTAAACACTACCTGATGGGAAAGTTAATCATCTACTCTATTCAGAAGAGTCCCAAGTTCTTCTTCTCTTATAATGAACATACCTTGAGATAAAATAAAAGGCTACAGTATCTCTATGATTGTAACATTTAAATTGTCTATAAACATGGTATGATTAAAGTCATAAGTCACAATTTTAGTAGGATATCATGTTCATAGATTCTAAATGAGACATCAGATCAGTTTTCCACATTTCAGTTATTTTTTGTGGATGGAGATGGTGTAGCTTACCACATATCGATGCTTGTCTCCCATGAAATCTTTCTTCAATTCACAAAGATATAACTTGGGGATACCGACTATGACACCCTGCATAGTGAGATGTATAGTAGACATACTCATGATGTATTTTCAAAAGTTTGGGATCATATCATTATTTTTAGATAACGAACGATGGAATTTGTGACGTTTCAGGAGGATTTTCTGAAAGTGTTTCATAAATCTCTCTTGGAAGTACATCCTTGTGTGTAAATGATAAACCAAGACCTTTGATGATATTTTTGGTGCCTAGGGATAAAGAAGGGAGTTGAAGAGTTTCTCTCTTGATTCCATACATGGTAGCACATGAAGGATGAGCACCAAGTTCCATCTTGTTTGGCATAACCACTTAAAGTGTCAGAGTGGAGGTGGGAAAAGATATCCATGGAATTAATGATAGGATTACTATATACGTTCATGTGTCAGTATTGTATCCATGTGATCATAGACTGACTCACCAATTAATCCCACTTCTTATCCGTTCATAAGTATAGTTTGGTAGAGATCTTGAGATACCTCTATATAAAAGAAATATTCTAAATCCATGAATTTCTCTCAAAGATCACTTATGTAAAATATTCTCACTTAACATCTCTATTATGGAAGGGAATTTATGAGGAATTTGGAACTCAACTATGCTTAATCACATTATTTTACCCCCAAATTGATGGCCATAAAGAGTAGACCATTTAGGTTCTAGAGGATATGTTGGGAGTTTTCATATTTTACTTTGGACAAATTTTAGAGGATCACCTAACATTTTTGGAGTTTGCATAAAAATATATCTACCATTCCACCATCAATTTGGAACCATTCAAGACATTTTACGGACGACCCTATAAGTACATACTTTTCTAGACATACCTAGGAGAGTGATAATTTACTGCCTCGGGCTTTATGTGAGTAACTATAAATAATGTAAAAATCATATAGGATAGGATGAGGATTATACAAATCTCTCATAGCTATTATGTGGACAGATGATGGAGGACTTTATAGTTTTAGGAGGGAGACCATGTGTTCTTCAAGGTTTCAACTCGATGTGGATTATGAAGATTTGATCGAATCAGGAAGCTATCTATGAGATTTGTTATACCTTCTAGGTATTTTATAGAGTTGGTGATGTTTCACAATGCTTATCTCTATCTATAAAGTTAGACAAGGTACATTACAACATCCTTGTGTTGTTGTTGAGGATATACATACATAACCCATATCATGTTAGCGACTGGGGAAAGCTCGACATCAAGGATGGATCTACCTTTGTTGAGCACCTGATAGAGATCAAGGATCTGAAGGATAGGATCTATCATGGGAGATCTATTTCTTTTAGTGCATGTGTGATGGTAGAAAATGAATCTCTTAAAGAGCATATGGGATTGAGAGGATCATAGTAATGCTCAATACCCACATATTTTTGTGTAGCCCTTATTTTAGCATTTTTGGGATGTAAAGCCCCATGGTTGGGAGAAAGTACTGACTTGAATTTTCCTTGACTTATTTTTTGATATTTTATGGATTATTTTTGAGACTAAGAACTGAGTGGACCTGTCAGTTAGAGGCCTAGTGTGCCCAGAATATATTTTTTGAAATATATTAAATACATTAAACAACACAAGCATACTATTTGTTGGTAAAAGAGGAATAACTTAAAAATGGGTTTCTGGATAAGGAATTTAAGGGAACCATTGATTTCATGGGATTTTTTTTGTTTTTTTTTGTTTTTTTTTGTTTGGGGTTGTTTGGGTGTTTTTATGGACCCTATGGTTTCTCACTTTGCCCGCAAAACTGTTTTCCTTAATAAAAAATAATTTTCAGTCAGTCAGTAATTGGAGACTATGGAAGGAGATTCCAATAATAGACGATGACTAGATTAAGGATCTATGACCAATGTGAGATGGAATTAAAGGATCTCACCAATGATAAAAATTATGGATTTTTCTTCATTAGAGATTGATCTATCTCAGGGCAGTACATTTTTTGATTGGTTTTATATCCAATATTTTCTATATCTAGGACAAACATATATCAATAAACTTACAGATTGATCCAAGGATTGATTGTTTATGGGATGGGATTTGTCACCTAGATTTTATTAAGCGTATATTTATTTATTATTTTTCTTCATTCATCATTCTAAAAACAACGAATCAAGTAAAACTCAACACAACTGAGGTGTATTCATATTTTTCATGTTTTGTGGTTTTCTCCCATTTTCTATGCGCGTTCGTCATTGGGGATTCACTTTCCTGGTGATTCGGCCCAAATAATAAGGAATCAAATGTTGGGCCCCTATTTCCTAGCACAGAAATTGGATATCCCAGATCCATACATGGTATGGAATGGTGATCATGTGATGATGGTAATGAAATATGAATCGAGACTGGATTGGTATTGTTGGAATGCTTCTGAGGCATGCAAAGATTATGGAGGATTCGGATGAGTATTGAATGAATGAGGACACCAGAAATAATATCTCTATTAATCATTGACTTCGATTAACCTATATCTATGTTATAAGAGAATGATTTTTGGTCAAAACAGAGGATCTAGGTGCTAGAGGAGCGACCGATAACATGTGATTCCAATCTATAAATCTGAAAATTTCTCCACTAAACAACATGTATGTTAGATCGATATGGTATGATTGAACCTCTTAGAAAGGGATAGGGTTTATGGATTGAGATTAGTATAACACACAACATTACCTTTTAACATGGTGTGTGGTACCCTTTTGGTGAGTTCAGAATGAACCTCGACGGGTATGGAGACACATGATGGGTTAAATGGCCACAACCATATCATGTACTCCCACACGGACATATCCATGCCATGCATAAAATGGTAATGCCATGTACCGGTACATGTGGTGAGGTACATGGGAATCATCGCACCATGTACTTTCCCACAAACAAAGACATGGACATGGACATAGTCCATTTTACCTGGGTAGGATCCAGGGTCAAAGAGACAAAACAAATAACCCTAATACATGTCATGTACTCCTTATAAGTTTTCCTGGATCCATTTCCAATATATCCTATTAAAGTTTCATTAGGGTGTGTCACCCTTATACATTCCTTGGGGTTAGTATGGAAAGGCCTCCGACAGATAATAAAATGATCCACGGAGTATGACTTCTTAATAGAGATGTTTGAATCCTTCCATGAGTCTTAAAGTGAGATCCTCTATTAATCTTTATTCCCTTTGTGTAGTTCTTGGTGTCTTCGTGAAAAACAATACACATGCTTTGATCCTTTATATAGCAACTTAATAAAGATTTAGTTTATTCTATGCCCTATGGCCTTGGTTGTGATCCTCATCAATGTATCACATCTCTTTGAACATTCAAAAAATACATATAATGGTTAGAACAAATGAGAATTAACTCCTAGACGAATATCATTAGAGTTATCAGACTTAGGAGTTTGTTCTCCTAGATGAGTGCTTTTTGAAACCATCAACATAGAATATTGTTCTTGTATTAAATTTGTGCATTACCTTTAGATTTTATGTCTTGGTTGAGTGTATTTGGATATTATTGTTATATGTGTTGTAGGAATATTTTTATGTAGAGATGACAGTATTATTTTTTTATATTATTTTTGGTTTTAGGGTGTCTTATTGGGTATTGTTATACTCACACAATCATAGTCTTTTTTCATGCATGTCATGTGTTGTGCAGATGATCAAATTTTTGATAGAGTCCTAGACAGACGAGGACTAAATGGTGCATAGCGAGATATGATAGACTGAGGTGTGTTCCTATGGTATCTTGACTGTATACCTAGTTTAAAATTGCAGGATGTACTTGATTTTTAGACTCTCTGGAAAGCTTTTATTTATCCCTATTTACAATCCACTATTTTCTATCATACACTGGTTGTGGGATTTAGATGTATGCATACATGGTTGTTTATTTTTTCACATTTTATCATTTTTTGTCTTGTATATGTGTTCTTTTATATAATATCATATGGTATGCCCCCCCCCCATTTTAGTAATAATCCTACTTAGTGCTAGTCACGATCCCCTGGCCTATTAGAGGCGGGCTTCGGCAGTCGCAACACTAGCCCTATTGGGATGGGTAATGAAATGCATAACATTGAATTGGAATGTATTAATAGGGTAAATCACATTGTGGAATATATAAAATGTTCTTCCTCAAAAAAACATATTAATTAATAATAATTCAATATTTATTAATATCATTTTATTCTTCAAAAATCACCATTTCATCATAAATGGGGTTTTTTTATTTTTTTTAGAAAAAATTATATTTAATTTTTATAACATTAAAAATATTATTTTATAAAAATGATATCACTTTTGAAATAGACATATCTAAAATAACATGCTGTAAATTTTTGTTTCTATTTTGAAAAAAATGGTTTTCTAGTAAATATTGAAACATAATGACTTCTATTAATAACTATATGTTTGATTCAAGAATAAACAATTTTAATTTCTAAATAAAGAAATTAAATTAATATTAGATCTCTTATGTTATTAATAATCCAATTATGTTTGATAGTATCATTTTTATGGATTATTTTTGAAGGAAAAAAATTTATAAATAAAAAAGTATTTGTCTAAAAAGTTGTTCTCTATTATGTGTTTTGTTTTAGGTTAATTTTCTTTATATATCTTATAGATATTTAATATTTAGAAATTGATTCATTATATAGAATTACGAGGTCAATATTTTGTTTATGGGGAAATTTTTTTTCTTCAATATGAAGAGTAACTATTGTAAAATTTATTACCATATTGAATGTAAAATTAGTTAAATAAAGTTAAAACTAATATGATAAGGATTAAAATTTAAATAAAAACCTTCTATTATCCTATTTTATATGTGTATGTAAAAATTTTCAATACATTTATCTAATATATTTCTACTTGGTTCCATTTCTATTTTACTATGATAGTTATATTAATTTCTATAAAAATAAATACCAATTATCGTTCTCAAAAAATAATTATCTCTAAAAAAAATTTATTAGGATAGAATATGAATAATTTTATTTATCAATTTTCATTTGATATATTATTATGTTTTCTATAATGATAATTTTTTAATTTTTTCGTGGGTAAATACTTAGGTTAAATGGTTACCCAAATTCGAAACATTATTTGTTCAATTAATTAAAAAATAAAATAATTCATCTTAAAAATATTAAATTTAATTAAAATTTTATGAATTATTGTTTTACATGAATTTTTTAGAAAAATATACCATATTATTTATATGTGGAAGGTTTATATTTTATTTCCTTTTCTGTTATGTTGTTTTTAAAGTCAAATTAAATGAATAGTTCCAAAATTGACATTAATGTTATTTTAACATAAATTATATATTAGTAAATGATTAAAAATTCATAATAATTATGCCATTTTTCAATATAATGGTATATAAATAAATATGTTAAACATTTTCCAATAGTGATTATCTTTTCCATTTATGGTAGCATTATTAACTCTAAAGGAATATTAAATATTGATATGTTGATAATCACCAAATGGGTTAATAGAGGAGTTAAATCTAAAATATATGGGTAAAAACATAACCAAAATTTGTTCAAAATTCATCTAATGATATTATTTAAACTTGTAACATCCCAATATTTCCTAGTATGTTATCTCATCAAAGTAATTCAATAACTAGTGCTACACGCAACACTGAGTTCAGGCGCACCACGACTTAACAAACTAGTCGTTCAAAAAGTAGTTATGAATATTATTAACTGAATTTTGATTTTTATATACTCTATATAATTTTAGAACCTATATTATGTGTTTATTAGACATAATATAATAACAAGTTCATTTTTTCAGATAAAAGAATCTTTTTTTAATGTATTTTTACAACAATTTAACAGCAAACCCTTTTTAAAATCAATATTTGACACTTTTATATATTAAATATAATGAAATTAAATTATTATTTATATAAAGTATATAAAAATTTAGTTCAGATAAGTTTTTGTTACTTTTTTGATAACTTTCTTTTTTTGATGAATAATGAAAAATGATAAATATTAATTGATAACAACTTTTTTAATCAAAATAATTTATAGAGATAAATTATGAATTTTAATGGTTATGAAGTATAATTAGATTATATTTTTATCATTTAATACAATTTAGGTCATTATAAGTAATTTCACATTTAAATTTGACAAAAGAACATGTAATCTTTTAATAGTTTTTACTTTTTTTAAAACCTGCTTTTTGATTTGGACAATGGGAATTAATTTTAAATTTATTAATTCCACTTCTATGTTATGAATTTTGTAAAATAGAATTAATTTTTTTATTCTAATATTAAAATTTTCTTAGGTTAAATTCTTGGTATTTTTCTGAAAACTTTTAATTTTTGATGAATAGTGATAAACACTGCATTATTGTTTAAAACTGACTTTTTATTTAAATAATTATTAATTTTATTTAAATTTATTTCAAGTAAAAATAGATATAAATACGTATATAAGTTCAATGTAATTCATTGGATTCATTTTATAATAAAATTAGATGTATGAAATTTTATTGAACTTTTTAATGTCTTTTACCCACCTTCTAGGCACATTTGAAAATTTACATAAAATATAATTTCACCACTTCTATGAATTGAATTTTGAAAATCTGAGACATGGTTGACATTAGTAAGTAACCTATTATACAATAAGATGAAAATAATATTTGGTGAATAGTAACTTTTGACTTTTATTTACCACGGTTAAAAGTAAATAGGGTAATTAAAGATACAAATGATATTATATTTACTCTAAAACATGTCTTAATTATATTGGATAAATTTATTTCGACCAAAACCAACCTTAGGAATAAAATATAATCAATTTTTTCAACTTGGATTATATTAGGATATTTATTTTTATTTTATTTAATAAATAGTTAAAGGTGTTAAATTCATAATTTAATAACTAAACTATTATTAATATAGAGTTATACTGAAGATAAATTAGACTATAAATATTCATTAGAAATATAAAAATATTTCATACATAATGGAATTTTATTTAAAAAATTTATATATTAAATAATTAAATTTATTTATGACTCAACGATGATGTATTAATTACATTATCAGTGAAAGATTAAAATAATTGATATTATAAATATAAAAATAAAATAAATTGAGGATTTTTATGCCATCCATGAATTTTATAGGTTAATATGACATTTTATGGTTTCTTAAATATTTTTTTAAGTGATAAAGTTGTTATGACTTTAACAAAACCAAAATACCAAAGAGTGTCCAAATTGACATAAATGAGTTTTTAAAAGAAATACTCTATTATTAATTGATATAATATTTATAAAAATAAAAGGATCATCCAAATTACTTAGATAAGGTTAGATATATTATTAATTAACCACTTTTGGTTCTCTTGTATTTTTATAGTAAGTTTATTAACCATTTATTTTAATGATACAAGAGGACATGGTAAAAGTTAAACTATTTAACTAAGAGTTAAATCTAAAAGATAGGGTTAATATGGTGACTTAAACTTGTATAAAACATATTAGTTGAGAGTATTTCTACCCATACCCACCATATATTATAAATAAATCAATTTAGATCCATTATAAATAGAAAATGTTTTTATAATAAAATAATATTTAAAAATTTTCTAAAAGTGACCCTCACCTCTCAAATAAAAGGGAACTTCCCCATCTCTTACAATCACGCCTCCAAATCAATTTTGATTATCCAACCCCTTCCAAAATATCCTCCCAACTTCCCTCACATAATATTATATTCCTTACCTTGAGAATAAAGCCAACTTATGGGGCCCTTTTGTTCAAATCAAAATGAAACGCCCAAAGAAGAGGTAATTATTTTTTCACCACTTCAAAGTTCTTTTCTTCTTTCAATTTCTATTTCTATGTTATTTCCATAGAAAAATAAATAATCCATTAAATTCCACATAATATTATGTTATTATAAATAATGTACAACCAAACTCTTTATTTTATCCATCCTATGAATGATAATGTCACCATGTGTGTGTACGTATAGCTTACCATCTCCACGTCGTGGTGTAATTTGTTATTCAACACTGTTTTATTTGGATGGATATAATGATTAGTAATATGTATGTAAATAATGAAAATAACATGATAATTTATATGTACAATTAATATACCATCCAATTCCACACCTTTTTATCATTAAGGAAATGATATCATCACTCATGTGTGCGTACGGCTTACCGTTCCCACAACACGATGAGATTCATTTCTACATTCACCATTCAACGATGATTATAAACATATATATTATTAATAAGTATTTAATTATTTAAATAATAATTCTATTGGTGATATATATCTGTGTTTGTACTTACATATATCATATTCACTTACTTCCGTTCAATATGATATGAAAACAAAAACAACATTTATGCGTACGTATGGCCTACCGTCTCCATAAGCGGTGTTTTCCATTTCATATATCAATCTGTTATACATATTTATATTCTAAATATATATTACATATAAATAATGTTTTATATTTTTTAAGTATTTAAATCATGATCTAAATGATACGATCAATAATAACCAGTTAAAACATGTATAATAAAGAAAGCGGTTATTACCCAAAATGTTAATTTACATGAAAATCATTATTAAATGGGTAGTATAATGTCATAAATGAGTAATGTATGATAAAATAAATATTAATATGGTTCTGGTATAATTTATTAACGTACTATGGTCATCATACAGAAGGATAAATGCACCCTCGACCAAAGGAAAGTACAAGGTAAGGGTTATTTCCACAATCTCATTATTATCAGAGACTATTTATGTGTAAGTATTTACTGGGACATATTTATCATTGATACTCATATTTCATAAAAATGTTTTCAAAATTATTATTTTAAAGTTTTATGGGAGGTTCTATTTAACTATATCATCATTTTAAATATTTTAGTGATTTATCATTCAATATATTTTTTTTAATGACGATGTTTTCAAATTGATTTTAAAGATTTAATTATATGGACATGAATGTTTTGAAATGATAATTCTTTTCAAAAGATTCAAAGTGATATGGGATACTTTTATTCAAAAATAACTTTTAAATGACTTCCTTTATGAATGTAAGACTTCTAAATGATTTCACAAAAAAAATATTTCTTTCAAAGAGTTTTACTGATCATTTTCAACTATTTCAACATGTTTTACTGGATATTATTCTTGATTAAGGTTGATTTACTAGAGCAAATTCTTCAATATTTTATTGGATAAAGTTATGATATTTTTTACTATGGAATGCTATTTTATACCATTCATGGTATATGATTAAAGTATTTACATTTCATATGCCAGTTTTAGTACGAATGTTTATGTTATGTTTCACCCTTTTTCATATAAGGAATACAGTGGACTTAGTATGTGATGAGTGGGGTCTGCTATATATCCTCGATGAATTGTTAGGTCTCATTAGACAAAAAGGTGTTATGTCACAAGGCCTTAACAAAAATATTATTTTTAGTCTTGGCATGAGGCCTTGACTATGTAGTAATGATGTCTAGCATTAAGCATTCCCTCATTTTGAAATTAATTATTACATGTGATTATTCAACTAGTAGAATATCCATGTGAATGTTTATATGGTAATGTTTGATTTAGTTTCTCTATAGTATGTTAATGTTTTTGATTAAAAGGTTTTTTTTACTACACATCTTCCCTTAAAAGTTTATAGCTTCTGCTAAATTATTTACCCTTACTAAGCATCTAAGCTCACCCATTTCTTATGTTTTCTTTTCCCAAGATTCTAAAAAGTGTATTATGTTTGATATCTGGGGTTAATCTAGGGTAATAATGGCGTTCTCAATGTATTATTTATGTTGTTTTTTCTGTTTGAACTTGTAATGTAACTTTTATGTATGTTATCTATTTTCCAATAATGCCAAACTGATCATTTTTTTGGGACTTGAATTCTTTGTAATCATGCCAATGTATTAAAATAATGCACCGGCTCTGGGATTCTGGGGTTAGGGCGTTACATGAATCATATGCATAATATGTTCAAATTCAAATAATTTGAAGCCATTTTTTCATAATAAATATTTCATTATGATTTTGGTGGGAATGGAATTATCTATCCGTCTAATGAAATTAGAAATGTTTTATATCTCATGAGTTAATTATGGAAAAAAAAATCATTGTGCTGGATCCACTGTGGGAAGAAGGTAGGGATTCCTAAACCATATGGGAAATATCTAATTATACATTATACATTATTCTATGGGAAATAGGTGGGAAATAGGCAGGGATTCCTAATCTATATGAGAAATATGTGATGATGCATGATCTGTTATGATATGGGAAATAGGTGTTGATTCTTGATCCATATTTATTTAATAGAAGCATTGGTTAGGAATAAAATAAGAAATTAATTCTATACCTATTATTGTTCCATATTCTTATGAATTTTTTTTATTTTTTGTTATCTAAACATATGGTTCATCATTGGTTTATGATGATTCCTCCCTCTAATGGATCATTTCTTTGAAAGTGTATTTTTTTTTATTCCATGACTCGTGTTTATGATCCATGGTATATTGGTAATGAACTTTTTATGTTTTTTTCATTATATCATACCTTTATACATATATTATGGTTTCATATTAACATAAATTGTTATCTTCCAAGTTTCATATAACTATGAATCTAATTTGACCCTTTAATATGTTTACATTCCCCATCTTATGATGAGTAGTTTTAATTAGGGTATATCATGAAGTGTATAAAGTGATGAGACAATTTAGAGAGATGATGAATAATTTATTTAAATAATGTGTTTATGTATTTAGTCACTAGAGACATTAAACATTTTAGGTTCTACCGTTGATTATAATGTTACTTGTTATTTTTTAATCTAAAAATATGTAATATGTATATATGAAATGCTCATGTCACTATATATTAAATTTGATAAATCATACATCCCCTTCTTAAGGGAGAGGGAGGAACCCACAAGTTACAACACTACTCAAGAAGTGAGAATGATGTATCCACTTACCAGAAAAAGTCATCAACTTCATACATACCTTCTAGTATGATGGGGAGGTTGTGCACCAAACCACTACCCTAGACACTCAAGCTTGGGTGGTTTGATGATCTAACCATGGGTAGTGGGTTAAAACATCCTAATGTTGAGTCTATTCCCATATTACCTCTATAGAATAAATATGGAATATACATTTTATTATCAATGAAACAACTCATATTATGGTTCCCACAGATGAAGCCCTCCTATATATCATGGAAGCACCCTGAGAGTCTATAAATATTCATTTTTTTAAATGAAATCTACTGTTTGTGGTGTAAGCTCTAGGGATTGTTTATACTAGTTATCCCTTATATAAATCCTCTTAACATACTCTATAAAATTATCACTCAAGATACATTTATTCACTAATATGGGGTGGGTGAATTAGATATTTTTATTTTTTGTTTTATTTTATAGTAGATATCCATAGAATCTGATTATTGATAAGTGAACGCACTGGAAATTAATACACAAATAAAACTACATGAACTAAATTATTTAAAAGGTTCACTACCCAATAATATTTTTTATACCTTTCTATTTGATGAAGGTAATCAATGACCATAAAAAAGACTTAAAAATAACCATTTTATTGGTTATAAAATTCAGGGAATATCATTTCATTTATAGAGAACCTTAGTCAATTTATAGTTCAGGTGATCCTTATACAAATTAAATATATATGAATTATTGTAAATAATTATAATAACCTTTATATATAGGAATTTATATCGTGTCATTGTGTTACTTTAACATTCTTCAAATATTCTATTATTTAATGTTCTTCTTCCCTTTCACTTAATTGCATAAAAGTGAGCATGATACTTTTTATAATCGATGTAATTTGATCTGATTTGTTCATTTATTATTCTCATTAGGTATTCTCCATCAGTTTCCTTTTCTCTTGATAAGGATATGATTCCCTATTTATTTGATCACCATAGAACATTGTTCTTATGATGATTTTTCAGTCTATTTGACTATTATTGTACTCAAAATATTCCATAGAAACCAATTGTGAGTAAAATATATCTGATATCCTTAAAATTCAATCCTATTCATAGTATTTATCAAATATTATCTTCACTTCTATAGTTCTTCACCTTGCTGGCACACATTCACACCAAATTACAAACCACCCACCTTTATGTTGAAAACATTTCTCTGAAAACATATGGTGTATCATCGATTTCAAATCTAAAAAACCCACTAAACGCTAAAATTATTTTCAAACTCTTTTAATTTTTATATTCCTTAAGTTATCCTAAATTTTAGAAACGTTCCTTAAGGTTATTCTTAATAAAATTATTTAAACCTTCCTCGAATATTAGTGAGAATCGCATTTTTTTTCTTCATTATAATTAAGGAATTGAAATTCTAGGTCGACATCATCATAATTAAATAAAATATTCATATAGATCAACTAAACTTACATTTAATAAACATCCTAACACCTCTTTCATCCATAGAAAATTCAAAATGTATTCATCAAAAATTAATAGGAAAAAAATTAGACCATTTGAAATATTATTACATCATTTGATGACTTTCTTTGGAAATATTGAACCATTTTTTTCACTTGGAAATATTTTTCTCATGAACCACATTTGGGAACACATTATTTATGACTTCAAAGAACTCAATTCCCTCTCACCATAATATTTCATTAAAATTCCTCTCTCTAATGAATTCACAAAATCATTCATCGGTTGATCTCGAGCTTATGACTTTGGGATTCCACATATAATGAAAATATGTACAACCATTTTTATGATAAACTTATACTAGTTTAATCAACTTAATATTATAAAATATAACATTATATCTTCAAATTATGATCATTGTAAAAGTCGATTTGGTAGAATTTTTAAAATATACATTTTGATCAAATCATTATTAGTGGAAACCTCATAAAATCAAAAAACATTCCCTAGATCAAAAGAAACCACAAAAGTCCAACTAATGACACTTTTTACTAATGATAATGAAATTATAACATTGTACATTTTTCATCGAAATCATTAGATGATAACACCAGTCTTGTGTACATTACAAAACTCTATTGAATAGTATTTGTATAGTTATGCCTCAATGTCCCCTATATACTCAAGCTTAGATCATGAGAAATATTAGTACTCTTGATAATTGAAAAATTATGTTCAAAAACCCATCACACGTTTTTCTTCTTCTAAAAGTTTATCTAATTAAACTTTTATGAATACTTGAATAAAAATTCTATGAAACATTGTAACTGATGCCCTTAGACTGATAGCCCGCATCCAATATCATTATGCCATTAGACTTCTTTCAATCATGTTTGTAACTTTTTTTGTTATTGTTGTTCTCAAATGGTTTATGTTATTTATGTTTTATAATTTCAGAACATAACTAAATACTTATTAAAACTAATATAATATCTTTTTAACACCTCCACCTTCATTTAAATACCTAAAAACCCTTTGGGCCTCAATAATACCCCATTTGGATTTTTTCAACTAAGTAACAAAGCTATTTCAATCTTTGTAAATTATGAAATTTCACTCAAATATAATATTTCTAATACAATGTTAGTGAAATTGATGTAAGAAACAAAAAAATTGAAAAAAAATTAGGTGTTTTACTTTTTTATTGATTTTAGAAAATTTTCATAAGATAATTTAATTCTCTTATCTTCAAAAGAAAATTTTAAAATAACTACTCTTTGACATAGATCATTCAACCTTTAAGATGTAATTCTTACATCCATGTCAACAAAATGTTTAAAAAGGTCATATACATTGAAACTGAAACTACACCCTTTTATAAACCCCCAAAAAATATGTATTCTTCCATAAAAAGTAAATCATATACCAATAGATAGATTTATTATACATATTTTATCCACCTTTAATAAAATTATCTAAAGAAAATATGAGGGAGTTGATGTATATGACATACATTATCCTTGATGAGAGTGAGGTTTACTCTGGTGATCAACCTTATATTTTAAAATTTTTCCTTTGGTAATAGTTTAATAATGATATCTATAAATGTTTCCGTAGTAGGAAAACGCTTGATATTAATTCCATTCTATTCCACATAATCTTTTATGAAGCGATAAATAATATCAAGGTTGTAACACTCCAAGGTTTTAAAAATAAATTTAAATACATGAAACACTGAGTCTCTGCATAAAAAACTTTTTTATAAGAAGATAGTTATAAAATAAACATTAAATATAATTTTTTCACTTATATGATTTGAATTTTGAAAAACTAACATACACGGATACGATCATTAAGTCATTTGAACTTAGATAGAACCACCTTAATTTTGGGTGAACAACTACCTACAATTATGAACAGTAATGTTACATTTCTGAATAGTAATATGAACATTATGAATAGTAAAATAGAAAAAATAATAGTACCCTCACCAATTAATGTATAATAAGAAGGCATATTATAAGTGACAATATGATCATTATATAAGTGTTGGTATTTTTTTAAGTCATAAACATTTAATTAATATTTTATGATTAATTAAAATTTTTAAATGAAAATATATTTTCACAAAATAAAATCATAATTTATATTTTATTTTCTTATGGTTATAAGATAATTTTATGGGACCTTGATTAATTTTTCAAGGTGTTATAAAAATGTTATTTTTTGAATAAATTTTGATTTTATTTAAAAATTAAATTAAAAACTTTTATAAAATTATTTTCATAAAATGGAGTTAATTTTTTAATTCTACATATATAAAAATACTAAGGGTAAATTTTTGGGATCTTTTTGAAATACATGATTTTTTTATAAATATTGAAATACTATAATATTCCTGTATATATATATTATATTTAAAATAAATTATTTCTATCATCATGGATTATGTAAGACCACTTGGGTTGAACTCACATTCTCTCATTACTTTTTGGGTCACATGAATGAATAATATTCATAGTCTAAATCAAAAAATATTAAACTAATGATTAATATAACGAAAAACCCCCTCTTATCCTCCACTATAAATAACTCCCTCACACCATCTTCCTCTCACTCCTCTCAATAATTTATCACTGTATAAATTATCCCCAAATACCTTCCCAAGTATATTCCCCACGTCCAATAAATGTTGGTACCACCAAAAGGACATTACCAAAGTCCTTAAAAAGGATCTCAAGGAGAAGAGATCAAGAGGTAAAACCCCACTTTAATTTTCATGTGTTTTTATTTCAATTCCTCTTCTTTTATTATACTCTCTTTACCTACCCTTATTCAAGAAGAATGAAAGATCCATTGTAATATATATTCTTTATTTTAATCATTTTTATGGTAAAATTAATCATCACTCTTTCTCTCCTCTTCCTCAACGTCAAAAAATAAAAAACATACATGATGTTTCGATTTACAAAAATTGTGGATAATGTGTATACAATCTCTTTTACATCCTTCAAATATGGTTGTATAATTATTTTAATGGTTGAAACATATTATAAAGTGTATTATATAACCTGTTTTATGTTTTGTAATTAACATATATTCATGATATTTAATTATATAATGAAATGAGTTTTTGATTATCGAAGAACCTATAGGATTATCTAAACAAATATCACTAATGATTTATCTTATGATTCATACTCATATCATATAACTAAAATGATTTATGGAATAATTTAATATTTTGGAAATATATTCATACAATTTCATTCCACTTCTAGAGTGTTACTTTCATTCAACAAAAAAATCATTTATGAACAGACCTGGGAAATCATGTAAAAAACACACCCAAAACAATGGAATTAAGAAATATATTAATAATAAATGGGTCAAATGATGTTATAAAATGATCATATAAGCTATTATAAACAAGAATATGTTGATATAAAAAAATTAATAACACTATTTTAACCATTATAATGGAGGTTTAATCATGTTTTTTGTAAGACGAACCTAAGGTAAGGGAGTTCTTAACTAAATATCTATTCTTTGGGTTAACAGTCTACATCATTTAGTGTATAGTACTAAGATTATTATTTTAGTGATTTTTTTTATTATGTGGAATTATAATTTATAGACATATTCCATTCATTATTTTAATTATAATATCAATTATATTATATTTTTAAAAGATTTTCCTTTAATAAATCTTCTTTTGATGTTCTATTTTATAAAATTCAAAAGAAATGTTTCTATGAAATTATTATTGTTTTATGATTATGTTTTTGTTATTGGCCCTTTTTTATGATGATTTTTATGACCTATATCTCCCTAGAATCTATAGGTCATATGTAATTTGATGTTCTACTGTATGGTTACTATAAGTGTAACTATGATGGTTACACCATAAGGTGGTCATAAGGGTTACATTGTAAGGTAGTCTTGAGGGTTACAAATCATAAGGTGTCCATGAGGTTTAAAATATTAATATGTAAATCCCCAATATAAATTTATGCTTTTATATATTTTCTCTAATTTTTTATGTAAATATCATGTTTTGTAGAGTAAGTATAAATGAGTGAGAAGTATGTATTTGTGAAAATTATTTCTTTTGTTTATAAGTATTAGTGGACTAATAGATTCTTTCCCTGTATTTATATCCCTTACTGATATTTTTATTCTAATACCTTGATTTTAAATGTTTTTCACAGGTTATATGGATTTTTGAGAGAATTAAGGAATTCTAGTTAAGTATTATCACGATTTTTTAAAGAAATCATGTTATTGTTTTGTGTTAAAAAAATATGTTTTTCAAAAATGAATACTATTTTAGTTTTACCCACATTTTATGATTTTTGGTTGATATGTATGAGTTATTTCCTAACATTATAAAAATCTAAAATATAATGTCCTTTGGGAATTTAAAGATATGAAATCTACATGGAATAACTAGATTATGTAATGTTTAAGGTCGAGTGCTTATAATTGGTATCAGATCCATGATGTAGATAAAATTCAGAGTAAGTAAAATGTTAAAAGAAAAGAATAAATGGATTTTTTCATATTTTTATGTGGAAATATTCTATATTTTAAATGTTACTATGTTGGTTCATTTAAGATATGTCAGTTCATAATGGGTTTCCGTAGAATAAATAGGGAAGGTGAAGTTGGAAGGAATCGAGAGGCTGGTATATTTCTGAATCTACAACCAGGAATGGTTAGAATTGGATCCTTGTAGTTTTTTACTGTAATGGATCATCTATCATATGAAATAAATCATGGTGGAATACATGAAACAAAACAGCCATAGCTACCAAAATGGAAGATGATGATAGTAGACCATGGTATGGGGAAACACCCTTATTTTTCAATGGATCTTCTAACCTAGTAGCTGCTGAATGGGGGATTAAATCCCTTGAAAAAATATTTGATGTTATGGTATATTTATGTAATCAAAATTTTATTCATTCCATTTATAATTTTGAAGGTGAAGCTAATCAGTGGTGGTAAATGGTCAAGAATATATGGGATAGAGAGGAGATTGAAGCCCTAGAGTGGGAAGGATTTAAATTTGTTTTCCTTGAAAAAAAATTCTTAAAGAGGTTAGACATAGGATGGAGAAGAAATTACTTATATATAAGAAAAATGAGCAAGATTTAGTGGTTTTATATGAAGAGAACTTTACCCAACCTTTGAGGTATGCTCCAAATATTATTCTGAATATTGACAGCAAAATTAACCTTTTTACTCAGGATTAAGTCCAATATATTGAAGGGAAATGGATTCCCATGAGTTCAAAAGTTATAAGAAACTTATCTTATGTTCTAAGAGGGTATAAATAGAGTTTCTTGATGATTTGAAGAATAGCAGGTAAAGATGGAAAGTGGTGGGTAATAATAAATCAAAGAAATATGATGGTAAAAAGTTTAGTTTCTATTTTTTTAAATGTGTGGTAAAAAGAAACTTGGGGAATTCCTTACCAAAATTGAGAACTATTTTTTATGTGATGAGTTTAGAAATATGGCCCGATATTGTAATTAAAATGATCCTATGACAAGTATTGATATAATAACTATACTATTTTTTAAATGTCGTTATATGGGTCATTATGAAAATATCTACCCACATAACGATCTGAATGATACAAAGAATCCATACTATAATATGAAAGGTGTTGTGAGATCCTTTATGACTATATCAACAGATGTTTGGACATCCAATGAAGTGGTATCAGGTACTTTGTGTTTTAGTTAGATTTTTCTGAAGCCTTTTTTGATACGTGGTTTATACATTCCTTTATTTGTGAGAAATGTCTAGTAAATTGAAAATTTTACCACAACAAATGTAATAAAATATTATTAGTAAATCCACAAGGAAAATGTTTTAGAAAAAGGAATTTTAAGAATCTTACTATTGTTATCTGTGGAAAAAATTACCTACAAACCTTGTGGTTTTTCCCTTACTAAATTTTTATGCCATTTTGGGTATAGATTGGATTTTTGTGTATCATGGTAACATTGATTGTAGAGATAAAGCAGTTTTTCTTCATTAATAGTTTCAGTTTGTACAAAATAATGAACCCATATAATTGATAACATATTAGAAAGCTGTGAAACTGTCAAAAGATGAAAATGAAATTTAACTTTCTTGTATTGTTGTAAATAATGGAACTATTCAGTTAAAGATTTTCAAGTGGTAAATTAATATCATGATATATTTATTCATAAATTAACTGATGTTATAACTGATCAAAAAGATGAATTTATTATTGAATTGGATCCTGTTGATAATCCAATTTTAAAACCTCTATACCTAATGGCTCAAATGGAACATCTTGAATTGAAAAATCAGTTATGATAGTTTCTTGATAAAGGCTTCATTCATCCCCGTACTTCACCATGGGGTCAACTAGTTCTGTTTGTTAAAAATGAATATGGTTACATGTAACTTTTCAATGATTATATATATTTAAATAACATTACTATTATGAATAAATATCATTTTCTTCATATAGATGACTTGTTTGATCATCTCTAGGGAGCTAATAATTTTTTCAAGATTGACCTGAGGTACAAGTACCATCTACTAAAGGTGAAGGAGGGTGACATCCGAATAACATATTTTTTCAATAGATATGGGCATTATGAGTTTGTTGTTATGAACATTGGTTTGAAAAATTCTCATGGTGTATTCATGGTCCATGTGAATAGAATAATCCATGAATATTTGGATAAGTGTTTGTTATTTTTATTGATGATATTTTTTTCTTTTGGAAAAGTTATTAGGTTCATGAAAAACATTTATGGATTGTAATGTAAAATCCCAATGAAAATAAGTTATATAGAATTTTTAGAAAATGTTATTATTGTTTTCAATTGATTTATTTCCTTCGGGATATTGTAGATAAGGATGGAATAACATTTGATCCTTCCAAACCAAACTTGGTTGATGAATTGGAAAGACCTAAAATTTGTATATATATTTGTAGTTTTCATGGATTAACATGTTATTACTAATATTCTTTTAAAAACTATAAATGTATATCTAGACCGCAAACTAAGATAACAAGAATTGGGGGTCAATTTATTTGGATATAATTATTTGATTATTGTTTTTGGGAACTAATTAGGAGATTTCTGAGGGATTAAATTTTGGCCCCGACTTCGTGAAATGGTGTGTTTTTCATCTATAGTGATACTTATTTGAAGGGAATTGGTTGTCTTTTGATGTAGAATGATCTATTAATTTCTTATGTTTTAAGACAATAGAAACTACATGAGTTAAATTATCCCAAACATTATTTGGAATTAACATCTATAGTTTTTTCTTTAAAAATTTGGAGGCATCATTTATATGGATCCAAGTGTGAAATATATACTAAAAATAAAAGTATGAATTATATATTCACTCAGAATGAATTAAACATGAGGTAAAGAAGATGTGTGGAATTGATAAGGGTTTATAATTCCACAATCAATTAACATCCTTGAAAATAATACAAAGTGATGGATACCTTGACCTGAAACATCATTAATCAATAACCATGTCACATTTGGAACATGACCCTTGATTAATTAATTGATGAATTTTGGCTTGGATGTTGTTTGTACAGAAAATTACACTGTTCTATATAGGTTTCAGGGTAGTTATCTTGTTCTAATAGAATTAATAAATCATATTTGTAAATGGGGTGTTATAGAAAAATGTATAATTTGTTGAAATGGGTAAGTTTCCAAAATTTAACATTAATAAATATTGTTTTTTGAGATTTTGAAAAATATTATGTGTGCCTTTATTTTCTTATGTGAAGAAAAAAATGTTGTTCAAAGCTCATAGTTCACAATTTTTAGTCCATCATAGAAATAATCTGATATATAGATACCATCAAGAATATTAAAGGTGGGATGGAATGAAATGTGATATTGCATATTTTACCATAAAATGTTTGAAATATCATTAGGTTAAAGGAAAACAACAAATACAAAAGGGGATGCTTCATATTTTTCTAGTTCTAAAGTTAAAATGGTAAAATATATCCAAGGACTTCATGGTGGGACTACCAAATACTTCTCTAGATAACAATGTGATTTGGATTATTTTTGATTGGCTAACTAAATTTTAACATGTCTTTTCTATTCAATATAATATGTATTTGGATCATATTTCTCAACTATACCTCAATGATATTTTCATGCCACATAGATTTCCTCTCTCAGTGGTATATGACCATGATCTTGGGTTCACTTTTGTCTGATAAAAAGGCCATCAAAAGACGTTGGGAACAGAATTAAATTTCAATAGTGCTTTTTATCCCCAAACTGGTGGACATACCGAGAGAAAAATTTAGACATTTAAGGATATTATTCAATCTTTTTCAATGGACTATCAGGGATGTTGGGATAAGAATAATTATTTTGTTGAGTTTTCTTATAATAAATGTTATAATTCTATTATATATATGCAACCATTTGAATTATTATAATGGATTTGGTGTCAAACTCTAGATTTTTGGGACGAATTCGGGGAAAGGTTATTGATGGGACCAAAATTTGTAGAGGAAGTGGCTTATAAATTGAAGATGATCGAGCAACATAAGAAGAAAACTCAAAGTAGGTAGAAAAGTTATGTAGATAAAGGATGAAAGACTTTTGTTTCCAGATAGGTGATCATGTTTTTCTTAGAATCTCACCATGGAAAATTATTACGCATTTTGGTAAGAAATGAAAGCTAATTCCACAGTTCCTTGGAACTTTTGAAATCCTAGAGGAAGTTGAAAAAGTTTTATACTGAGTAGATTTTCTTCTGATTTTATCTCATGTACAAATTTTTTTTCATGTTTTGAGGATGAGAATGTATGTTCCAGAATTATCGCCTATTTTGAACCCAGAAAAATTTCACCTAGAAGAGAACCGTTCTTATGAAAAGAAACCAGTTCAGATTCCTTATCAAATAGAACAAATATTGAATAATTAAGTAATCTAATAGGTATTTGTTTTTTGGACAATCCACATGGTTTAAGAAGCAACATGGGAATCTAAAAATGCTATGAGGGAATGGTAACCTCACTTGTTTAATAAGTAAACAAAATTGAGAGGATAAAATTTTCAAAATGTGGGGATAATGTGGCACCATAAGGTTTTAAAAATTAATATAAATACATGAAACACTATGTCTCTACTTAATAAAACTTTTTTTAAAATGGATTGTTTTAAAATAGCAGTTAAATATAATTTTGTTTCTTCTACAATTTGACATTCGAAAAAAAGACATACATGGTTGAGTTTAGTAAGTTATTTGTAGTCTAAAAGAACCAACATAATTTTTAGTGAATTGTATCATACCTTACAAATAGTAATATTACCCTAATGAATAGTAATATGACCATTATGAATAGTAAAATAAGCAAAATAATAGTATCCTTTCCAATTAATGTATAATAAAAATGAATCTTATAAGTGACAATATGATCATTAAAGAAGTGTTGGTATTTTTGTAACTCATAAATATTAAATTACAATTTTATGAATAATTAAATAATTCAAGTGATTTTTTATTTTCATAAAATGAAATCATAAATTATTATTTTGTTGTCTTATGGTAATAATATTATTTTATGAGACCATGATTAATTTTCCAAGGTGTTATAAAATGGGTTATAGTTATAAAATTGTTATTTTTTGAATAACTTGTGACTTTATTTACAATTTAAATTAATGTTTTTTGGAATTTGTTTGGATAACATGGATTATATTTTTTAATTCTACACATCAAAAAATGTTTGGAGTGATGTTTTCGGATTTTTCTGATATACTAGAATTTTTTATTAATATTAAAATATAGTAATTTACCGTATATATACATTATATGTTTGACACACTATTCTTAGAATCATTGATTATGTAATCACCCATGGTTCGAATTCACATGTTTTATTTACTATTTTGGGTCACATTAAAGAATATTTTTCATATTCTTGATCAAAATATTAAACTAATGATTAAAATAATGGAAAATCCTTTCTCTCCTTCACTATAAATACCACCCTCACCCACCTCTACCTATCACACCTTTCAAGCATTGATCATTGTTTACATTCATCCCAAACCCCTTCCCAAGTCTCTTCCAAACATTCAAGGTCTTTCGGTATCACCAAAATTGCAATAAGAATATTTTAAGTAGGATCTCATGGAGAATAGATTAAGAGGTAAAAATACTCTTTCATTTTCTTGTGTTTTGTTTTCAATTGTTTTCTTTTCTTATACTCTCTTCACCTACCCTTATCCAAGTGGTACAAACTCTCTAGTATTATAAATTTTCTATATTTTATAATTTTTATGGAAATACTCATCATAATTCTTCCTCTCCTTTTCCTCCTATTCAAAAAATAGAAACACCATCTGTGATGTGTTGATTTACCAAAATCGTGGATGATGATTTCTCAATTTCCTTTGATTGTATAAAATAGGGTTGTAAATCCATTTTAATAGTTGAAAAATATTGTAAATTTTATTATATAACCTATTTTATGTTATTTAATTATCTTATATTCATGTTATTAAATTATATAATGAAACTACTTTGTGATTATTGAAGATCCATTAAAATTAGCTAAAAAGATATCACAACTGATCTATATATTCATTCAACCTCATCAAATATAACCAATATGATTTATGGAATAATTTAATATTATGGAATAAATTAATACAATCTCTTTCTAATTTTGGTGTTTTTATAACATTCGATAGAAAAATCCTTTATGAACCGATCATGGAAATATTGTAATGAACACAACCAAACCAATAGAAATATCAAAATATTATTAATAAATGGGTCTACTAATGTTATAAAATGATCATATAAGGTGTTATAAAAATGAATATTAATCTGTAAAATATTAAAAACACTCTTTTAACCATTTGGACTCATTTTCTAAAATTATTTTCACTGGTTATAAGGATGTTTATGAGAAATAAAGAATTCATGTTAAATGTTATGAAGGTTAGATAAAGAAATCATGTTGTTGTTTTCTGTTAAAAATTATATGGGTTAAAATAAATTGATATTGTTTTAGGGGTACCCACATTGTACGCTTGTGGCTTTATATTTATGACATATGTCGTAACATTCTAAAACTCTAAACTGAAAATATCTTTGGGAATGTAATGAAGTTAAATCCAGTTGAAATAACTAGATTATTAATGTTTAAGGCTAGTTATTTATAAATTTTCATCGAATGAGAATGCTTCAATGTATTCTTAGTTATATTTATAGCACTTTGATAATCAAAACCCTGGAGAAGGTAAAACTTTACATCAATTCATAAATCTTTCAGTTGTGTCTTTTTCCATGTTAATTATATTAGAGATTGAGTGGGATCTAAAAACTAATCATATACAGACATGATAGTTTCTAAATTTTTCTTATCAATATATCATATCACACATCATTATCCAATGAGAAACCCTGCTATTTTTAGATCTTATATCATCAATAAGACATACCTAATCTACATTTATATAACCAACCATTTTAATTTTTATATAGCTTTTATATTTTTTAGGATATTAATTGCACATATAATATATATAAGAATTATTTTTCTTTTTATAAGATAAAATTCCTTTGGAAAACATTGATACATGGCACACAAGGTAAAAATATATACTATATCTGGCCATGAAGCTGTTATATATAAAATTTTTATATCCAAATTTAATAATTCATTAGGACCAACCTCCTTTTATTGACCATTTGTTAACAACTTTTTCTCCACTAACATAAGTGTGGAATAAGGATATTAATCATATATTTTAAAATTATCTATAAATTCCTTAGAATAATTATAATGGGGTTAGAAAATGTACTTCTTCTTATGAAAAATTTAAAAAACTTGAAAGTATTTCATTTATCTAAGAATGTAAATTCTAAATACTTCGACCAAATCCTTAGAAATAATTTCAAAAAATTATTCGTCATTCCCTGAAAATATAATGTCATTATTAAAAAATAATAATAATGGAAACCACTTGATATTCCATTAGGTAGGGGTTACTATCAACTATTTCATTATTAAAATAAATTTTCATTAGACATGTATCATGTTTTGAATTTTATTCTCTCACTGATTTATTCAACCCATGAAAATGCTTCTTCAACAATCATATATGACATTAATCATTACCACTAACAAATCCAAAATGTTTTCAAATATATAATTCTTCATGATTATCTTTTATAAGAAAATATTACAAGATAACCTCCTAAAAGATCTTATATCTATATTTTATGGTGATAGTAAGAAATATTTTGATAAGCCTCACTATTAGAGAAATTCTCATATTAAAATCAATGCATTTAATTTTTTATATAACTCTTCTTTTGAAGAATAAATTATCTATTGATTATCTAATACATGTTACACATAATTTGTATCAATATGTGAATATAATAAGTATGTGATACTAACCACGATGTTATTATTGTTAAATTCTTTTGTCTTTGATCTCCAAAGATGTTTTAGACTTCTACTTTATTCATCATACTATGATGAGATGAAAATAATTATTCCTCATCACTTGATATAGTGGAGTTACATTCTTCAACCTATATAGCTTCAATATTAATACTTTTCTAGGAAATATTTCAGGTTTTTATCTAAAAATACTTCATCATCCATTTCTTCAATATCTCTAAATATATATGAACATTTTTTAACAAACTATGCTTGAACACTCACATAAATTGAATCATCATTCTTTCCTATTTTTATTATAACACATATATCCTCTTCCATTTGAATGGAATCCATAAAAGATTCCATAAAATCCTATTTAACTAAAATTACCAAGATTTTAACTATTAAAATTTATAATACATGGATTTTGGACACATTTAATTTTTTGAAATGTAGTGTTTCTTTTTAATATATCTTATACGTAGTAATTTCTAAGAAGGCCCTACAGAATCATCGATTCTGAATATGAAATGTTCTCTAATTACATAGTTACATAACTATTTAGATGTATCATATTCAAATAACAGATTTTCTGTCATCTCCAGAAAAACAAATATTTCTCCATTTAGAAGCACTATTCTACAGTGATGTGTATGGTGCACTAAATTCATGTTGAATTTCATACTTTTTTAGATAATCTCTAATCATCCCATTTTTGTATTCATCAAAATTATAAATTAAATTATTCTCTATATAATATCCACATAATATTCCATCACTTATCTTGATACACATAAAAATTTTAAAAACCAATGATTTATGTTTTAAAAACATAATACATGTTATTTTAGTAATACCATCAGTAATGGGAATAAATTAATTAAATGTATTAATTTATTCCTTTCTCGTAGAGACATATATATCATAATGAGTACGATTCAAGGGATGGATTAATGTATATCAACTTTCTTATATACTAACTTTGAAATATTACCCTTTTTAAATAGGAAAAAATATATGTCTCTTCTTCTTTATATGTCTGTAATATCATGAGTACATTCTCTCTTAGTTATGTTGATAATATTCATCTTGTACATATATCCTAACCATTTATTCCATAGATGATTTTCTTCAATACTACTGAGATATAATGAACTGTCAACATCACTAACTTAAAACTAATTAGCATTGCCACAATTCTCTGTTCTAGAAACATTCACGTATTCAATGATTTTTGAATAAAAATAAAATCTTTAAAAAATAAATTTGTCTTCATAACATGGTTGTGAAAAATTTAACAGAGTATGTTTCAATCCATAAATAAATAAGTTTTTTTCTTGAATTTTTTCCTTTATTTTCCATTGATAATAGATATAACACATTTTATTTAGATGGAATCATCATTTCCAAACATAATTGTCTCTTTTATACAATAATTCACATTTTTTAACCAAAAATCTCTACTCATATTTTAAAACACACACTATCCAAAATCCAAGGGCGTTATCCTTTTTTTCTTTTAAATTATTTTTAACAACTAATGAATTTTCTTACCTATTTCTTTGTTATCGTGAATCTTATAATAAATTTATATAAGTATTTTTTTTGTAGGTAACATAACAACGCATCTATTACCAAGATGTTTAGGATTATCACATCTTTCAAACAAAGATTCCAAATGAAGGAATCTATTGTAAATATTAAAACTGACTTTCTCAAGTGGTCTTAAATGATTGGGTTAACTCAAAAACTCTTCTTAATATTCCTCTTAGATTAATTAAATTTTTTAATATTAAAAGATCACATCTTTTTTATGTTAATAACGCCTTCATAGAACCTACAATATCAATTGAAATCATATTTTTCATTATAAATTATGTGCAGTTTAGAACTATGTATAGGATTTACATAAGTCTTATTATCATTCACTATGGAACATTATTTTGTACAAATGTTTTGATAGACTCATGGCATCATTTTATTCCTCTAATATTTATTATCAGTCTTAATACTATATCCAATACATGAATCTTTTGTTTCAGATTTCAAATCCTTAAAAAGTTTCATATTTTTAAATATTTTTGTTTCAGTTAAAAACATAGCCTTCTTATGTTTATTTTTATTATGGATTTATTTATCCTTTTTCTTATCCTATAAGGACTATTTTTCTTGATCATTATACTTTTTATAATTATTATAATTTTTATTAACCTCTAAAACTATCTTTTAGAAGTTATTCATTCCTCAATCTGTTTCAAAAAAAATTGAATTTGGTAAACAAATTATCCTTATCACACATAATATCTTCAACATTAATTTTGAGGTTTTCGTCTTTATAAATTATCTTTTATAGATCATAAAATTATTTTATAAACATATATTTATATTTAATAAATTTTTTATCAATTTTTGAAACATATTGTTTTCTTTAACATCTTATTATCTCCCTAAAGCTTAAAAATATTTTAGAGACATTAATATAGAAATATTTTACATATAAACTCTACCTATGTATCATCATATTCATCATCAAAGCTAATTCTTTCATATCTACTAAATTTTTCATCATTTAGTTTTTTAATAGGTATTTTTCCAGTAGCATCGTCACTAGAGTTTTAGGCTTCCATTTTTCAGTGGACATATTTCTCACATTTGGACAATATTTTTCTGCTTTAATATTTTTAGAACTTATTATCCTTTTCATTTAAATAGGGAGTTGATTTATTTTATATATTTTAAGGGTTCTTCTTGGATTTCCATCTTCAAAAAGTATTATAATTTTTATTTATCCCTAGATAATTTTATATAAAGTATCTAATGGATCCAAAACTAAATAACCTAGAGGTAATATTCATTTGTACTTAGCTATATGTATTTTCACTATTTTTTATGAAATATAAATAAATTCATATTAATATTTACATACATCATAATCTTTTTTCATATTCATTGAATTATTCCTTGAGAATAATATTATATTATCTTTTTCTATGAGTATTGAAATAAATTTATAAATATTTATTTTATTTGATCTTAGTTACCTTTTATATTATAATATAGCAAGTGAGTATAATACTACATTGATCATTCAGAGTTAGTGTTTCAGTATCTTTATCATCCAATGATCATACCTTGGCATAAAATTTTTCTAGAATAATTATTAAAATAATTTTATCTAGAAGGAGATTTTATAACGTCACACCAAAATAAGTTATCATGTTTATAATGTTATTAACTCATTTAAATATATAATTAATAGAATCTTATTCATCCATATAAATATATTCATACTTCAATATTAATATTTTTAATGTATCTTTCATTGCATTCATATTTCTTTTATATAACTCCTTCAACATGTCCGAGATAAATTTTTATATTCCAATACCTTTATCTCTAATAAATTCACAATTTGAGAGTAAGGAAAGAATATCATTCCATATAGGCCCCTCATTCTCTATATTCATTATATTAGTTGGTGTTACGGTAACACCCTCAGTAGGAGGAGTAAAACCATATATATTAGCTTCATATTAATTAAATACATTGGATATATGATAATGTAACATCATATAATTATAGATATAATAGTTTTCCCCATAAATTATTGGAATCCCCATACTATTGATAGATTTATGAATGTCCACAACAACTATCCTTTCCATCCAGCATGTGTGTATGGTGCCTTATATAGATTGATACCAATCTAATGCTATGCTTTTATAATCACCTCAAAACATTGTTCTAATCATTCACCATCAACCAATTTTACCCATCCAAAACTCAAACCATTTTTTATTAATACATACTAATATGAAACTCAATCTAGTATCCCTCATACCAATGACACTTTACCTTGTTCATCTGATTTTATCTTCATCTTTTTTGTAATTCACCCATCTACCACCCATTCACATATACTCATTACACCAACCGATTTTATATAATAAATGTTTCTTCAAACCATAGGGTGTAGTGAGAACATCAAATTCAAAAATCCAACTCAATTTTAATGATCACAGTCAAAATCTATCAACACTTAACTTCCCTCAATACTCATGAATGTTAGGAATATTACATAAGTATTTACATCAGAGAACTCCTTTAAATCATCATTATATCTAAATAACTACCACTTTCTTTTCATTGGGATTTTGTAGAATTAATAAACTAGATCATCATCATAACATTTAATTATTTTTCAAAATTAATTTTAAATAGCATTGAACCTTACATCTAGTGAAACTTATTTCATTATTTCTTCATAACATAATAATAAAACCATCAAACCATTCAAAAGATTCTTTATTTGTCAAATGGATTTATTTGGTAATATTCTACTATTTCTTTAACATTGAAACATTTATCCAATGAACCACAGTTATGAACATTTGATTTATTAATTCACATAACTCTATAAAACTCCCATTCATCTAGAGATTTTATAACCATTTATTTATCTAATTACTTTTCAAAAAATTCATCATGTGAACTCAATTCAATGACTTCGAGATTCCCCATTTTATGAACCTATGCACATAATTATGATTGATGAACTTATAAAATCTTTCCCATATTAATATTATACACTCAATTTATATTGATTTATATCATGATCTTTATACATGTTCATATGTTATACTATTTATAACTCATTTTTTGATACAATATATTTTAATAGAAACCTCAAAAGTTAAAACATTATTAATATGATAAATAGGATTCATAAAAAGATGTAGAATAACAATTTTTACAAATAAAACAATATAAATTCATAAAAATAAATAATTCAATTTATGTTAGTAAGTCATTTTCCTTAAAATTCATATCCAATGTACTTCAAAAAGAATTATCGAACTAACTTTTTATTGTTGTAAATTAATGTATCCTATATAATAAATACTGGTTCATGATAACTATTAGTACTCATGATGTTTGAAACATTAGAAATAAAATTTCATCGCATGTTTTTCTTCATGTAACACTTTATCTGATGAATCATGTAAGCACACTTCGATAAAAATTCTAATACACGGTCTAACTGATGACCTCAGAATGATAGAATCCATTTTATATCCATGAGTCGTTATACTCAATCTGATCTTGTTTATAACTCAAAAGTGTTAAGTGATTTATATTATCAACAATGAAATTTTCTTTAAATTGAAGAGATAAATAAACCACCTAAACAAAAGCTTATTATATCCAAACACATATCTTCTTAAGACCTATAGTTTCATTAAAACACCTCAAGAACCACTTGGACTCAACACTCTAGAAATAAAAGGAGGTTATAAGGGGGTATATATCAATGAAGTAATTAATAAAATCTTCCAACATGTCTTGAAAACATCGAAAAGGCATTCTCATATATATGCTCAAAATCTTGAGAATATTTAGAATATTTTGGTACCCATAGATGAGATCCATCATAATATTTGTAAAATTACATAGGTATAGGATCATGTTTATATTCCCATAATTTGATTAGTTTAAACATATATTTAAATAACTTTTATATGAGAGAACATGTAATTTCCCTCATTTAAGAGGATCACTGGTATATTATAGTGAAGGATGAGGCACAATATCTAGCTCATATTATTGTTCCAACTGGAGTTTATGAACATAATTTGAAAGTCACCTCATGACATACGTATATCAATATCATAGATATATCAGAGATCTATATGGAATATTCTTGAGAAAAAAAATGATATGGCATGTATGCTTCTTGAAAATGAGGTTTCTAAAATATTATTGAATCCGCTTCAATGTAGTATTATATTAATGAAACGTGTATTAAATCCATTGGTCATTGTCTTTCCAATGAAATAGTATATAAACACACCTCTGATGTGATAAAATATGTGGTTTACATTTTCTATCTCATTATGAAGGATTTTTTAAGTTATTATTAGGATAAATGGAAACTAGTATTTGGAACATATTCCTTTTCCAACTGAGGTTCATCGATATATTCCTAGAGTTACTTAGGTGAAGAGTCTTATCCCTTTAAATAAGAAAAAAACTTACCAACATATTCTACCAATTACATAGATGTGGGTTCATAACCCTAAATATATAAAAGTGAGTCATTAATAAATTCTTATGTCATCTAACTATATATCATAAAGGGTTCCAATTTAAAAAGGTTATCACCAGCCGTATATGACCCCAGTATCCAAATGTACATAATCTATAGAAAACCACCATCAGGAATAAAAATAAATACTATGAGTGGGAATATATTCAAACTATAAAAAATTATATTGTAATAGAGGCTATAAATAAATTATCAATAGTATCCCAAGGAACATTTTAATTCTTATTAGAAGGAGGATTTGGTATTTACCACAAAGGTCCTTCATATAGTAGTATAAAGGTAATACATTGGAAAACCTCTCATATTTTCTACTATGTAACACCTACCCCAAAAAAATATAACCCTGAAAAGGATATCCTCTAATTTTCAAATAACATTCACATATAGATATACTTGAAACATCAATCACAACTACATAAATTTCTTCATCAAAAATTAATAATATTTCATCGTGTTTAATATATTTCTCGATGGTAGTAAATATCTTCTCATCTTCCAAAAGAATGAGTTTCAATAACCACAGAAAAGTAACCATTGAGGTCTAATCATGTTGATGAATATGACTCTAATAATGAGTAAAATATAATGGATAAAATGATATAGATGGACAAGGGGGATCTTTAATCCATGTTATATCCCAAATAAAACTACCAATATGAGGTTACATATAAAATAATAGAATAATATATACACCATATGTTCCTTAACCCATGGGATAATCATCCCCACCTCAAGAAATAATATGTACACTATGAGAGATGAAATAATCCTTTAATGGTGATAGGATAACTATTTAATTAGGTTTAGTTGATATCACTCTATATGTCATAGTCCCTTTTTTCTAGAAAAAATATAAAATTCATTAAAAGTCATGCTTTTATAGATTTAAGGAACTCCAATATATAATTACAGAAACATCATTGATCATGAACATTAATGGATAGGGGTATTGTATAGCACTACACTTTACTCTAATATCAGTTTAGTATATCCCTCATAGGTAGAAATCCTTTAATTTTATTACCTTAGACTTAGTATTGGGACTATAAAAATAATTTATCAACTTGAAGGATCAGGTAATTTATAATGTTTCTAAAGCCCCAAAATTATACACTCATCAAGAATGATCCATTAACATGTTATTTCATCATGATTCCAATAAAATTAAAAAAAATAAATATTTAGATAAGTAGTGCCTCCAAATAAAGAATAATCTATAGAATATTGAAACTAACACTCACTATTCATGCTTCACCTAAACTAAATCTATTTAAAGGAATGAATAATTTGAATGGATATCACATCATCAAGTTCAATAGAAATCAATGAACAATCCTAGCTGACTAGGCTATGTCCATTTTCATCATATCCACAACCACCACTACCCATGGTATCATCAAAAGCCCCAAGGAATCTAATATATTATAGAAATAGGTATTATTAAATCGTTGACCAAATGTATTGGGTGAGTTTATATCAAGACCACCACTACCACTACCCTTGGTATCATCAGAATCCTAGTCATATATGAATATGGTTGTGGTAATATTAAGTCAAACCTAGGATGTCAGACTAGATAATTTGTATCAGTGCCACCTTCATGACATAAGGAGTTGATATTCACCAGATTGGGATAAGACTCGTTTAAAGTAACTCTACTGTTCTTAGAAATAAATAACAAACAATCCCTATTTATAAAACGATCTACATGTATCATTGGAATCTCTTTTTATAAAAATATCATTATGCCAATTCCCAATGTACATGATGTAGGAAGTTCCGAATACCAATGGGATTTTAAGACCAAACAATATTAAAAAAAAATAGAGATCCATAAATGAATTTAAATTATCCCTTGTTGAATATTTGGGTTTCCATTTAACTTCTTCAAATTCATAGTCAGATGATGTCATGATTCTAAATGAATGTTATGATTTAGATATTATTATTAGTATTTTTTATAAAATTAGAATATGTGAATTTTGAGAAACTAGATGAAAAAAATCTACTTTGACATTAACTCTACACTTGATTACCTAAGGTGGGTGTTTGTACTAAAAAAACAGATAATGAATCAGAACCTAGAATACCCATAAATTTAAATACCACCCCACTATGTGAACCCACTATAGATAACTGGAATAAAGTTCTCTAATATTTGGTTCTCCATAAAGAGATTAATTATCCTTCCTTTAATGAGATACATGATCGATAAGAGGTCTAGATTGAATAATTGAAATTGAAAAATTTATTCCCACTCAGATGAAATTATATTTTTGAATGCCACACCATGGTTAAAGATAATTTATACATTTTGATTGAATATTTATGGCTATAAACAACCACTCCACTAACTGGGGAAGGGTCTTGTCATCTTTCTAGATCTATAGCATGGACAATAGTTAATCTGAGTAAAAATACCATATACTATTAGGATTTACCTTGATTGGGACCCAATAAAGCATCACTTCATGTTGACTCTCTTAAACACAGACATAATGGGTTTTCGTAGAAAGAATAATAATGTTGACCATATCATACCTCACATACATTCAACAACCATGATTCCCACTTCTACTGATACCACAAGGGTTATTTGACTCTATAAATTCCCTCACTACTAAGATAGAGGACATATATGGAAATTTATCTCTATTATAACCAAATAGAAATCATTACCAAAAATGGATGTATGTGATCCAACATATAACTAACTTCTAAAATACCACATTCATAGACATAAATGATGTTAGAGATATAGAACAACATTTGATGTATTTTATTTCCCATTATGTCCATATAAGAGGATTTGATGAGTAGTAACATATTGATAAACATAGGTATTTCCTATAAACATTGGAAGGCATAAATTGTTTTGTACAGTATTATCCCTAGCCAATAAATTTAAAATTATGAATATCCTCATCACCAACATCTATTTCATTTCAAATCTATATTGTGGAAGAAAAAAATATGTAACACTAAAATTAAAAAAATAATTATAATGAAATAATTTTCTATTTTATTATCAGATTTAAGGATCCCACATGTTTTTTAGATATGAATCTTCTATAAAATTATCTACTAGATTTATGTGATTACATCTTTAATGATAATATGAAAACACAATTAAACCTGTTAAAATTCCCAAGTAGTTTTAAAGAATTTGATTCACCAGACAAATGGTTAGAATATCATCTATGACAGAGCCAATACTATGGTCAAACCATGTTAAATAATAGGGTAATTAAATTATATATTCAAATGGTATAAAATTTTACACTGAATCTAATTTTAGTTCCATGTTTGTTTCTAAATCCTACTCAATTTCATGAAACACCCCCCCCCCCTTTAATGATCATAATAACAACATCATCCTCGACATGAATAGAAGAAGGCGAATGGTCATTTATGTTTTTTAGATAGAAAAAAAACATTATTCTTCTATGGGAGAGTATATGGTAGGATATTTTATCATAATCCTATTGAATAACTTCCCCATGTTTCCAAAAATTAGGAAACCAAAGGAGGTAAATTTTAATAACATCTTGGATTCTTCTGCATTTCATCGGATGATAGGAAATAATTTTTAATATTTATTATTATTCTAGGACATACCTAAAAATATGGCTTATTATAGAGATGGAAATTCAGAGAAATCTTTATAAAATGTTTATTATGTCTCCACCTTTATACCATAAAAATAGGAAACATATAAGCATATCATAAGAAAATATGTGGGGAAAATTGATGATCAGATAACTAGAAAAATATTCAATCAACAACATTCTATAATCAATTATAAATTGAATAAAAAAATTGTGACATTAATTCCTCAATAACAACTAAATCACCTGTTTTGGAATCCCATACATCCCAACATATTCATACCAAACAAAGTAAGAAATAAAGATTGAGAAGAAAAAGAACTTCGACTAGCCCATACGCAAGATCAAAGTTTATATGAATTATTACCCCCAACATGAGGAGAATGGGAGAAAACCTATAAAATAGAACCTTAATTAGATAAAAAAAATTATATGACCCATTATACCTTATTTGTATTATTGGTACATTATTTTATAAATAAACTTAACTTGAATAAGAGTCTCAATTTATAATGTATAATCAGGGAGGTGGTCAAATGAGAAGAGGATAAATAAGTTGAAAAGTCCAAAAAAGAATGGTCCAAGGTGAATCATAACCTATTGGATAAATCTCTATAGTTTATATATAAATAGATAATATTTTTAGGTAGGCACTATAACCATATAAACATGATCATCTATCATAACATCTAGAGCTTGGTCACATCTTATCATGTGATGGGGCTGGTAAATAGATTTTCCTCCAACCATTTAGCATCATTGAAACATATATATGTTATTATAATATTTCTTATACATGTTTATATATATATATGAGTATTTTATGGAAAATATTATCATAACATGCATTGACCTATAAACCTCGTTAAAGATAAACGCATATAACTAGGAAATGAATGCCCTTTGATCAGAAGTATGATATCCTAAATTAGTTGGATATAATCCTAGATCATTTTTCAATACCAGATAAAACTTTTCTCACAATGTACCATTGATAATTATATAATAAATCCCTTTATATCCTTCAATATTTTAAAGATTAATTTTCCCCAATTTTGGGAAATCAGGTAGATACAGATCTAAAAGAGTGCCACATGATTATCTCATCTATAGAATATGATTGGAAATATGATATATATGGTCTCATCAGATTCATGAACATGACTAACAAGATTAATAACATCAATAATTTTTTAGCATTCATCGAAAATGACACCAAAATTGACCTTATATTGGTCGAAACCCTTTTATGATTAGACTTCAAAAAAATTTATTTTTCCACTCTAGATTGAACATCTATATTTATGATCTGAGTTTATAGAAGACCCTTGGTAACGTCAACATGAAATTATAATTTGGGAACCCAGTATATGGCATTGAGTTCAAGGTAATACCCCAATGGAATACATTCAATGATCTATTAGGAAGACCATGTACTCACATTCTTGTTGTGATTCCCTAATAATTTAATTAGTGCTTGAAATAAATAGTTAACAATATTTTCAGAGTGTTATGTGGTGATGAGTCTTTGTTTGACTCTTGTGAGCACAAATATATGGAACCATCCTACTATAAAAGTGAATGGATAAAACTAAAAATAAATGATATTAACTATATAACTACCCCTAATGTATTTAAACATACTCTTACTTATTGTAGTATTATTTCCAATGATTAAAGGTTTCCCACTAATATAATAGATGCAATGATTCTTAACACATAATTAAATAAAATCATCTAGGTCCCACATGACAAGGGTTAAAATTTCTCAATTTTCATGTCATCGGTCTACTTGAAAATAGTGAAACCTGGTACCCAGGAGTCTAAAAATTATTCTAAGATTGAGTATCTCCAACCATCCATGAGAAAATAAGAGTCTATCACAAAAAATATCCCCATATATATAATATCATAATGATAAAGTCCCTAGTTTGTGTCCCATATCTCTAAAGAACGACATGCATTCCCTCTTATGAGGTGGAAATTCCCTCCAATATGACCATTTTGGAATATTTTATAGAGCTATAATGAGACAACTTTTACAAAGTTGATGAAGTGGATACCCCCATTTTTCCTTCAATAGATTGTTTTTATTTTTCTATAATAAATTAAAATTCCCCCAATACTATGTTTCTTGTATATTTTTCATGATATTGAACTAGTTTTCTACCTTAAACACCAAAATAGGATACCTCTTCACTATCATAGGATGTTAATATCTCTACACATAAATTTAACACCACATTTAACAATCATAACATATTATTCTTGGTTTTTATGATATATTATATGAGGATAATATGGAGGATGATCATAGGGGTACCCCACCAAAATTTTAGGAATGCATCTCAACCATAGTAGTTGAGCTTAAGCATGTAATCCTTATAAAAAATGATGATTAATTAACCAAATTTGTTAAAACCTCCATATCTTCTGATAAAGAATAAATACATATCTTATTTATGAAAAAAATTGAGAATTTTTTTCCTATTATTATAATAATATACTTTACTTAGACCCGAAGGTATCCCTCAATCATCTAGAACATCCATAAGATCACTAGTGTTATAAAATTTTAGTAAGAAAAATGTATCTGACACTCAATGTCATAGTAGATGTCATTGTTTAAAATAATATGAATGGCAAAATTATTAAATAATTAAATTATATTAAATGGATGATTAATATTTTCATTTTCATGAAAATTAATATGAAAATATGGGTCTTAATATATTTTAAATCTCTCAATCAGAATCTATTAACATATGATTTCTGTTGCTTGATCACAGAGATAATGATTGATAAAACCACTATCTTATAAACCCTTTAATACATAGATGGATATGATTATTATAATTATATGTACATTAACCATTAAGGGTAATTATTCACAACTTTTATAGCTACCCTATGGTTCCATTACTACTATGTATATAGAAATGATACTTTTTCTTACATGCCTATTGTATCACATTAAAGAAAAAACATAATGGTTATATATTCAAGGATCTAAGGGTTTACTATCATGGGAAAATTAGGATCATGCGTCATTTATACATAATAAATAATATTCATTATAAAAATGCTTCATCTTTATCCACATAAAATCATTAATGTTCTCTTTAGTACATATAGCCACCTGAGGATATTCATTAAAGAAATAGGCGATCTAAAATCCCAATAATATAAGAAAAAGGGACCTGACTCAAAATCACTTGAGTGAGAATAATAAACATCATCATATCATAATAATTGGTTCATTATAAAAATAATGATGGTAACATATGATAAATACATGGAATGTGGAGATGCATAAAAACGAATCACCATGTCATATTGGTTAAATACCACACATAGTTTTGAATAAAGTAATCATCATGTTTACATATAAAATAGTAGATAAAAATCATATCATCATAATTATAAACAAATATAGAATCATGTTCATATATAGTACACATAATATTGTTGGATACATAACATTACACCTTTCATTATAGGGATAGATAATTCATGGCCTCCCATAACATCGTAGTATTTACAAATTCATGAAATCCTTACATAAGGTATAATAATAATAGTCAAGAAATATCCCACAAAAAGGAATGGGATTTATAAGAATTTCATAAATAAATATTTCATGAATAAACCTGGTGGTCTCAAATAATGATAGGAAAAATAGTTTAAATAAACATCATCATTATTTAGTAAAGAAGACCCAACTCAATAGGAGTGAAAGATGTAATTTGAAAATAAAAATATTTTAGGAACAATATTGTATTTGGAATATAAATCATGGTGAAAATAGTTATATACCTAAATTAAAGGGAAAGAATAGTGGATTTATTTTTGTTACATGTTATATGAATATCCATACATAAACTATCATGGAATAGGGAAAATCCATAAAATGGGAGTTGGGTTTGAGAATATTGTTACATTAAATCCAACTGTATTTCGTCACTTTTACACCTCTTAATTAATATATATGTGTGTTTTTTAATAAATTTAAAAAAAGTCAATTTATGTTAATTTATATCAATATTTATCAATTATAATATTTAGGTTATATTTTATAATTTCTTTTGTCGATGTTAAAGTGTTTTAATAACATGTTTTCCTTAAAAAAGTTATGTTTTTCTCTAATTTAACTATTTTTATCAACAAAATATACATATTAGTATAATAAATCCTATAAAATTAAAATAAATAGATTTATATATTAATTTATAATAAATTATATGTTATATGGTTGGTGATAAGAAAATAAAATTTAATGTCGTCATTAGTAGTTAACTGACTATTGTCGAGAACATTGTCAAAAGGAGGATAAAGAGAGTAATAAAAAATAAATTATTGAACAATATAATTTTTAAAGTAGATTAAATTCATTAATATGTTTTTTAATTAACTCCTAATTAATATTATAGATTTTATTTTTGAAATTTATTGATAAAATTAGAAGATAATTGGAAATTAAAAAAAAGAGTTGATGAAAGAATACATGCTTCTTTATGTTAGTTCCATTGTACAACACTAGAATACGTGAATGGATCAATTTGGACTACTCCAAAACATCTATATGGGTTCTAAGAGTCTTAATATTGGGGATATGGGTGAAGATTTTTATTTTTCAATGGTGTGGGAGTGGGTTAGATAGGAGAGGGATATGGTTTAATTTTAGTTGAGGGGAGATGTATTTTTAGAATGACATATTGAATTCAATACTATATTTAAGGAAAATTTTTGGATCGTGTTATTTTTTAAACTATATGATGAATAATAATTAAATAACCAAATTTTAATACTTTTATTCAAAATATAATTTTAATTCATTGGTTTAATTAAAAGGAATGGTGGAAAATTGAGAAAATATTATTTTAATGTGATACTTCAAATTTTAGACTTTTGAAAGTAATTTTATGTTTATAAATAAATTTTATTGTATTTTTGTGAAATTTATTTCAAATTAAATATTTTTTTTTGATCATGAAGGTCAATAAGTTATTAGGTCATTATTACATCATGAGTGATGTGATTAAAGATACACAGATTACAAGAAAAAATGTTATTTTACTATTCAACACATAATGGAAGTATATCAATCAATTAGAAAATAATTACCCATTGAAAATTTTACAATTATAATTTCAAAAATTATATTTATTTTAAATAAATGATTTTCTAAAATATGTAATTTTAATTTAAAAAATATTATTTTTACAAAATACCTTGAAATACTATTTCTTTAAAATGTGCTTAAAATTTCTTTGAGTTTTTTTAATCATGATATTTATTTTTTGAATTATAATATTTATATTTACTGAAATAAATCATGGTAATTATTATTTATATCAATACAATTACTTTGAGTTTAAATTACTATTCCAATAGTTAGCTTATAATTCTTAATGGTCATGTTACTATTTACAATGATCCTGGTAATATACCAAAGGTTACATAACTATTATTATGGTCACATTGCATCTTATAAATATATATACATTTCTGCATTCATTATTCAACTCAATTCCTCTCTTGTTTCTATTTTTTAATTTTCTATAATGTTGATTGGTTTATTAATATTTTTTTTATTTTCTATAGTGTTGTTCTAGGGAGGAATTATTATAGAATATTAAGGACATCCATATTTTTACATTATTTTATTTATATATTCAATTTTTTTACCCTTGTAATATTTGGAATATTTATGGGTTTAGACATTGAATAACATAATTATTTTCATTAATGAAATAATATTTTTTTGGTTTATCTAGGGGTTTTTTTATTATAATTAACATTAAATTCAAATATCATTCATAAAAATTTGGTATGTACATTATCCTTTCCTTTATAAATTTCTTCACTAATATTTCAACATATATTATAAGTTGATAATAGATTAGGGTAATTTTATTTCATTATTTCCTATGGTTCCCATGTCACTACTGTATACTTATGCTTCCTTCTCAATACATTAAAAAAATTTGTTTCCTTGTTTCATAGAATATATTATCTACAACCCGAGATCTTCACTGGTTTCTCCTCATACAGTAGTTCATTTTATAGTTGTAACACCTCTAGACTAAATACACTTGATGGATCAAGTTTGTACATCATCAGGGGAGATACGGAAAACACATCAAGAACATGATAAATATTTGGGGGAAGTGAAAGTAGATGGACCACCACTATTGTGTGATCAATGATCACAAAGGGTCTAATGTACCAAGGACTAAAATTACTATTCATTACTAATCACACAACTTTATTTCATGGTTATATTTGAAGGAAAACATTATCTTCAATATCAAACTCTGAGTTCCTTCATCAGTTTTCATCAAAGATCTTTTTCCAAATCCATGACCCAATTGTATATTTGGTATGGATTGAACCTTTTCTGGAATATATTTTACAAGATCAAGTCCATATATATTATGATCCCCAAATTCATTCCATAATGTATGATTTATACACTTATTCCCATATAGATCTTCATATGGAGACATATTAATACTTTAGTAAAAGTTATTGTCATATAAGAATTCAATCAGTGAGAGATGTTGATCCCAAACTCATTTAAATTCTACTGATGAGGATCTTAGCATGTCCTAAAGAATCTAAATAGTTATTTCATATTGGACATCAGTTTGGGTTGATAATCCATATCGAAATTCATTTCTATATTCAGATAATAATAAGGATTTCTCCAAAATTTATGTGTATACATTATATCGCAATTAGATAGAATCTAAATTTGTTAGCCATGATGCCTCACCACTTCCTTGATGTGTATCATCATATTTTTTTCAAGTGATAAATCTTCCTGAATTGTTATAAATTTTTTAGTATTTTTGGTTTGTCCACTATAAAAATATATAGAATTGTTTCTTTAGATGTCTTGTTTAGAATATTGGAAAATACCATAGAGTTATTCTTCCATTTCCACATGGGTATTGGAAATGATATCATAATATTTTTGGACTTATGCCTCTTTATTTTATATTTTTTACTTACTAAGAAACTTGATATATTATCGATGTTCTTCTTCTTTATGTTGTCCTAGTAGAATTGACCTCAAATAGCTCATTACATCTTGGTATTTTCAATATAGATAGAGAATGATGAGCTACGTGAATTATAAAATATCACTTTCATTATCTAAGGTGATGAAGGACAAAAATCCTAGAACCAAATTGAATCATACCATCATCCTCGTTATGGAATTCATGAAGCTTCCCTTCCTTTACTTTATAATCCTTATTTTAAAGCTCTATATCATGCATTTTTTCCTCCTTGATCAAATATTTTATATATTTTTGGGAAATAATTTGGGTAATGTAGGTTGTATTCTCATTCAATATCCTTTTCATATCCATGAAGATATTGTATTTCTCAATCTTTATTATGGATTAAGTAGAAGATTCTTCTCTTCTATGAGCATCATCTACCTTTTTCACCTTTCGTAGATGGTAGTTAATAGAGAAATAATAGTCTTTGATTATCTCTAACCATCTTCTTTGAGGGATGTTGAGATCCTTTTGTATGAATATATACATTAGACTCTTGTGATGGGAATATATGTAACACGTATCATTGAAGAGATAGTTCTTCCAAATCATCAAGACAAATATCATAGCTACTAACCCCAGATGATGCATTGGGAAGTTTTGTTAATGGATCTTCAACATTAATAAATCTTAGACTACCACTTTATCATTCTCTTGGAGTATACGACAAAATAATTTCTTCAAATAATAATTTTATATGAAAACCCATCGCTAATTTTTTGGTATTATAAGTACAGGTGTAGTGACTAGCCTCATACTGACTTCCTTAAATAATTCCACGCACTCTTCCATCTGGACATACATTACCCCTTTTTATGTTAAATTAGATAGTGGGATAGATAATCTCATGAAATATCACATAAAATATCTATATTACCCTCTTAATCTATGAAAGCTATGGATTTCAGTGACACTTGAGGGTCTATACCATTCTTCAATAACCTTTGTCTTTAAAGGGTGTATAGAAATTATATCCTAGATGATTTCATTCCCTAGAAATGTGACATGTTGCCTAAAAAATTCACACTTTTTAAACAATTAATAAATTTTATTCTCTTTAATGATTGTAGTGAAATCCTTAGATTATCTTCATTTTCCTCTTTATCCTTATAGTAAATAGAAATATCATTAATAAAAAACACTGAAAATTTATCTAGGAAGTTATCAAAATTATATTCTAAAAATACATGAAGATTTATGGGGAATTATTAAGTCTAAAGGGTGACACTAAAAACTTATAGAGTCTATTCTTTTTATTAGAAGTAGTATTTTGAATATATTTCATATTCACTATCAGCTAATGATATCTAGAATGAAGATACACTTTTGAGAATTATTGATCTCCATGTGCTCTTATATCTTTTTATATAACTCCTTTAGTTTGATTAGTTCTATCTTGAAGGGGAATTTAAAGATAACATTTATCTAGGTATAAGTTTTATTGAGAAATATATTTCACGAGCTGGGGGATATACAGGTAACACTTCAAAAAATATATCAATGTATTTAATCACCAGAATAATTTTCTCAAGGTTGATTACTTTCTTTCAATCAAGCATTTCAGAAAGGTTTGATTCTTCATACAGTATAAACATCCACACCATTGTAGCATTATCCAAATAAGATTTGTTATCTTCCTTGAATTTGTAGTGGTGTGTGTGATGGTTAATAATATGATAAGATATTTCTATTTCCTAATAGTTGATTTGTGATCTATATAATGATATCCTCTTCATTCCTGATATAGCATCAAATTACCCCAAGAGAAGGATTACAAGATTCAATTGAAGAATCATCAAATAAATATTAATAGGATAAGAATCCAACACTTAGGTCTCAATGATAACAAAACTAGGTGACTCAATATATATCCTTACATCAAGGTATCCGAGATTTGATTCAATAGTTATAGAATACTTTCTAGATATAAATGAATGTGTAGTACTATAATCAAATAATACTTTTTCCATTATCAAGTAAATACGATTTTTACCTTTTATGACTTCATTTTTATGATCCACTTTAGTAGTAGAGATGGAATAAGATTCCACTTTCTCTTTTGGAATTGGTGGTTTCTGATACTAGTTAACCTAAAAGACCCATGGTTTAGTAGACTAGATGGAATAGTTCCCTTTTACCCTATAGATCAATCATTTAAACATGGGTGGTTTATTAGTTGGTTCTATTTTACTCTACTTTTGGCTATATTCTTCATATATCTTCAAAATTCATGAGCTTTGTGTCATTATCTTCTATAATGAAAGAATTTCCTCATCACTTTGAGGTAATTAAAATGATGTTTCATCCCAAATTTTAGAATTGTGGGTGGTTGGATCCTCTTTCCTCCTTTTTCATTTGACCAACCATCTTGAAACTCTCTTCTACTCTTCTTATCTCTTTAACCATGAAAACAATATCTATACTCCATCTCTGATTTAAGGGAACATTTAACTAGTTCACTATATCTTCGAATGTTTCTGATATATAGATCCTTTTAAAGGTTTTTTTTAATAACCTAAATAATATACCTCTTTATATATCGTTGTTGATAAAACAAATAAGGAGAATCTTACAATCAATTTTAATTTTTCCTCATAATTCCTAACAGACTCTCCATCCTTTTTCTCTAGCTCTATGAACTGACTCTCCAAATTAGTTTTAAGAGTTTAAGGGAAATAATTTTCAAGAATAATTTTCATATTGACTACCTATTATATCTCTTATATTTCATCGTTTGACATTATGTTCATCATCTACACCCACCATTGATAATCCTCACCATATAAATGATAAATTGGAAATTGTAACTTCTCTTTATTTTAATATTAGAGAATAGAATGTATATTCTATATTTAGTTTACCAACAATTAAGTGAAAAGTATATTCTAAGATCCATATAATGTTAGTGGTCATTGGTGCATAAATGTCTTCATAGATAGTTTCTTCTTATTGGAAGAATTTGTACATTCATCATGGTTCAGGTCATTATTCAGAACATGAGACAGCTAGGTAAGAATTGATATAAATTTTGAAATCCACCTCCTATGGAATTGGGGATGTAATTTGTAGAATTATTTCAATATCTCTCACATGGTTTATTGGCCTACTCTCTTCTTGTTCTAATAATTTTATAAAATATAAATGTTTTGAACATTTCATAAGTCAACAAAGATGCAATAATTTATTTCAAAATGATAAAGAAGTCTAAAATCATAACTTATGGGGTCCATTAATTTTTAATTATTCTAAAATAAAGATTATTGTATATTTATCTATACATAGAAATATTATAAGGGTTCTCACTAACGATATCTAATTAAAAATCTCAAATAATTAAAATGTACATATGATATCAATTATAGAAACCATAATTTTTCTTACATTAATAATGAATAATTTTAAATAAAAAATAACATAATAGTTATACATTGTAGGATTAAAAGTTTTAGTATCATGGAGGAATTAGGATCATACATCACATATAAAAAATAAATTATAGTCATTATTAAATTACTCTTTCTTTGTGCACATAAAATATTTCGTGTTATCCTTAGAAAATGTAGCCACCTGAGGATACAAATAAAATAATTTGGTGAGCTAAAAGATGAGTAATAGGAGAAACAGGAGACATGAATCCATAGTACATGAGTGAGAATAATAAAATTTCTCATATCATAAATATAATATCATCACCAGCATCATGAGAAAAATATTTGATAATGTCATGGAATGTGTTGATGCATTAAAATGAATCATTATGTCATAGTTGTCAAGTACCACACATAGGCGTGAACAAATCTAGTATCATGTTGTCAAATTAAATATGTACATATATATCATAAAATAAACATTTTGAAACAATATATAATAATTTTTACACAATTCACACATAATATCATGAGATAAATCACATTACCCAATTCATTGGAGTGATATATAATTCTGAGCCTACCCATCACATATAATGTTTATATAATCATCCATTCCATGTGAAACACATTAAAATTGTAGTCATGAAATAACCTAAGTAAATGAATGGATTTTATAAGCATTTCAAAAATTATTATTTCAAGTGAAAATAAGGGGTTACGAAATGAAAAAGGGAAAAAATATTTGGCCTAAACATCATCATTCTTGAGTAAAGAAGAAACAACTCAAGAGTTGTAAAATATATGTTTTGGAGAAAAATTGTTTTTTGAAAATAATTTTAATTGAATTATAAATAAACATAAAAACATATATATCCATTAATAAAAATAGAATAATTTATATGGAAATTTTTTTCAATATCCATACATAATTTGTCGTGAAAGTGGGGTAACCCAAATAAAGGGATTTGTGGTTGAGGACCCCATTACATCAAATCCTGTTTTATTTCATTGCTTTTATACCTCATGTTTAATAGAAATATATTTAATAAATAATTTAAAATAATTTAATTATTTTAATTTGTGTTATTATTTATTAATTATAATCATTGGATTACATTTTTTAACATTCAGTGTTGAGGTTGAAGTGTTTTGATATCACGTTGTCCTTAAAATTTTCTCATTTCACTTTGGTTTCATAGTTAGGTCATTATAATTTATAAATTTGTATAATTAACTATATATTATGAAAATAAAACGATTTATACATATATATACATCATAAAATATATACCATAGGGTTAGTGATAAGAACAGAATTAGAAATGTCCTCGTTGAAGGTTAGCAGCCCATTATCAGGAACATTTTCCAGAGGAAGATAAATATAGTTATAAAATATAAATAAGTAAATATATAATTTTTATAAAAGGTTATCATTAATAATATATTCTAAAAATAATACCTAATTAATCTAAAAAAAATTGTTTTTGAAAGAGAAATAAATAGAGTAATATAAGAGGAAAGCATAAAGAAGAGTTGGTGAATACAATCCATTTTCTTGGTGTTTCTTCCCTTGTATAACACTAGAATCCCATGAAGATTGTATTTGTATTTCCATATAATGTCCCTATGTATTATAAGTAGATTATGAGAGAGGATATGGGTTGATAATTTTCTTTTTTAAGGGTGATTGGAATTGTTTCCCTATAAGAGGGAGATTAGTTATTTATATATGATGAGAGGGTATTTTTTAGAATAAAATTTTGAATAAAATATTATATCTTAGTTGACCTTATAATACTAATATTTTTTTCATTATAAACCATATTTTAAATAAAAAAATTATTTTAAGACTTTTATTCCCTTTATAATTCTAATTCATTACTTCAATTGGAAGGAAGGCTCAAAAATGAGAAAATATTATTTTATTTTATTACAATTATTTTTAAAATTTGAAAAGTGATTTTTTAGGTTGGAAAGAATGTATATTGTATTTTAATGAAAAAATTATCATACAAGTTATTTGTTGTTATAGATGATGTACAATAATTTATATTTTTATTAGTATATCATGAATGATGTAATTTAAGATAAAATAGCTACAAGAAAAATATATTTTACCATTCCCTAGAAAATTAAGGTATTTTAGAAAATTATCAAAACATCACCCTTGGAGAATTTAGAAATGCTGATTTCTATAATGTATTAATTTTTTAAAAGTAAGTTTTTTAGAGTTTTAATTTTAATTTTAATAAAAAAATTATTATTATTATGAAATACATAAAATATAGTTTATTAAAAATGTGCTTATATTTTCATTGAGTTTTTTTATCTTGAAATTTATTTTTTGGAAATTTAATATTTTTTATTTTCTAAAATTAATCATTATAAATATAATTTATATAACAATTTATATTTTTGTTTGAATTACTATTTCAACAGTCATGTTACTATTCTCAACAGTTTGGTTTTTATTCCTAACGGTCATGTTACTATTCTATTGGCCACATTACTATTCCAACAGTCATATTACTTCCTAAAAATACTTATACATTTTTTATTCACTATTTAAATCAATTTCACTTAAGGTTATATATATATATATATCCATTTTTTATAATATTTATTGGTTTACAACTATTTTTTTACTTTTTAATGGTTGTTTTTGTGGGAGGGATAATTCTAGTAGATTAGAGCGATCTATATTTTCCCATTGTAAAATTTATATTTTTTTATTTTTTCCCCTTGTAATATTTGGAATTTTTTGGGCCTATTAATTGAAAAATATAATGTTCTTCATTAATTAAGTATTGTTTTGTTGATTTCTATAGGTATTTTATATGTATAATATTCTTTAAATTAATATATCATTTATTAACTTTGAGGAGATATATTGTAATGCCCTTAGGTTTTATAAATTTTTCATTTTGATAAAAATGTTCAATGGACCTTGTATTTTATCCCTTATTAAAAAATATTGTGGAATTCTTTGTTGATTATTTTTTTGTTAAATCCCTTCAACGCTCTGATCATCTATATGATCTTGAGAATATATCTAGTATTCTGTGAAAGAAATAAGAAAAAGAATCCAATAAGAGTTCTTTTGAAGTAACATCAGGAGAATTCCTCAATTAGAAGGTATATCAATATGTTATTGAGGTCGATCACTATTAAAAACAGGTAATCATAAATATTTCCCTCAAGTGAAACCTCTAAGTGTTTGGGGGATATAGATATATCATGATTATATTATATGATTCCAAACCATCATGGATATATATTTTTTTCCTTTCACAAGATTAGTGAAGAAGGAATTCTTCTACAAATGGGATGAAGATAACCATCCAGATTTTGATAGACTTAGGAGTATCATCTAAAACCACCAATCTTAATGCCTCTTTTTAAGATAAACTACTCGTTTTTTATGTGTAAGCTCACGAGAGATCATTTGGAACACTCCTTGAATATATGACTGATAGAGATAATGATAATATTAAGTTATATCTTACTAGAACAATGATTTTTATCAAGACAAGATATTATAACATCAAAATGATTTTTTGTTGGTTTATTATTATTGTACAAAATGTCATACAGTGTTTTTTTCACCATAAAGGACTTTAAGTGTCTCAAATAAACCCACTCAATTTTATACTCTTTCACAGAATACTAATAGAGTTAATTGAACACTAGATTATCATTTTAAAAAAAATACTTTTTATACCTTATAAATAAATCAATTGGTAAGATTTCATATATTTTATTATAGAATGTTTTCTCCTAGACACCACACTAGATAATAAATTGATTTCTAATGAAGAATTATTTTCTAATTAACACTCCGCAATAATATGGGAGATTTATTTTGATGGAGCCTTTAGGATCTCTATGGTAAATATAATTTATAACCCAAAGAAAAAATGAGTTGGTTTGGGAATTTTTTTCATACCCCTAATAAAAGAAGAGTTCAGGTGCTCATTTATACATTCTAATGGTTTCACTAATAATGACACATAATACAAAGCCTTTCTTTTCTACTTAGAGTTAGATCTCATATTATCAGTGACACACCAATATAATAATAGTTATTCATAGTTGGTAATTAATCAAGTCATTGGATAAAATTCTATCAAGTAGAAGAAACGTATCCCTTTGATTGATCATGTCTGTGAACTAGTGGTCGACTTACCCTATGTCCTGATTTCAACCCATTTTACATTATCCAAAAATGATCATTTCATTTCATTGACAATAACTTCTGTAGTCTTGGATGATCTAGAACCAAATGAAACAAGTATTCATGTTATGCATTGTAGTATTATTACTTCATTCATCGGCTATATTTTATAGTAGATCAACAAGATCAATTTCATTCTAGAATATGATGAGACAATACCATCATCAATCAATTCTACTACTAGATGGGTGACCCATATAATGGGATACTTACAATGAAGTGTCTTTTAATATAATTGAGTCATAATAAATATATTTTGGGTTGGGTGGCATATTTTATTCAATAGGATGGTCTGAATAAAGAATAAGTCCCCAATAAATGAGGTTTTGATGGTATCTTCAATATATTAATTAAAGGAGTTGAAATCAATATTTATATATAAGATATTCCTATTATATAATGTAGTTCATATCAGTTGGGAACTAATATCTCCCATCATATCAAAAGATTTCAAATTTTCTAGAAAAAAATGAGATGATATTATGTAAAATTTACAATGATTCATCATTATTTCAAATATATTCCAACATCATTAATAATCCCTTATATATATTCAATTTTCCTGGATATTCATGACTAATTTACATGGGCAAATGGAATTTATAGGGCCATTCCATCACACTATATCTTAGAATTTCAAGTATATCAGTACTTCCATCGACTTCTTCTTTTAGTGTGTCAAGGCTATCCCCCTCAAGGAGAATAAAATAAAATATATTATTAACATTATAACATCGAATAACATAACTAAATTTCTTTTCCCTCACATTTTATTGATGGAAAATGGAAATATATAATTTTTTATGGTTTTAATGGGTTGTATTAATAATACCATACCAGTCCTAACTGTTCCTCTTGTTATCATACAAAAAAATTTGAAGGTATATGTTTCTAGTAAAAATATGTCTAATATACCTTAAATTATACTTCACATATATAATAATTCCTCACCAGATAAGTTTTTTAATGTCATATGGGATAATCAAACTATATCCCACACTACCGTGCAAGTAACCTTATACATTCTTATGTATGGAATAATGGAAATGTTACCAATATATGTTTTTATTCTCTCGATCCTTTTCAATATGATAAACATGCAATATGAAGATGAAATTTTATAGAAATTATGAAGGAGTTATATCATATAGATGAAAATAGACTTTGCACATCCAATAATCTTGAAATATATCAAAATCAAGTTGAATGAGTATTCAATAAAAATGTTCACCAATATTCATTATTCAAGGGACTGATTTTTTTTTTATCATAGACATCTAACTATACTAGGGAATAAGCTACCAAAGTTGAAGAGAAAGAGGAAGGGACAATATTTCGCACATAGGGTTTACCCCAATGGTTATAATTCCCTAATCATTGTAGATGGAGATCACATCAGTCCCCCTACTAATGTGAGAATACACATGACATAAATTTCATAATCACATGTCAATGAAAAAATTTCTAGTCACCTGAAAATGTACGCGGTTTTTTGACATAAAACTATGTGGTCATTATCCTCACCACATGATGTTGAACTTTTAGTTAATTCCCATCCATTATGACATTAAACTACACATATTGGACCATTCCACCTATCCTATTTCTCCCTTACATGAGATATCTATCAATAAAAAATCATTTGGTACACATTTGTTTCATGCCTTAGAGCATGAATGCCACCCTATACATTTATATGGTTAAAATAAATGAAAAAAATATTACTCACAAAAATTATTGGCATGAATCCTATCTTCAAGGTCACATAGTGTTTCCTAGTTCCCTTATTGTTAGACCATCTATAAATTTCATCAATTATAAATTCTATGAACCATATTCAAGAGTCTAATCTGTATAGATAATTACCCTTAAAATAACTTCAAGTATCCTAATTACTATCATACCAAGATATATAGTGAAGCTCATAATTCATGAACCAGGTCCTATAAAATAAATATAAAAATATTTCAAAATTATATTTGTTCTTAATTAGGCCACTCTTCAGCCACTTCAATTCTTTATTTTTCTCAGGCTAAGACTATTTCCTTAATCATTTCCCATGAATCGATAGAAAACCTAAAATTTGATAATATTCAGTTATATATATGAACTTTATTTTTGTAATATTACTTTTCACGTGTTCCATAATATTTTTTATTATGGTTTAAAAATATCTATTTCACTCATATAAAAAAAATGATATATATATTAATTCACCTTATGATCTATTTGTGCCATGATTCTTAATAATGTTGGATATGTAGAAACAAATGGGGTTGTCAACTTTGGATCCAGCCATCAGTCATCTCTAATGAAAAAAATTATTTTTTTAAATGTTTTTATTATTCAAATGGAAGGTTTCACATACAATGCTCACTATCAAATGAACTATTTCTATATATCCTTCATGGCCCAAAATTTATTAGGACAACATATCTCATAAGACTTACATAACAAACACAACAACCCAACATATGCAGGGATTCCCAGACTATGGATTACTAACCTATATTATCCTTCATTATGGAGAGAGAATTATAATTTTTACCCGTATTTTCATTCCTTCCATCAACATTCGCTCTTAGGAACCATATGTGGTTTCCCAATTACCAATTATTTATCATACCGACCGTGAACCACGTGAGATTTAAAGTTTTGATTGATCTTTTTTGAAAAAATGATTGGGATGCATCATGTATGAATGAAAAAGAATCATGTACTGGTCATATGATGTTAAATTGAACAATAATAATTAATCACCATGTATGGTTTATTATTATTTCCTTGTTTCTGACACATGGTCCATATCTCCAAGGGATTAAATGATGTTTTTCTCAATATTTAAAGTTAAATTCACATATAACCATGTATACGAATTATATCTTCATTGAAGTATCATTAAATATCTACAAATATCTTGATTTATCACATTTTATGATTTATAGAGGCACATGGATCTCTTATGATAGGCCCAACCATAATTTTATTCAATCCAAATTTCCCCACCTAGTGTGTGGTATTCTCATTCACATAAGTAATTGCTTTAGTTTTATAAAAAAACTATCCTATATGAATTTAATATTCTTTCTAAAAGTCCTTAGTTTATTTCTTTAATGTAAAACACACTTTTGTCCTTTTATTATGACATTAAACTTGATGATATATGAGAAATACATGTGGATATACTCTTGAATTGTTCAATATGTGTAGCTAAGTATAGAACATATTATATGGACCTAAAAAAATCATCATCCTTTTTAAATTCTTTAAAAATGATATTAATTTACCACATATGTAAATCTCATTTTCTGAATAATTTCATATACTTTATTAAATACCCTACTTTCAAAAGATAAGCATTTCTTTTTGAGTTTCTTAGATTACAAAAAATTGTTTTGGATATCGATAATGAGTATACTTAACCCCAAGTGTCAATTTTGGTGGCTATGAATAAATTTTTCAATATAGATCTTCATATTAACCCCCATATGGCATGTCAACATAAGGCATATCATCTTTAGGGAAGAGAGCTCTAATTCCTTATGACCTTGAAACATCACAGTGAAACCCATCATTTATATTTGGTCAATTATAATCCTTTTCTACCTATCCCATATCACCACTCTTGATTTTAGAACCTATATTTATGATTTCAAAATTAATCAAAATTCCATTCTCAATAAGTGTTTGGGTTTCCTAAACTCATGAACCCCTTATAGATTATTACTTTTTACACCCTTTCTTCTCATGGTGAAAGCTTCATAACCCAAAACTGTGTACTATTCAAAGGTGTATATCCTTAAACTTTGTATCTTTATTCAAATACAAAACCTTAAGCTCTACACTATTTAGTAGTCCAAATCGTGTGACCTAAAAATATAGTTGGAAGATACATAAAACATGTCATGTCGTTAACATATAAATGGAAATGTGATAAAAATTAAAAAAACTTATCCCCAAGTCTCCTTCTTCCAAGGATAAAGAAAATAGTTAGAGTTAAAATTAAAAAATATAAAAATATTATAGGGCATGATAAATTTTCGTATAAAATTAAAATATATGCTTTCAAAATCCACTAGTCGAAGAAAAATTTATAGAAATTATCTACCATATCTTTTTACCTTGGTACTTTATTTATTACACGAAGGGAAAACATTTTGGTTAAAAATACCTTTTTTGAATACCCATTTCACCAAATGCTACAAAAATTTCCAATTCAATGATTATTTAAAAACCTTGCATGTCTATTATTGATGGGAATGATAAACTATAAGGGACAATTTTATTTTATATGCATACGTGCCCTCATGAAACTCCACATATGCACCCCCATTTCCACCTATCAACTAGAAGTATCCCATATAAAGGAGAGGTAACTCTTATATTGATATAACTTGATATAATCATATTAAAAACATTCATTAAAATTTAATTAATACCCCTAATTTTTTTACCTATCCCATCTCATCAATCATGTTTAAAATTCCATGAGATATGATTTATAGAATAAATATTCCAACTACTCAACTCGATTTGATATCCTTAATGCTACACCACTCAGTACCATACTCGCTTTTTTTTACAAATTTGAAACTTCATTCATGAACATTTGGTCTTTGATATAATATCATAAACTACATAATACATTTTCCCAAGAATTATTACCCTAAACAATGTGTACTATTCCCTAAGGTTGTGTCTCATTGTGACATTGGGATCTCATTCAAAGCATGTTTTATTTTCTTTTGTGCTATGAAATCTACCAAAAATTCTACTCAAATATATTCAAAATTATATAGTGGACTTAATTGATTTAGATTTCATGACCATAAACTGCCAATGTAAAAATAGGAGGTACTCATCAGGTAAAAAACACACAATGGGTGGCTTGGATAAAATTCTAGTCTCTCATCAATTGACACAAGACTTACTTGACATAGGAAATATAGGGTATTATAGATTAAATCTTAATAACCTATTAGGATGAAAGCCATTAAATGGTAACCAAATGAAAATACATGTTACTTCTCACTGGTCTCTAGATATAAATATTAAGTAAATATTAGGTTTTTCCTGACATAAATACACAATGCTTTGCGGGTGCATAATATGCCCAAGGTAAAAGTCACATTCTGTGTGTTAGGCCCATTGGCCAAGGACAAATGTATACCATTCATCCATATATTTAAGGAGCTTAATTTTTTTTGAATGTTGGAATACCCATTGAAATTTTCCCCTTCATGATATTCATCGTGTTATGTTAACCCAAATAATTCATTCAAATAGACCATATCTAGTGTTATGGTGAGGGTATTATTTATATAACTACAAATGATCCATGTTTATGATTAAAGTTTAGACTAAAATATTAGAGAAATATGACTAAATTTATTTATCAGATTATAATGATAATGTTGACTCAGTTATCCTCAATTCAACTATTTCCATGTTATGTAATTTTTATTAACTCATAAGTCTATGAAAGATAGAAACCCTTGGTTGAGATAGTCTTCTTGGTAAAAATCCATTCATTGATGTGTCTTTGATTGGATACCCATAAAAATTTATGAATAAATAATGATACCTACAGTTACCATATAATCAAATTCATTTTATTTAGATTAAATCTAATATATGGGGGTTAATATTTTGAAATTTATTCCATGTGATTTGTATTTGATCCCATATAATTTTCCTCACACAAGAAGTTTCGAACATGGGTATTAGTAGAAAATAATTCCCATTCCTAGTGAAGAACCCAATTTAATTTATATATGTTTTATGACTTCTAAAAAAATAATGGATGGATATCCTAAAAAAAATTCTTTTTGGTGATTTTGTGCTGAGAATCTCTCACTAGTAGTAGGACATGTTTTTTTCCCGATTACTAATAAAAAGGGTCTAAAAAGAATAAAAAATCGTTTTAGAAGTCTTATATGGAAAATTGTTTCTAATATAACATCCCAATATGGTTTATAAACCATTTCTGGGGGTATAGTTAACTATATAGTCATTTAATTGACTGCTCGTGGAACTAAAACATATTTTTCTTTCAAAATTTATGATCATTTTAATCCCTGATTTATTTTAGCATGAATGAAATTTGATAAGGAAATATTCCCATAAGATATTTACACATACAATATAAGTTTCATGTGAGTTCAATATATCAATTTCATTTGCAGTTCAAAGGTGGATTGATTATATATCTATGTGATACCACAGCATGTGATAGATCCATCTTATATAAATCATTGATAGAGGGAACATGATGTCATGTGATCTAGAACCATGTGATCCCTAACTATTACATGGATCATATATGGAAATCATATGTGACCACATTACCCTGTACTGTCTGATGCATCCCTCTCTTACAAAATAATCATGTTAGACAAGTGTATTATGGTTTCTACCAATTAAGTCCCAATTCATTGTCTAGGGGTTGCCTATAAATACTATAGCTTCCATTTTGGAAATAGTGGATAAGGATGAGGAAGAAAAAGGGAGCGGGAAGACACTAAGATATTGAGGTGAGATTTAAAAGTGGAAAAAATGGGATTAACTTCCGTATTTAGAAATATCAACAAGTTCCACAAGTAAATTCAAAGCCCAAATATTACTCCAAAGAATGAAATTCCTCCCATATGACATCCAAATGACCAAAGGCTATGAGATCATTTCATGTAATTATAATATATTTATTTTAGATTGGAATCATTTTTTGGTCAAATAATGGACATATCATATGATCCCGTTGTTAAATACTCTCACATAAAACCATATATAGGTCACCATATATAGACCACATCATATGATTTTATTACATGGTCTATTATCACACAATATTTTAATATATTGTTTATGCCTTATGTGATCCATGGAATTCTACATAATCCACCCTTATATAAACTATGTTTCCCCAAAATGTTCTACCTCCTCTCATACCTATGCTTCCATATATTACAATTTGAATATTTTAGAGTCCATCCTATTTTTTTCTGACGACATCTTGGCATGTTAATTTAACCTATAAGACAAATTTACTCCTTTTGATAAAGTCAAAACCGAAAAAAGGGCAACCATTGACCTCATCTATGACCACCAAATGTACATGATTAGTAAATTTACACCAACAAATTTCCCTTAGATCATGGATTCCCTTGATAAATGGAATATTATGAATTGTCCTTGGAGATATTTTTAACACTAGGGGAATCACAATCATGGATTCCCTTAACAACACAAGTCTCAATCATGAGGTTCTCATAGTGGTGTCTCTTAGACCAGTTGTTAATTTTTTAAATTCAAACCAATCAAGGTTGAATAGTGTATCCCACTTAGACTATAGCCATATCCATTCCTAAATGATTCTATATCCCTCCTTCATTTAATGCCTCCTCCTATCTACCAATGGACTACGATTAATATCTTACCTCATGGAAATAATTTATAGGTTTAAACCCCATTAAAATTCAATAATATAGTGCTCTTGATCTACTATAATCTATTATTTCTCTCACCAAGAATTAATCACGTGGAATTAGATATTTGAGTCGATTATTCCATTAAAATAGTTAAAATTCACTATGGGCCTCCTACTTTGGTGGAATTCCCAATACAAATTTCAACATGGGACTCTTCCTTAGGTATAATACCAAACAATATCTTCTTCTTCTCAAAAGTAAAAATTTTCTATGATACATTTCTTCAAAGGGTGTATTTCTATACACATCTTACATACTGATTTTCTTTAGAACCTAGTTAAATGAAAACACAAGAAAGGTTCCAATATAGATTCTCATTAAGGGTAATAATAAGTGATAAAAATATAAGTTAATAAGTTAGAAGAAGATAATAATATTGGTAAAATATGGATATATATGAAATTTATATCCAATATAGAATATATCTTAAATCATGGAATAAGGCATAGAATAACACATTACATTAATGAAAGGAGTATGGAAGCATTAGTTAATAAATATGCACCATTATATTATAAAATAGTTTTGATAATAAGATTAAAACTTTAAACATACTTAAGATTAGAGAAATATTTTGAGAAAACTCATTTTTCCCATTTTTATGTGAAAAAACTCACTATATCCACACCGATATATGTGAACAAATCCATTATTCTCATACTTTTGTAAAAAAACTAATTATATCTATATTTTGAGATATAAACATAAATTAATTCATTATATGTGGATATAGGACCCCACCCATCATCATCCATAGATACGGGTTCCATATAAAATAAATCATCATCATATCCTAAAGACCTGATGGAAATAAAATTGGTTCCATGTGCTTATCAAAAGAAATCACAGAAGGAAAACATTAAAAATTATATCAATAATTATAACATGTTGTTTCCCTTGTAAATAAATGAGTTCCAAAATATATTTAGTAACAATATTTTTGAAAATCAATTAATCATTAAAATATGGAATATATTGTTTTCACTATATATGTATAAAGGAACTAATATTCTGTATATAATTTACTAAATCAATCCATGTGTTGAAAGTAGGTGAACATTATTCAATCAATGAATCAAAAATGTGATATTTATATAGGAATAGAATTAGAATAATATTTATGGTTGTACAGTAATGATTATTTGAAATGATAAAGTTATTGATGGAACATTTCTATTGTAGTTATTTAATGTTGTCTGTTTTTGAAAATATAGGTAAATAATAAACTGGTAGATTAAGAATGATTTTAGAATAATAACCATATTTTAATTTTAAAATACATGATGAAAATGATCTAATTTCTATGTAAACCATTTAAATTAAAAATAATATAATAATGAAAATATTACTTACTTTTCAAAACCATGAATCATGGGAAGGAAAATTTATAATGATGGTAAATCTGTAGAGTTACTAAGGCTTCTCATACATGGATATTATTTTATTTTCGAATAATATTCATTGCATTACAAAAATAAAAAACCTAAGGATTGTAACATTCTAGTGACTTTAAGGAATTGAAACACATTCATCTAAACTCATAAAAGGTCACCAATTTATACTATAAATATATTAACCATTGGTACACCTACTTAGGATCCTTTCTTAATATCCCTATGAAAAGAAACATAATAAAGGGTCAGATCAAACGCCCGTTGGTGGTAAAAATGGAGACACATAATCATAAATTAGAGTAAGTGTATGAGAACATGATTATAACTTCTTAAAACTATACTCTTCATATTAAAGATCATAATATTGATAAATGGAATAAATATTTCTATTTTATAATGCATAAATCATAAGTTAGTCAATATACATGATCCATGGGATCAAAACATTGGTATAATACATAGTATTATGGAATACATATAATCATATAAAATCATTTCCATAGTATTCAAGGTTCATTTTGAAAGATATCATAATGGAATGGGTTCACTCCTTAAACCATCATAATAGTCAAGGTTCACTCCCAAGACCATCATATTAGAAAAAATACCTTACTAAAATGGGTTCACTCCCCATTTCAATCCTATATATCGCTTAAGAAAAAAATCTTCATCCAATTCATTGGAGGGATATATTGGTCCCACATTACAAAAAATAAAAATAATATATATTTATTCCATAATATTATAAAATATTCATCATATCATAACCCATATAATCAAATGGTTTTCATAAACCTTTTAACATATCATATCATGTGTAAAATATATAGATTTTATAAACATTTCTTCATTTGATCAGAGCATAAACTATGAAAAATTAAGAAAGATTCAAAATAATTTTATCGTGGTATAATGCATGAAATATAAATGGATTTTATGGATAATTTTATCGTCATAACTATTAACCATTCAGAGAGATAATAATAATGGTATTCCTGAATCACATTCACTATAATGCATATATAACATCGATAGATTTCAACTTATATAGAGAATGATTTTTAAGGATTACATGGAACATTTGATTAAGTATAAAACATTACTTTTAAAATCACTTTTTATTACAAATAATTAATATGATATTTTTTAAATTATTTTCATTAAAAATAATTTTAAAAATTTATAATATAATCATTAAAAATATTTTAAAACATTTCTTAAGAAAATAATTATTTCAAAATTGTATTCATTTCATAAAAGATCAAACATTTTAAAAAAATACATTGAGGAAATACATGAAAAATTATAATATTATCATTAAAATAATCATTCAAAACATTTATTTTTGAATGTCCTTTACTCTTTAAAAATCACTTTTTAAAACCTAGAACAAATTAAAAATCCTTTCCTCTTTGAAATCACTTATATGATATATTAAAATTTATAAAATATTAAAGAAATAATATTCTTTGAAAAAAAAATGTAATAGAATATTGACATCATTGATCGGTTACGATGGAGGTAATTAATATTCTTGTCATGAATGTTAAAAATTATCATCTTCTTCACATTTTTGGTAAAAACCAAATAATAATATTTTGGTTAATGACATGAAGATTCCTTTCAATTTTTTTGTAACAAGTAAAACATTGGTATAAATTTTAATTACTAAATTATTTGAAAAAAGTAAAAAAAAATGAAAACACTTTTATATGATATGGATTTTTAAGAGAATGGGTTTTCGACCGAAAAGAGAAATGAAGAAAATTTTTATAAAAACATTATTTTGAACTCATTGGTACATAGTGAGAGGAATCTGAAGGGAAATCATATATTTTTATGAAATAACAAGAGGTTAAAAAAATTCATGAGTTTATTATGAGATAGACCATACTATTTTATCATCAATAACATAATCATAAACAATCCGGATAAATGATGTCATTATAACATAAAATCTTCACCACATTGGTAACTTTGAAATGAATACCCCATAAAAGAGAGATCCAAAAATCAATATATAATTCCCAATAATTTTCATGGTAATAATTATAAAATACATTCATTGAAATCATATACACCATATAAATTAAATGGGTGGTGAATATGGAATGAGTCACACACAAGTAAAAAGTGAGACAAAAATCCCTTACTCCTTTAGTAATCTTTTGAATCACAAGACCAGATAATGAATAACATCAAATGAAATATTGAATATCATGAAAATAATTATATTCATGATATAACATGTAAATGGGTAGTATATACACTACAAAAAATAAATGAGTGGAGGATTTTCATATGTATCACATAAATAAAAGAGAGACTGAGCGTCCCCTACCTTAAGGCTTTAATTCCATCAAACACATTAAAAAACATATATAATAAATATAATTTTATTTAAATCTATTATAGAAAAATAATTATATATATTAGTCTGTATTATTTACAATTGACCATATTTACTCATATATTACCAATTCTATATTAAAATCATGTTTCGGGTAATAATTGATTTGTTTTCATATATGTTTTGATATTTTATTTTCAGTCCTATTAATTTGGTAATGGTTCCATAAACTACATAATAATAATAAAGACACAATTATAATATGTATACATAAATTATAATTTCTAGACAAATCGTGAATGATTTTTTTGAGAAATTAACTACGGTATGATCATGGAGGTGGTAGGCCATACATATACATGAGTAACGTTTCCATTTTTAACGATCACTATGTAAAAGAGGTAATTATATTTTAAATTTAAATAATGATAATAATATGATATTTAAAATATTACTTAATTATATATATTTATATATATCATCCATTTATTTTAATGATGAAAAGAGAGAGTCACATCGCTTTGTGAGGGCGGTATTTCACACGTACATGAACAACGTTATCATATTTAAGTTAGTGAAAAGGTAAAAATTAAAATGATATATTAACTTTTAATAATCATAAATAATTCATTAATATTATAATTATTTAATTTATATCACATATATTCATTACTTGTATCCATATTATCTTCAATGCAAAGCATTATTGAAATAAAAATCACACCGATTCGTGAGGTGGTAGTTCATCGTACACAAAATCGAGATTATCGTATCCCCTATTGAATGAAAATTATAAAGTTATAAATTATTTAATGACTAAATAGGTATAATTATGTTATTAATATAATATATATATATATACATTATATCCATCATCATACCCAATCATGAGAGGTGGTAATAGAAAAACAATTGACGTCGGTTCGGAAGGCGGTATTCTGCCATATACATGAATGTTGATTACATAACCAATTTGATTAAAGTGGAGTTTTTTATAGGTCATGACCATGAAATTAAAAAATATCATAATATTTTAGATACCTAGTTTTTTATATTATCATATTTTTTTAATTATTGAAGGATGTGTAGGAAGAAATAAAATAAAAATGCTCGTTGAAGAATAATAACTATTCTTCCGGTATCCAAAATATGTTTTCACAAAAAGACTTCTTAGGTATGATTTATTATATAATTAAGGTATATAATTTTTTAATTATTTTATTTATGTCTTGGGTGAACAAAAAAGGGTATAAATGTTTGAATATGGGAGGAGAATGGTGGCTTTTTATAAGTGAGGTGAGTGGTAGACTTAAAATATTTTCTAACATGAAAAGGTTTAACAAAGTTTTTCACATGAGAAATGTTCCATATTGAGTATTATAGATTATTAGTCATTATAGGATCTCAATAATTCTAGAAAATATACTTTACAATACTTTTAGTTCATTTTAACAATTATCTTTTTAGTCTAACCCCATGTAAACCCATTTCTACCTTTACTATGTTAATTAATTTTTAATCTTTTCACTATTAAATTTGAAAAAAAAATAGTTTAATATAAGTAATTATGATTCCAAATATGTAAACCATTTTTAAAATTTTAATTCACATGGTTATAAATTTTTAATTTAAAATTAATCACATAGATGTGATGAGAATGTAGTGTTTAAAAGAGAAATGATCAAAAGTTTATAATTTTTTAATAGCCAATTTCAATATGAAATTTATTATAATATCTTAAATGGGATTAATATATATATAAGTGCAAATTAACTCTTTAAAACTAATTTATATTATCTCTTAACATTATAAATAATGTAAATAATAATGCAGCTCACAATTTAAATTCAGTATTTTTCAGTATTCATTCAATAAAATGTTATTTTTATAAAATTATAAAACATTTACCATAACATATTTTTAGAATTAGGATTTGAAAATAAATTTAATCTTGTTCAACTAATATTTCAAAAATTGTAAAAAAATATTTTTAAAATATGTGCACAAAAAAGGTGACCAAATTGTTTTTTAGAAAAATAATGTTTTAAACGTTAAATTGGATTTATTAATATGAGATGTATAAAAAAAATATAAAGATTATAAAATATTTTATTGAATAAATAATATAGAAATTTACTAAAAATAATTCATCAAGTTTTTTTATTTCTGTAAAATACATTTTTTATATAAAAGAATTTTTTGGAAAAGGATTTCCATTATTTTGATTCTTAATAAAATTTTCCCCAAATAATTAATTTTATGTAAATATGTAAACCATATAATTTCATAATTTAGATAAAATTATTCATAAACATCATTCCAATTGTTATGTGATAACATTAATACCATAATATTTCAATAATATGATAAGTTGTTTTAAACTAGATGTTGCATTTAACACAAGCTAAACATAGTGTTATCCATGAGTTAAGAAAAAATTCATATTTAGTGTAATGAAAGATAAAATTTATTTGTTTTTTAACTAAATTTAAATTCCATGTTTCATGTAAATTAAAATATTGAAAAAATAATTAAATGTGATTGAAATAATATTTCATAAAATTTTGAGGTATCATATTCTACCCCCTTAAAATGATTTTATCCTCGAAATTCATCTTGGACATCAACGGTTTAACATTTTAAAATTACATCATATAAACCCACATCATAAAAAAAGTTAATAAATAGAATATTTAAAAATAGAGATTGATTTTTTTAGTTCATTTGGAATAACACATGCTAGGTTTTAAAATTGTAGAACATAATAGGTAAGTGAAAATTTGGATATGTAAGAAAATTATAAATAATTATACAGTGAAAGAGATTATTGATCACAAGAATGTGAGTGATTTGAAAAAGTATAATGGCCATAAAACCATGAGCTACAGATGTTTGAAAAAAATTATTGATACAATAAAAATTGATAATAATAGGAAAAAGTTATTGTAAGAACGTTTTATAAATTTTTTGAATTATTTTTCTTCATCTAGAATAGAAACATATGAAACTATTATTACTCTATAGCATTTATTTCATTAGAAAAATTTAATTCTTTGGTTGTGCCCCGATCAACTACTACTTCATCTCTTACTCTATGAGATGAATTTTTTTTATGAGTTAAGCACTAAATAATATCCGTAATTGATTTATAATTCATTCCTTCAATATCAATTTATTTAAAAGTTTTTCACTTGTTATCCAATAAATATAAATCTTTCTATGGTGAATTAATATTTTAATATCTAAAAACTCATCACAAGATCAAATTATACCATTACATAAATAGTTATCCTTATAACCCTTCCAAAATTACTAATTTATAAATAAGGTCAAATTTATAAAAATAAACTTAACATTAATCCCCCATATATCATAATGTAAATTTTTATTGTCGCATACCAGACATGTTAATACCTTAATCATATATTCTATTAAAACATGGTGATAATATAAATTACCATAAATCATTATTGAATACATACATGCTTCTTGATTCATTTAATAAAACCACCTATTATTGAAAATATTCCATAAATCCAATAATGATGTAAATCCCATCGGTGAAACCTAGACCACATTTTCTATAAATAATTATTCAGTTCCATGTTCATCAATACTATTCAATTTACTTTATTTATATCAAATCAACTCTTTATCCAAATAAAAACATTATTTTTTAGACATTAGTAATATATTAATAGTTATATTCGATTAATAAGAATACTACAATGACATTTAAATAATGTTTTTAGGTTATTATAAAAAGTCAACATATTATTTGAAATCATCAATGTGAAACTTAAACTGAACAATCCTTATATATTTCATAATTCTTGAATATAAAAACATAAATACTTCAATTATATCACATTATTATCAAATCTTAAATAAGGACTCATAATCATATTCCTTGATAACTCATTCCTACAATATGGAATATGAATCATGTCTTAACAATCATAAAAATAAATTTAATCACGCTTTTTATGTTTAATATAAACAATTATATAAAAATATCTCATACCATTTATATTTCGTTCTTGATATTTACATCATCAATAGTATAACCATTTCATCCCACACCAATCTATTTTACTTAATGATCATTCCCATTAAGATATCAATTTTCATAATTCCCACAATTTAAACATTTAAAACATTCAATAGTCAATGATACCTTAGGGAGACCATTATTCACATCCATTTCATTAACTAATCTTGTCATTTGTTCTATGTAGATAATTTTATTTTTTTCCTTATTTTCTACACAAAAAAATCTTCTCATTCCAATAAAAAATTATAATGAGTGATTTTTACCAAATTATTAGAAAATAGGAATCAAAATATGCATTCCTCTAAGGTCTCAAAAACCTTAACTCTCTGAGAACATTATATTTCTCTTTTTTGGTGAGTCTGAGAGTTAGTAAAAGTGACTATGTTTAATCACATTTAGTGAATAATTATTAATAATAATCATTACATAATTTACTCTATTCACCATCCTATTTAACTAATCATTAGTACATTGTCTATCGCATTCATTGTTTGCCTAGTTCCTTTTAGATCCGTCAATTGACTAAAACCAAAAAAAAATTGCATGGGAAACCACATAATCATGAAAAATCACTTTTAGAATATAAAAATAATTATGCCTTAATCTTTATCTAAAATGGATTATTTTTATCCTATTTCATTCATATGTATCTTCTATTTAAATCTGTGATAATGATTTGTAATGAGTTTTTGAATTTCAAAAGACTATCTCCGTGATTTTTGTACTAGGAGTTCAGCAAGGCCCATTTTTCATGCACTATGGAATGGTTGAGTCAAACTCAATGGGACCTTTTTGTAGTTATTACCTTTTTTTACCTATTTTCTAGATCCACATACACTTATGGTATCCATACAAGGATGAAATTATTTAGAACCCTCTTTCAAAATTATTTCCCAAAATTCAAGGACATTTCACTGTAATTTCACTAATTATTAGAGTTATCCTTAATGACATCCCTAGAAATATTTTTATAAATAACCATAGGTATCTAACTAATTTTTTCCCATACTAGTTTCCAAATTTTAACTAAAACTTTCCTTTGATACCTACTACAGAGACCCAAGATTCTCAAACATGGATACTAAATATTTTTAGATGAATATTCATTACATTATATGAATACATGCCTGATTAATCTAATAGTACATTTCTTAGGGATACTTTGAACACAATCTCCTTAATTCATGAAATTTCCTCATTTTATTCCATAAATATAATACCCTTAATTACTCCAACATTAAAAACTGTTCTTTATAACTAAGGGAAATGAAAAAGAATAAAATATGAGATCAGACTCTCAGTAAAGGTAAAAAAAGAGAGAGATATAGAAAAAACAATACAATAAGGGTAGGATAACATGAGAATAAAATTTGAAAATAATAAACTTCATATCAAATATAATAATCTTGAGTTGTGGAATAATTATTGGTTGTTCATAAAATATGAATCATATGAGAATCAAAGAACCTTGTCCATGAGAGCATAACATTGGCATAATACATATTATTATGGAATTCACATAAGAATATAAAATCACTTCCATTTTAGTCAATGTTTTTTTATAAGGCTATCATTGTGGAATGGGTTCACACCCCAATGATATCATAATAGTCAAGGTTCACTCCCAAGACAATCATAAAAGGAAAAATCTCTTATTGAATCAGGTTCACTCCCTCAACCATTTCTATTAATATCATGTGACAAAAATCATTACCCATTACATTTGAGGTAGATATATATCTCACCCATCACATAATGAAAATCATACATATGTGTTCCCTAAGATCATAAAAAATTCAAAATATCATAACCCATGAAATTAAATGAGCTTTATAAACATTTCGTCATACCGTAACCTATGTTAAAGAGACTTGTTTCATAATCCTTTCATCGTTTCATCATTTAATAACCTAGGGAAAAAGAAGTGGGTTTCATATGAATTTTATCATTATATATCCCATGTAAGAGATATAGGTTTCATAAAAAACTTTTCAGCGTAAACATAATATTTTCCAAGAAAGAATAATAATTGTACCCTTGGATTATTCCCTTAGTAATTCATACGAAACATTATATAATTTCATATTATATAGAGAATTATTTTAAAATATTACATGAAAAATATCTTGAGTAAGATAACCAGGCTTTAAAAACCACTTTTTAGAACTAAAAATTCATAAAATGTTTTGGAAATGTTTTTTTAAACAACCTTAAAATATTATAACGAAATCCTTAAGATCATTTAAAAATTACCATGGAAAATATACTTTCCACATTGAAAATAATTTTACCACCAAAAAACATTTTAAAATATGTTCCTCTAAAAAAACCTTTAATACATATAATGGATAAATATTTTAAAATATGCCTTGAAGAAATTATATTCTTCTCTTTGAAAAAGTATTTTTAAAGAACAAAACACTTTCAAAATCCTTATCTCAAAAGAATATTATTTTAAAAGTTTAAATATTTTAAAAATATTACGGAATTTTTTTTAGAATAAATTTGAAAAAAGTTAAATTAATCATGAAATCATTGAGTGATCATGATAGTGGGAAATACTATTCATCTCTTGCTTGTTAAAAAAATGATAATTTTCACATTTTTGATAAAATCAAAATTGGAATTATTTAGAAAACTACATAAATATTACATTCAAAACATTTTTTAAAATGTAAAACATGGCTTAAAAATAATTTATTAAGTCATTATAAAAATAATTGAAATTCTTTGAAATCATTTTTTGAAAACATGGTTTTGAAAGAAAAGGGGTTTTCAACATACAAGATAAATGTAGAAAATTTTCTTAATAATATTATTTCGAACTCTTAGGTATATAGAGAAAGATAAAAATTAATAGAAAAATATATTATCATTACATAACCAAAGTATAGTAAAATTTATTACTTTTTTGTGATCTGGTTCATAATATTTTATTATCAGAAACATAATAATAAACAATCCTGATAAAATATATGATTGAAACACAAAATCATTATAACTTCGATAACTTGGAAATGTATTCCCTATGAAAGAGAGATCTGAAATTTTTTATTTAACTATAGATAATTTTTAGAATAATAATCATAATATACATCAATGGGATGTATATGCATCATATAAAGCAAATATGTGATGAATATGTCATGTTTCTCATATAAGTAAAAAGTGAGATGGAAAACCCTTATCACTTAAATAACCTATTGAATCATAAGAACCAATAACTAGTAATATAAAATTATACATTAAATATATTTAATATAAGTAGAATCATGATATAACATGTCAATGGGATAGTATAAACACCACACAAAAGAAATGAGTGGTGAATTTTCATATGTCTCTGGGAAATAAAAGAGATACTAGAGATACCTAACATTAAGTCACAACATACTTTGTACATGTATTGTATAATAAATATAGTTTAATTATAAAACTTTGACATTACCGTAATTTTATAAATTATTCCATATATAATTTACAGATGGACTTTTATTACCAATTCCTTAATTAAATCATGTTTTTAGTAATAACTGGTCTGTTTTTTGTATATGTTCTGATTAGTTATTTTCGGTCCTAGTATTTGATCATGGTTACATAATAATAATATTAATAATAATGAAATAATTTTCATATTTATTTATCAATTACACTTTTAGGAATCATCATAAAAGATACTTTTGAGAAATGAAGTAGGTTACTATTATGGATACGGAAGGCCATACATACGCATGAGTAACGTTTCCATTTTTTTATGGTCACCTTGATAGGGAGGTAAATAATATTTTCTTATTTTTATATTAATAATAATATAATAACTAAAAAATTAATTATTTAAATATAGTTTTACATATCAAACATGTTTTTTTGTGATAAAAATATAGATCCATATAGATTCATGAAAGTTGTATTCTACATGCACATGAAAAATATGATCATCTTCTTGTGAGTGAAAAGGTTAGAATGGAAGTGCAATATTATTTTTTAGGAATGATAAATATGTCCTTTATATAATATTTATATAATTTATATAAAATATATTCATTAAAATTTATTACCTTAAATGTAATGCAATAGTGAATAATGAATCACACCGCTTCGTGAGGTTGTAGTTTGTGGTACACTTATGCGGCGTTATCCTATCCACTATGAAATAGAAAGTAAAAAATCTATATGTGATATAATTAATCAATTGGTATACTAATTTTATAAATATAATATGTATACTTTAAATACGTCATGATACTCTACCGTTATATGTGGTAATGTAAAAAATAATGACATCAATTCATAAGGTTGTAGTCTGCTGCACATATGAAAGATGATATCGTAACCCATTTTATAAAAGTGGGGACGGAACTAGTTCATAAAAAATAAAAAATATAGTTATATGTAATATACTACAGATATTTTATTATAATGTTTTAATAATAATTGAATGACGTGGAGGAAGAAATAACATAAAAACTTCTATTTATAAACATTACCACTTATTACGATATCCTTTATATGTTTGCATAAAAATACATATTAAGATTAATTTCTCTCAAAAATAAGGATCCTAAGATTATATTATTGAATTTGGGAAGTTATTTGGTTAGTTAATGGTATAAAAAAGGGTTTTATGAAATTAATATAATAGGATATGGTATGCCTTGTATATGTGAGGTGAGTGACGCACTTGTAATTTTTTGAAAGAAAAAATGTTTACCCACATTTTTTACTTTTAAAAAGGCTAATAAATGGAGTATTATTGAGACTTACACATTACCAGGTCATAATATTTCAAAAAATATATTTTATATTTTTTTATTTTATTTTAATGCTTACATTTTAAATTTAACCCTTGATAAACACATTTTTACCTTTACCACAATAATTAATATTTAATGATTTAACTATTCATTTGTTTATAAATTAAGTTGAACTTATTATATAATATAAATAATTCGGATTCCAAATATGAAATCATTTTTTAAAATTATTTTCATAGAATAAGTAAAATTTAATTTAATATTAATCCCATGGAGGTGATGAAAAAGTGAGTTTTCAAAGAGAAAATACTCAAATGTTAATGATGTTTTGATATCCAATATCAATAAAAAATTAATTTTAATTAAATAGAATTCATTAATATAAATATAATTAATCTATTTTTCTTTTAAAACCAATATAAAAAAAATTATCTTTATAAAAAAATTTAAGCGAAAAGGAAGTTTTGAATTAAAATTAAGAACATTTTACTATTCATCAAAATAATAATATTTGTTTATGCAAATTATTAAAAATTCATTCTAATATTATTATGACATCCTAATTCATAAAATAGAGATCATTGTTTTAAATAAATTTTCTAAAAGTGTAAAAAAATTAGTTTTAAAATTAGTGTGAAAATGCGAAAAAGCTACATTTAAAAAATATAATTTCTTATCATAAAATTAAATTTATTCTTTTCTCTTTTCTATAGAACACATAATGTGAATTTTAAGCTGTTGATTTGGACATATAGTATATAAATTTCATTAAAATCATTTACAAAATGTTTTTTTATATTTATTGAGGTAAAATAATTATAAAAAATTCCGTAAAATATTTTATTAATTTTCTTTTTTAATTAAATGGTCATAAATAATTTCATTTTATATACATGTGTAAGCCATATATTTTCATAATTTAGTTCAATTTTAGTTATACAATTCATTCTAATTTATATGTGATAACTATCATATAATAATACTTTAATAACATAACACATTTCATTTAAAAATTATTTTGCATATAACACAAGCTAAACTCGGTGTTGTATATAATGAAATCCAAACTCATTATTTCATGTAACATAAGCTAGAATCAATGTTACATATAAAAAAGATACAATAAATGTTTCATAAAATTAAAATATCTAAAATTTAAAATTAAATTGAAAAAGTACTGTATAAAATCATGGTGTGTTAAAATCTATTCTTATGAAAAAAAATTAAAGATGTTATATTTATTATTTTTTATAAAAAATGTTTAAGAAACAATGTCATTAGTTTATTTTGAAAAGTAATTTTCAAATTTTTGGGAAATAAAATCATTGACTTATATTAAAATATTTATTTTCATAAAATATGAAATAATTTTATATTTGAAAAGGTATAATGGTTTTTTAAATAAAAAATGGAGTCGAATATAAAACATTTGATTTTAAAAGGATAAAAAAATTATTTATATATTTTGAGATATCATTTTTCAAAAACCAAATACTAAAAAGTGTATTAGATTTTCATTTTCAAAATAGATAAAGATAATTATTTATATCATTGAAAATAATACACATTAAATTGCTAATAAATAGATCAGAACATTAGAGGGGACGAAAATATGGACAGAAAAGAAAAAATCATTTAAAGGAATGTGAGATATTCGTTTTAATGTCACAATTATTTTCGAGATAAAATGTCATTAATAGAGTTGATATCAATGAAAGATAATATCTTAACTAGATAAATAATATAATGTAACATATAGAAATTGTCACGACCCAACCCTACCTGGGCTCGAGCCGCAACTACCCCAAGCTCGCATCCATAGGCCAGGGGCTGGCGACCAGCGCCGAAGGCACAACAACTCGGGGAGGCCTTTGCCTAAGTACCTGTACACACACACGAAACACACTCAATGAAAAAGTGCAGAGTAAAAAAAGAAAAGCAAAGTACCAACTGCTATAAATAAACCACAAATGTGCATCGACCTCTAATCAGTACAAAACAAGTGCTGAAGGTAAACTGAAAAGAAAAGGGGAAAAACACGCGCCCAACCAGAAAAGTGCCATAACTCGGCAACAGGTAAACAAAAGCAAAAACCTGGGAGAGTCCCGCACCTGGAACCTGACTACGACCACCACACGCGGTCCAAGCTCTCGAACTTCTAAGCTCTTCTAAAGTCATGAAAAACCAGCATGTCGCCTGTAAGGGCACACCAAGTGCGGGCAAAGCCCAAGTAGGGGTGAGTATGAAAATACTCATTAGTATACCCCGAAGGCTCGAGGGAGCAACAAAGGAGGTACCGAAGGGTGAGCAGTAGATCAAACATGGGAATGTAAATAAGTACAACCTAGAGTGCAGTAAGAGTAACTGTAGAGAGTCCAGCTCAACCCAACAAGAGAAAGGAGGAAGACTTGTCCAGACACAAAGAGCTGAAAACTGTGAGAAGATGAACTTCCCGTCGAGTCTTCTCTACCTATAGCAGAAGAGTAGACCCGTCCAACCACGATAAGCTAGACACGGAAAGAACGTGGCATACCCCGCGCTTCTTCGCCTCTCCTGGAAGGAGAGTAACCAAAACACAAGGAGTGGGTACTGGAACAAGGTATATAGATATATATATGATCTGTCAAGAAACCCAAACAAGATTGTAAGGTTAGCCCAAAAAATTAAGTAGCCAATAGTCCCAGAAGTAAATACCATCGATGCCCAGCATCTCGCACGTCCGCCCCGAACTATAAGTCAAGGGGCTCAAATCAACGCACCTTGACACTATCCACTTTGGGAGGCACTGACTCACCCGCATGGTTTTAGGTCACGTATCAAGGACGCGTCTCAGTGGGGAAAGTGCCCCTCGTACTTGAGAGTTATGGGGAAATGTCAAACCACACCTCGACACTACCCCGCAGTCGAGAGGTATCCTCAAAGTCAGCAGGCGACCCCCTAACCAGCCCCGCTGGAGGGTAATCCCTGGAAGTCGATGGGTTCCCACTAGAGGGAGACCCGGCAAGAGTCGACGGGTTCCACACTGCCCAGTCTCGTAAAAGGGTAATCCACTAGATGGAGACCCGGCTAAAGTCATTGAAGAGTCCCAATGCCCAGTCCCATAAAAGGGTACTCCACTGGCGGGAGGCTCGGAACCATCACCGAGGACCACTTCCCAGCCCAGTTGGAGGTAAACCAGGTATCTCGGACAACTTCCCAGCCCAGCTGGAGGTAAACCCAGCATCAGGGACCACTTCCCAGCCCCACTGGAGGTAAACCCGGGACTGCTCTGGTCATCCCTGGTTGATGGTACTGCTCGGTGAACACTGATGTACTGGCCATCCCTACTAGATGGTAACCCATTGGTCATCCCTGTTGGATGGTACCGCACTGGCCATCCCTGCTGGATGGTACCCACTGGCCATCCCTGCTAGATGGTACCTCATCGTCCAGCCCTTCTGGAAACAACCTAATGTCCAGCCCTACTGAAAACAACCTCCTGGGTAATGGATCGGTGCCCGTGTAATGTATTGGCCGCACCGAATCCACAATAACTCTAGCAGGGAACACAAAGCAACTCTGACGGCCAAACCATCGAGAACAGAACCAGGAATAAACCACTCACCCTACTGGTCAAAACCATCGTGAACATGACCAGGGGAAACCCACTCAACCATGCTGGTCGAAACCATCGTGAACAGGTCCAGGGGAAAACCCACTCAACCTTTCTGGTCAAACAAATGAGAACAAAACCAAGGGATACTCAACCCTTCCTGTCAAACAAACGAGAACAGAACCTGGAGATACTCAACCCTTCTGGTCAAACAAACGAGTACAAAAGGACCCACTAAGTCACGATAGTTCAAAGGTACGTAAAGTAGAACACGACACGCACATGGGTCTCACACGACGTGTGACCCCAAGTCAACCCCAACCAAGCGTAAAAACATTCTCAGGTACAAACAACCATATGTACCTCCAAGCGTTCCCGTATACTCCCAGAGTATACCGCATTTCCAGTCCAAGGCTATCATGCACACGACATACAACATCAACACGAAGGGCCCAAATGTAACAACTTCAACTTGCTGCCTCATCGGCCTAGGCACGTCCAACTACAACTCATCAAAAATTTACCTCACTCACACAAGAGTGCACGTGATCGCATGCCAAGTGTTCGCTTCCGAACACAGCAAGAAGAACCGCCACCAGAGCACCCTTCATATTTCAACATTTAATAAGATCATGTAAGAGGATCTGCTCTCTTGAACAGATTACACTATTGTAATCCTCATGGAAAAACATGCGAGATAGACAACTTACTCACCTCAAATGGATATCCTACAGAAAAGTCATCTGACACCGCTTCACGCCCGAACGGTGTCCCGTGGTCTCGAGCCTTGGCCCCAAAAATAGTCGGGTGCATCACAGCATTGTGATCTCCTCGGAAAGACACGTAAAAATGACTAATCACTTGAGTGGAATGTATATCCGGAGAAAATGATGCATTCTGACATACAGAACATGAGCGGTGTTACGTGGGGCTCGCATCCTAGTCTCAAAGCACAACAAATGGATCGCACAGTTGCGATCCTCTCAAAAAAGTACACAATATGGACTATGCACTTTTCCAAAATAGACACCCTGTGATAAAGCTGGAAATCACCACTCACTCCCAAAATGGCCCTCATGGGGCCCACATCTAAATTAAAGTGGGCAGATTGAGCCATTTCAATGCCCTCAGAAAAACACCCATAATCGACTGGTCGCACGCCCCGAATGGACATGTGATGAAAAAGTAGCAAAGTGCTAAACACAGCTCTAAAGAAGTCCCATGGGGCCCACATATCAACTCTGGTTTCAATGCCCGAAACCACACTGGAAAGCTTCGCCTCAGCGACAGGGTCCCAACGCCGCTGACGGTGCTCCAAGCAGACATCGGATGTTTCTACGCCGCCCAAAACAAAACCCCCGGAAAAACACCAATGCACTTAAAGGTTCGTTGGGCCCCTGAAGCCCCTTGTTTTGGGAATTGAAGATCCCTGAAACCATCTCAAATATTTTTTCTCAACGCTAAGAAGTCACTACCACATACGTCACACAAAACATACACCTGTAGCAGAAATTTTGGGTGTCCGAAGCCCGAGCGGACGAAGCCCCTTGGGCTGGACCGGCATGGACCAGCTAGTCCGCCCGGCCTGGGCCGGCCCGACATGCAACGCCGGCCCGCGGCTCAGCCACATGGCCTGGCATAGACCCGTGGTCCACTGCAGACCAGCCACGAGGGCCGATCATTCTGCCGCGTGAAGACAAGCGGGACGCGGGTCTATCTCCCAGCCGCGCCGCACCGCCGCCTGGAATACCCACGTCGCCGCCGTCCGCTCGCCGGAGCTTTGCCATGCCGCTGGAAAAACTCCATAAACAGCCCAGACTTCGCGGGATGATTAATATCACCTCATGAATCCAAAATTAAATTTGAAACACGTGTTGCGAAGCTCAGAAAAAGGGGTATGCAGATATGGTATTCGCTCGAAGATCAAGCAGCAATTCAACACATATATAGCAATTCAAAGAGGGTGTGGACGTTTAAAATGAAACAAAACGACGCCTACTTGTTGGGCGTAGCCCGGAGCTTCACCGACGGTCCACTGGAGTTTTCACACCTCGTTGGAGTGGTGGAGGAGAAGGGAGGAGCTCGTCCTTCTTCATTAGGAGGGTTTATGCCAGGGGGAAACAAAACAAAAGGAGGGGGTGTTTAAATAGAAAACACTTAAACCCCCGCCCATAGGTCCCATACCCGAACCCTCAGCAGGGTCGAGGTTAAGCCTCCCCTAGGGTAAAGACCTCCTCCTGAGCACAATTGCGGTCTAGGAATTATAATCTAACACCCCGTTCAAAAGTTATTAAACTCAACACCTGAGGCCTCCATATTACGAAAATGTCCATGGCGGCATTTATCACAGAAGGCACGCGCCCGTGAAAGTTACACCCATTCTAGGGTAAACGGCATGCTCCGAACTCAACGGTGCCCTCGCTTTCCCAATCCAAGATACTGTTTAAGAGATACTTGATTTAATCCATTAAACGAATAAATTAATTATTTTAATTATCCGTTTAACGTTCCGCTAATGGGAAAAGGGTCCAAACATCCTGCGCCGACATGCCTTATGTTGTTCATAGGGTGAACACCTCATTTCGGACCCATACTTACACTCGGATATCTGATCTGAAACACCATTTAGTTGTTATCCCATTTATTTGGCGTGCCTAGTGTAAACGCACTGAAAATTTAATTCCGGCCAGACCGAGGCTTGGAATCGCATGCCTTCTGAAGTCGCTACTCTGGAATAACATCAAGAATATTTCAAAGTCTTTTATATCAAAAACTGGGTTCTTACATCATTCCCTCCTTCAAACTTTTCATCCCTGAAAAGTAAAACCAGGGAACAAGTCAGGGTACTAATCTCACACTTGGCTCTCCCGTACCTAGAAAAACTCTTGCACAATCCCGTGCACCGCACATAGACCAAAGGATTTGATCTGTTCACGCGAGGTCTGTCCTTGCCAATGAAATGCATATGAGCACGCACACTTCTTCTCAGGTGAGTCTTGCGGTAGGCGCTATGCACCCAAACTAGCCCTTAGGGGGTTAGGGTAAGGTAGTAGGGAACCTTTCCATCCTTTTACACGGTCTCAAATGGCACGGAGGCTCTCGGGGTAGCTCACCTCTCCGATCAAACCCCTAGGTCACAGGTCGTGACTGGAATCACCATTTGGTCCTGAGACAAAGCCCGTTGATTCCCTCCTTTAGAATATCCATATGGTGAAACACCTAAGGATATCTGGTCACGCAAGGTTTCATTGTCTATGTCTCACAACCAAGACTCTCTTACATGCTCGGAAAGCGAAGGAGTCAACACCATCGACTAAAGATAAAGGTTCCATGCCTTTTACCTTTCTGACACAGGGTTACACCGATGCCCCGCGTCACCCTGGTAACACCTCAAACAAAGAGCAGGGAGAAAATAATTTCACACACAGAGTCTAACAATTCTAATGAAAAAAGTAGAAGAGTTGTAGAGTGTACCTCTTATCACCTCATGCTCTGCATGATCGTAGACATCTAAAGCTCGCGACTTCCCGTGGTCCCAACTCTCAGCTCCCAAATCCTGACATGGACTACCTGGTGGTGATGGGAAGACCTTGTAAAGTTGTCACCCATTACCAGCTCCTCCTCCTCCTCTGCAAGAACCACCTTTTTGGGCGCTACTCCGATCACAGCACTGCCTCTGCCGCGGTGGTGCACCCGCTGCCTGCTCGATATTCTTTGTATTCTTGGCCGGGTAGTTTCATGCCAAGTGACCTTCCCGTCGCAAGCATAGCACCAGAACACTTTGGGCTGCACTGGTTCTCTCCGACACCACTATGGTGTACGACCACGCCCCTAAGTCCGGTTATCGGAAAGCCACCTGCGTCGAGGTTCTATCTGCGGATGCTTACAGGCTACGACAGACGTCTCGGCTCTGTCGAGCCTTCTTCCACCACCAACTGTAGAATGCGACAGGAAGCACTCTGTCACCAGCGCTTGCTCTAGCACCCCAGTATAAGTGTGAATACCCAAGGGTACTATGATAGCACGAATCTCTCAGTGGAGACCCTGCTCAATCTCCCGTTCTTGGAAGTTTCCATCATGGACCAAGTTCGGGTAAAAGCGTTCACGGTCTGCGAAACTAGTCACGTACTCGGCCACCGTCATCCCTCCCTACTGAATCTGCAAGAGCTCCTGAATCCGAAAAGAGCGTAAGCAGGAGGGGAAAAACTTTTCACGAAACAACAACTGAAAGTCGCCCCATGAAAGCGACAACTCGTCAAGAAACTGAGTCACCAGACTTCACCAACGCCAAGCTGCTCCATGGAAACGGTTGGAGGCCAAAGCAACCATAAGATCTGTTGGCATCTACACAAGCCTAAAAAGGCAAACCACTGTCTCCAGCCAAACCTCTACTACCTGAGGGTCTGGCTCACCACCGAACATCAGCGATCTCTACCACTGGAACTCACGGTGCGCGCTCAACCTGTGCTCAAGGTCAGTCTGCTCTGCTGAATCATTCTGCTGCTCAACAGGTGGGGGTGCTACTACCAGCCCACCTGGAGAAAGGGGCTCGCATTATGAGTCCTGGACTGAGGACTTGTACCTCACAGGGTCGTCTTCACACACCAAAGATGGTATCCTAGCTGGATGTCTTCATGGAGAAATCCTGAATGTTATCAAGGAGTGCCGCGGTCATATGAGCATATATGTATATAACAATCACAACAATGGGGAGATGACTTAAGAAGGACTATCAAGACTCAATCATATGTGATGCACAAACCAATATTCTCTGAAACAACGGTCTCAGCATACTGAGTCGACAAGCGGGTTATTAGGGTCCTGGTGAATGGATACATCGGCCACCGCACCATCACTGGACTCCCTGGCCAGAGAGCTGCTCTCGAGACACGTTAACACCGTTGCCCTAAATCCCAACCAATTCCTTTTTCTAGGGATGTTCGAACAATGTACCAAGGAACGAACCACCTCTGAAACCACTTTGTTATGACCTGACCCTACCCGGGCTCGAGCTGCAACTACCCCAAGCCCACCTCCATAGTCCAGGGGCTGGCGACCAGCACCAAAGGCACAACAACTCAGGGAGGCCTTTGCCTAAGTACCTGTACACACACACGCAGCACACTTAAAGAAAAAGTGCAGAGTAAAAATGAAAAGCAAAGTACCAACTACTATAAATAAACCACAAATGTGCATCGACCTCTAATCAGTACAAAACAAGTTCTGAAGGTAAACTTAAAAGAAAAGGGAAAAAACACACGCCGAACTAGAAAAGTTCCACAACTCAGAAATAGGTAAACAAAAGTAAACACCTGGGAGAGTCCTGCACCTGGAACCCAACTACAACCACCACACATGGTCCAAGATCCCGAACTCCTATGCTCCGCTGAAGTCACGAAAAACCTGTATGTCACCTACAAGGGCACACCAAGTGCGGGCAAAGCCCAAGCATGGGTCAGTATGAAAATACTCAATAGAATACCCCGAAGGCTCGAGAGAGAAACAAAGGAGGTACCGAAGGGTGATTAGTAGATCAAACAAGGGAAATTAAAGGAGTTCAACTGAGAGTATAGTAAGAGTAATAGTAGGGAGTCTAGCTCAACCCAACAAGAGAAAGGAGGTATACTTGTCTAGACACAAGGAGCTAGAAACGGTGAGAAGATGAACTTATCATCAAGTCTTCGCTACCTATAGCAAGAGAGTAGGCTCGTCCAACCACAAGAAGCTAGACACGGAAATCATGTGGCATACCTCGCATGTCTTCACCTCTCCTGGAAGGTGAGCAACCAAAACCCAAGGAGTGGGTACTGGAACAAGGTATGTACATATATATATGCTCTGTCAAGAAACCCAAAAAAGATTGTAAGGGGATCTCCATATTGTAGCTCAGCCCAAGAAAGTGAGTAGCCAATAGTCCCATAAGTAAATACCATCGATGCTAAGCATCCCACATGTCTGCCCCGAACTGCAGGTCAAGGTGATGAAATCACCGCACCTTGACACTATCCGCTTTGGGTGGCACTGACTCGCCCGCATGGTTTTAGGTCACATCTCAAGGACGCGTCTTGGTGGGGAAAGCACCCGTCGTACTTGATAGTTCTAGGGGAACGTCAAACCACACCTTGTCACTACCCCGCAGTTGAGAGGTCTCCTCAAAGTTGACAGGTGACCCCCTACCCAGCCCCACTGGACGGTAATCCCTGGAAGTCGATGGGCTCCCACTGGAGGTAGACCCGGCAAGAGTCGACGGGTGCCACACTGCCCAGTCCCGTAAAAGGGTAATCCACTGGAGGGAGACCCAGCTAAAGTCATCGACGAGTCCCAATGCACAGTCCCATGAAAGGGTACTCCATTGGAGGGAGGCTAGGAACCGTCATCGGGGACCACCTCCCAGCCCAAATGGAGGTAAACCCGACATCGGGGACCACGTCCCAGCCCAGCTGGAGGTAAACCCGGCATCAGGGACCACTTCCCAACCTCACTAGAGGTAAACCCGGAACTGCTCTGGCCATCCCTGTTGGATGGTAATTCTCGGTGAAGACCATTGTATGGGTCATCCCTATCGGATGGCAACCCACTGGCCATCCCTACTAGATGGTACCGCACTGGCCATCCCTGCTGGATTGTACCCACTGGCCATCCCTACTGGATGGTACCTCATCGGCCAGCCCTGCTGGAAACAACCTCTTATCCAGCCCTGCTGGAAAAAACCTCCTGGGTATAGGATCGGTGCCCGCTTAATGTGTTGGTCACACTGAATCCACAAGAACTCTACCAGGGAAAACGAAGCAACTCTGCCGGCCAAACCATTGAGAACAGAACCAGGGGAAAACCACTCACCCTACTGGTCGAAACCATTGTGAACAGGACCAGGGGGAAACCCACTAAACCCTACTAGTCAAAACCATCATTAATTGGACGATGGTAAAACCCACTCAACCCTTTTGGTCAAATAAACGAGAATGAAACCAAAGGATATTCAACCCTGCTGGTCAAAAAAATGAGAACATAACCAAGGGATACTCAACCCTGCTGGTCAAACAAACGAGTACAGAAGGACCCTCTACGTCGCGAGAGGTCAAAGGTATGTAAAGAAAAACACAGCACGCACATGGGGCCCACATGATGTGTGACCCTAAGTCAACTCCAACCAGGCGCACAAACTTTCTCAGGTACAAACAACCATATGTACTTCTAAGCATTCCCGTATACTCTCAGAGTATACTGCATTTCCAGACCAAGGCTATCGTGCACACGGTACCCAACATCAATGAGAAGGGCGCAAACGTAACAACTCCAACTTTCCAACTCATCGGCCCTGGCACGACCAACTACAACTCATCAAAAATTTACCTCACTCACACGGGAGTGCACATGATCGCACGCCAACGGTTCTCTTCCGAACACAGTAAGAAGAACCGCCACCAGAGCACCATTCATTTTTACACATTTAATAAGATCACGTAAGAGGCTCCGCTCGCCTGAACAGATTACACCATTGTAATACTCATGGTAAAACATGAGAGATAGACTACTTACTCACCTCAAATGGATATCTAACGGAAAAGTCGTCTGACACCGCTTCACTCCCGAACAGCATCCCGTGGTCCCAATCCTCGGCCTCAAAAATAGTCGGGCGCATCACACCATTGCAATATCCTCGGAAAGACATGTCAAAAGGACTGCTCACTTGAGTGGAACGGATATCCAGAGAAAATGATGTGTTCAGACATACTGAACATGAGAGGTGCTGCATGGGACCCGCATCCCAGTCCCGAAGCACAACAAACGGATCGCACCGTTGCGATCCTCTCGAAAAAGTACACAAGATGGACTATGCACTTGTCCAAAACGGACACCCGGTGATAAAGTTGGAAATCACAGCCCACTCCCAAAACGGCCCTCGTGGGGCCCACACCAGTGTTCTGAATTAAAGTGGGCGGATTGCGTTATTTCAATGCCCTCAGAATAACATCCAGAATCGACTGGTCACACGCCCCAAACGGGCGTCCAATGAAAAAGTTGAAAAGTGCTGCACGCAGCTCAAAAGAAGGACCCATGGGGCCCACATATCAACTCCAGTTTCAATGCCCGAAACCACCCTGGAAAGCTTCGCCTCGGTGCTAGGGTCCCAACGCCGCTGACGGCGCTCAAAACGGACATCGGATGTGTCCGCGCTGCCCAAAACAAAACCCTCAGAAAAATGCCAATGCAGTTAATGGTGTGTTGTGCCCCTGAGGCACCTCTTTTCACGAATTGAAAATCCCAGAAACCATCTCAAAGGATTCGTATCGACACCAGAAAGGCACTGCTGTAGACGGCACACAAAACGGACATCCGTAGCAGAAATTACGGGTGTACGAAGCCGGAGGGGACGAAGCGCCTTGGGCTGGACCGGTCGGTCCGCCCGGCTTGGGTCAGCCCGCGCGGCCTGGGGCTGACCCGCGGTCCACCACAGACCGTCCACGAGGGCCTGTAATTCTTCCGCGTGAAGACCCGTGAGATGCGGGTCTTTGTCCCCCGTCGCGACCCTACGGTCGCGTGCCCCGGTGTCTCGGCCTCGCCGCTTAGAGCCACCGTCTCGCGCTGGCGCCCTCGACACCCGCAGCCGCTCCGCCTCAGCCATCCGCTGACCGACCTCGCCCGCAGTATCGCGCCACCGCCTGGAAGACCCATGCCACCGTCGTCCGCTCTCCGGAGCTCCGCCATGCCGCCGTAAAAACTCCAAAAGCAACTCAGAGATCGTCGGACGATTACGATTGCCTCGGGACTCCAAAATTATATCTGAAACACGCGTTGCGAAGCTCAGAACATAGGCTATGCAGATATGGGATTCTCTCGACGATCAAGCAGCAATTTGAATCATATATAGCAATTCAAAGAGGGTACGGAAGTTTAAAATGAAACAAAAAGATGCCTACCTTTTGGTCGTAGCCCGAAGCTTCACCGACGGTCCGCCCGAGTTGTCGCGCCTCGTTGGAGTGGTGGAGGAGAAGGAAGGAGCTCGTCCTTTTTCGTTGGGAGGGTCTGCGCCAGGGGGAAACAAAACAAAAGGGGGGTGAGTGTTTAAATATAAAACACTTAAACCCCCGCCCGTAGGTCCCTTACCCAAACCCTCAGTAGGGTCGAGGTTAAGCCTCTCTAAGGGTAAACACCTCCTCCTGAGCACAACGGCAGTCTTAGAATTTTAATATGAGGCCCCATTCAAAAGTTATTAAACTCAACGTCTGAGGCCGCAAAATTAGGAAAACGCCGCTGGCGGCATTTTTCACAGAAGGCCCGCGTCCATGAAAGTTACACCCCTTCTAGGGTAAACAGCATGCTCCGGACTCCATGGTGCCCTCGGTTTCCCAATCCGAGCTACCGTTTAAGAGATACTTGATTTAATCCATTAAACGAATAAATTAATTATTTTAATTATCCATTTAACATTCCGCTAACAGGCGAGGGGTCCAAACGTCCTGCACCGACATGCCTTATGTCATTCCAAGGCTAAACACCCCATTTCAGACTCATCCGTACACTCATATCTCTAGTATGAAACACCGTTTAGAAGTTATCCCATTTATTTGGTGTGCCCAGTGTGAACGAACTGAAAATTTAATTTCAGCCACACCGGGGCTCGGAATCGCAGACCGTCTGAAGGCGCTGCTCTGGAATAACATCAAGAATATTCCAAAGTATTTTATATCAAAAACTGGGTTCTTATAGAAATATAATTTTAAATATAATGGTGATTAAAATATCATAATAATGTAGCCAATTTATTTCTAAAGGAGGATGAATTTGATTCGAGAAAACTTTTACAACTGAAGTAACATTTAAATATAAACCCATTGAATGTGATAGATCCTGGAATATGATATATTATATAATAAATTAATTATATTTCATTGTTTAATTAGTAAAATAAGTAGAAAATACCCCATATAAATAATATTTTGTGGATAATACCAGTGTGTCTCAAATAATGGAATTTGAGATTACAAATCCTTACAACTTTTGTAAATTGTTTTCAAAACCCCATGGGATAAATATTGTGCAATTTAACATTGAATATCATTAAATATGATTTAATCAAGATAATAAATTATGTAATGGTCGTTAGGTACACCATTAATAATTAAACATTGTGTGTAATTAGAAATATGTCTTGAGAGGTGAAAATTTAAGACTAAAAAACATATATTATTTATGATTCATTCAATGAATCCACCAAATATATTTAATGAAAAAATTAAGAATATTATATATCTTATTAGAAAGAATCATCATCTATATTTTATTTCATATAGATGAATTATTATCTTTTTATGTTTATTAATTCTTTAGTTTTTCATATGTTTGTGCGAAAATGGAATCTTTGTTGGTTTACTTTGGAAATCTTAGCCATCAAATATGAAAAGTAAAATACTAAATAAAATATTTTATATCCATTAAAACATTCATTATTTTCTTACTAAAATATAATTACTTCGGTATTTTTTCTATCATAGTCACTCATGATAGATTTGTAAATCATTGTTAAAGTAGTTGGTTAAACTAGTCTCAAACATGGACATTCTATATATAGATGGTTGAGTATGGTTGTAGAAATATATAATATCATTATAATAGATTAATAATGAAATTAATTTTTTTTATATTTTTAAATAATATTTTTTTTAGAATAAATAGTGAAAATGAATATGAATAATGAAAAATGTTACATCATCAAGGTTGTAGCCCACACAGTGCACAATTAACATTTTTTATTCAAAGTGGATAAAAAATGAAATAATGATATTTTAATGAATAAAATTAATCTTAAGTATAATAAATATACATTTTTCATTATATTAATAATCTTATGATAGGTTTGGAAAAGAAATATTAAGATGAAATAGTAAGGATAATCACGTTGGTACAATAAAATGGATCTTGAAAGTATCCTTGGAAATGAAGGGAATAGAAAAAATTATTGTTCCTAGAAGATATTTAAAATGATATAGGTTTATATTCTGATTAATATTTACTAGTAACAGGTATAAATTCAATATAATATGTGTATAATTAAGTGGTGGAAATGTTTCATTTTATAAGAGAAAAAAACTTCACTATTGTAAATACCCTTTACTTTTAAATGAAATAATTACACTATTCAAGGCTAAAAGTCTCCAAGAATTTTCAACAACGGAGTTTGGGGTGGTATTTAGTATATAAATACTCAAAAAAGTATTTCTGCACAAGCTTTATACTTTTTGTAAGTTATTTAACCTTATATTTTTTGTTTTCCCCAAGAAACTAGTTTTTACCCTTGTAAATTAGGTTTTAATAAATATATAAAATAACCATTATTAACAAATTTGGATTTTATGTACCAAAATTTTATCTTCATTTAATCTAATTCAATTTCTTTATAGTATAAAAAAATTTAAATTGAAACATTTATATATAGAAATAACTATTTTATAGTAATTTTTTTAATACCCTTACGTGTTGTTAATCTTATTAAATATTGATTACCAACGGAATGAGTTATAATATTTTTATATATAAGAATAAAATTTTTATTAATGAAATATTTAATGATATATTCATTAATTTGACTATATTTAGATTATAAAATATTAATAAAAAAACTATTTTAAAATAATTGTTTTAAAATTATCACGGTCGTTTAATTTAATCATAGTAATCATTATTTTAGATCCAATAATGAAATTAGACTTGGTAGATATTATGATCATGTTTATCTTTAATAATAATCTATTTTTTATATAATTTCAATAATTGATCAAAAACTTTTTTTAATATAATTCAATAAAAACAATATTTAGATTAAAAAAACTATTAATGCTTCAAAAATGCTATATATTTTTTAATTAAAATCCATATTTTTAAATGAATTATTTCATTTTAAAATGGTATATTTTTATATAAATATTTTCTCAATAACATTTAATTCTATCTTGGGATATGATAATATCGAAAAAGTTTCATTATTGGAAAAATATTTTTTTATTGTTCAACTTTAAATCATTTATTTTAGACCAACCAAAAAGCACCATAGGATAATTTTGACATGATGAATGAAAATATTAAATTAATATTAAATAATTAAAATCTAAAAACATAAATATTTATGCTTTTTTATAAAAATTTAATATATAAATGAGAACATTTTTTATAAAAAATAACATTTTTATACATCAAGTGAAATAAGTCTTATTTAAAATAAATTTATAATTAATTGAATTTTGATATATTAGATTATAAATCAACATATTACCAATTATAATAAAATGATAAGTATAATAAATTTAATTAATTATGTTAATATACAATACATTTTTTAAATGGTACTTGAAAGTGAACCCTTCTTTGAAATATTTATAAATGAAAAATAGAGATATGTAAATAATTTAATTAGTTATTAACATTTTAAATGTTAATGATTTTATTATTTATTTAATTTTAATATTTCATAGTTTGTTTTAGTCATTAGTTGCATGTGACACTAGATATTGAGGATTTTGTCATTTTAATAGATCCAAAATCTTATGTCATGATGGCATAAGCCCCCACCCAACTCTATATCTTCATATCTCTCATGGCATAGACAACCATACTGTAAAACATTAAAATACATGTACTGGTCCTTCTATATTACCTTAAACTATATTACATGAGCTTCATTGGATCTAATTAATATTTTCAATATGATACATATTATGACTCTTCATTTTTTTAACCTAATGTTCTCATATATCAAACATTTTTTAAGTTCCTCCACTGGGCTATACTCTTGTAAGAACCACATCATTTTGATAGGATATATTCCCAATGGTATTATAACCCCCACTTAGAGAGTCATAATCCCTATAGGCATAACTATATTTCTATATTTATTCCATCTTCCTAAAGAAACCATATTCTAATCAATATGAAAATTTACCGATGTCTATACCAACCTCTTACTTCATAGGCCATGATACCTTTTGAAACCAACCCATCCTTATTGATCTATATTACCATTGAGGCCAAACAAAAAGTAAAAAACCATTCATAATTCAATCACCAATCATTATTAGTAATATTTTACTAAAGTATTCAATTCCCCATGAATTTAAATTTATTGAAATTAGTCATTTCCAAATGACCTCAATAGTTAAAATATGTCTCATTAATTTGTACTGAACTACTTGGGTTCAAATTACTTTTACAAGGATATATATGAATCATTTTCAAAATTCCTCATACCAACACCAAAATATCTATATTCTCCCTATATGACATTAAATTCAAGAGTGTTCAATAATAGGGATTTAAACTAAAATACCATTCCTTTACAAAAAATTGGAGTGGATAGAGTACCTTTATGCATAAAAATGTGTTAGTACACTCATAATTGTGACTAATAGATCATCATTCAAGTGTTTAATCTCTATAATTGTTAGCATTATTGGTTAAGATTAAGGAATAGTTCATTATCCTATAATAAGCTTATAGAGTATGGAACATTTATCCCAAAAACCTTGGAATGATCTATAACTCCAATCATCTCTGTTCTACAAACATTATTAGAGTCTCCATTATGTATTAGTTATCATATTATCTCTTTGGAATGCAGGATAAAGAATTCTTTATAAACCAAATAGAGAAGATACCCACTGAAAACAATTGCACATTTATACAGATGTAGCCACACATATGAGTTTATGTGTGAAAAAGAAGTTGGGGACCTATATATCCATCCTAGTTGACGTACTACTAGTTCAGGAGAACATAAATCTTTCATTAGGGAATAAATAAATTAATATAACAAGTTAGTTTATTTCAAGATCATAACAAACCAACATCCAGTATAATCAGGTAGAGCCTAGTTCCCATTCTTATGTTTTCATGTTATACCCCATTATAGGTGTTATTGTATAATCCCATTTATAAAATTATATAAATTTTATATATGTTTTTTAGGGGTTTTATATAAATAAAAACTGAAATAAGTAATTCAATAAAAAATGGAATAAAATATCAGAAAGAGTACATATTAATAAATAATGTAAAACAACCAGATCAATATATTTACTCTATCATATTTTATAATACTTCAATAAATTTATAGAATTTATAAGATATAAAATTATGGGTAATAAGTTTATAAAATATAGAATTTTATAATAATATACAATGAATAGTGGAAAAATAGTAACCATTACCCATATCATGTTTTTTGGAAAATATTTATTAATTTATATTCATGATTTTTTATAGGTTCCCTTGGATATGGACCATTTTATAGATAACTATATATGAGTATTAATTAATTTATGGGTAAAACTATAAATTAAATTATTGGAGGACCTATTTTGGTTCTTGTAAGAATAGTGATTCCACCAAACCCTCAAATAATCCACCTAATAAAGGATTAAAATAAGGTCATCACTATTATGACTTTCAAAAATTGAATCCAAGATATAAAACCTAGTGCTTACCTTAAATTCAAAAAACTAGAGCATCATAAAATAATATCATATATGAAAATTTAATGGTTCATATAATTATGTAAACTATATATTATTGGGGGAAGAGATCATGTCATATTCTATAAAAAATATGGAGAAAGAATGAGATTATAGGTTGGCAATTCCTCATTATTATAAGAAGATCCCCCAAAACCAACATGGTCATTTCGGGTAAAATCATGGTGGTATATATACTTATGAGGATATTAAGGGGATAATATGGTTGGTAGTTTCATTAATAGTTAAACATGAGGACGAAATCTTAATAAATCTCTAATCAGGGGTGAATTTTATGTCTAATATGATAAAAATGACATTGTAAAATTTATTCTACCCAAAAACCGTATGATTTCCCAGTAAATAGAAATTAGAAAACTGATGTTTCATGAGATGAACACATGAACCCTTTGTTCCTCACTTTTTACTTGGTATTAAACCACTATGAACATAGGGCTTGTTTTACCTCACCCATTCCCCTTCACAATAATTCCATCTAAAATCTCTCAGTACACCCTCTTCCTCAATATCAATAATAAATTATCCAAAATGGATTTTAACTAAAGATAATTATCTATTGTAGGGGTGATGGTATTTATAAAAATCACTCTTTTCCATGATCTAAGTTAACTTATTACTTTCATAGAAAATATACGTGCTAAATCTCAAGGTAATTTTATATATCTCTTATTTGTATCAAATTGAAATTATTAATCAATATTAAATAACATGTGACCCCTCATCATCATATAGTCATCAATACAAATCTTTAGAACATTTTTTATAAATGTGTTCATGGCATAAATTTCAATCCAATCATAATTCTATTTATTCAGGTGATAATTCAAAAGTTTAATTATTTTCAATTTTTATTTTTCATTTCCAAATGATGCCTAAGACTGTAACATTCCCAAGAAGAATGTGAGAATAAAATATATGGTATAAAATATTGTCTAATAACCCATAAAAACTATAATCATGTGCATGATTATTTATCAGATCATACAAAAATCAATAAAACAACAATGATGGAAGATATAATAATGTAGAAATAACGACTCATCAAAACAAGTGATTTTTTAAGGTTCACCAACACAATCTCTTAAGAGGATACATAAGTATTCAGCATGTACTATTATCTAGAATCATGTGATATTATTTTATTATCAACATAAAAATAGATGATATACTTTGAATATTTTTCTAAAATCCTAAAATTATGTAATAACAATATATGTAAAGAAGTATCATGATAAGTTTTAATGACCGAGAAATATGTTATTAAATCCTTTTAGAATGGTTCCAATGAAATTCTGTTTCAGTGACTTGTTTATTTTCTTTAAACATGACCCCTTTAGTCCATAGAATACTCGATTGATCGTACAGGTGTCCATATCAATGTTTTTTTAAGTATTTCATGAAGAAAAACACTATATATACATAAAATCTGGCATACCAAAACATAATGACATTTACTATAGAGTGATTTCAATTGGACAATGGTGGATCCAAAAAACCCAATAAATATTTGAAGTTATATTGTAATTTAATGGTTATTTCCTCCTAAAATTTTATATATTTGAACACATACATTATATAGTTACCTTTGGATAATGGAATTGTTTCCTAATCCATTATCCATGATTAATATTCCATGAGTGATTTTTATTTTAAATATTTTATAGTCACATAAACCATGATAGTTTTTTGATGAAATGGTGATTTGTGAATACAGAAAATTTACTAATAAATATCCTCAATCAAAAATTCTAAAAATCTAATATATTTCAAAGACTAAAATATGATGGATCTAAGCATGTTATAATACCCCATGACTGGATGTGTTATTAAATTTTAAAGGAAATTTAATTTTTCTTATGATGGGATGTTTTTTTGAGAAAAGGGGCTCAAAATGGGATTCTAAACTTTTAAATATCCATAAACACTGTTATTGCACATGTTTTAAGGTTTAGTTTATTCCCATGGTATTTTGGAGAGAGACAGTTGTGATCTAAATTGTTTGGGGTATAAGTGGTAGCTATTATTGTCCATTCCCACTATTAAGTAAGTATCCATGACATGATATTTTAGTATAGAAGGGTGGATGTCCCCTAAATCATTAATTCATGAAGTTAATAATGAACTTGTTCCATAAAAGTAGTTTATATAGTTTTATTGTTTTTAAATGGGTCATGATGCCCCTTGTATTTTAGCTGATAGATAGCACAATAGAGGGGTTTAATGGCTAGGTCACTTGTTCCCTTTTCCCCTCAAGGAAGGATGATTATGGTTCCAATTATTTATATAATCATGGTATGTTTCTCCCTCTATATCCCTCTTTTATTACTTTTATTCATACCCAGTTGACTTGAAATGATTTTGGGTTATAGATATTGATGATTTATAATTATTTATAGTTGAAATCATCCCAATTGATATTTTTATTTCATGGTTTGTATATATAATGAATATATAAGATGTCTTCATGTTATTAGATACTGTTTCATCAATGTAGTCCCACTCAATTTATTTGTTTATTATTTTTTGACTAAACTAAATTAATTCAGCCATGTAATTAAAGTTTCGTGTTAGGAATTTTTCCAAGAATGAGATATGGTGTATGTGGATAGGAATTGAATAGTTTTTGGTCATCATTTCAGAGGTGGCTTACAAGAATTTAGGAATTTATGATTTTTTAAAAAAGATTCTAAATTAATTTATTTTATTACTTTTTATAACACTCTGGCATGAGATAGGAACTTTCAATTATATGGTGTGTCTTATTGGATGTAGATGGGATTGATTGAGATTTGTTGGTATATAAAATAAATTAAAATGGATTACCATTTAAAATAAGTTGTCATTAAAACATACCCTATGGTATTATTCTTTAATTTAATGATATGAAATATCTGGTCTCACCACTGACAGTGATGAATTTTTTAAATTAAAATGTTTTAATTAAAATTAAATTCCTAAATGAGATGAAAAGGTTCCTTAACGATATGAATAATTACATGATTGGGTTGGAAGAGGCCTAGAGTTATATAATCAAGAATGATAGACTATATTGGATTTGATTTTGGGATTATGTGATACTTGGTGATGTAGTAGTGCCTCTTGTAAATTAGGTTTATTCATTTATTCTTTTTGAATATATGGTCTGGCTGGTGAGAATGAAGTGATCATGTATAACTATTTTCTTTTATATTCCCATATTATTGATGTTTGTGTTTATTAATTATATATACATTGATGTTTATTATCTTGGATGATATGCTTTTTATCACCTATTAAGTATTTTGATATTGTGGTATAGTCTTCCCATGATACAATTCTAGACCCTACAACTAATCGATAGCTTCTAGCTATTAAAAATTGTATATTTGGTCTATTAATACTTATTTAGTTATTTTTGATACCACGTAGTATCTTCATAAGGGGTCCAAATATTACAAAGCGGTATTAGATAATTTAATTGACTAATATCACAAAGTGTGTAAAATTTATACATTTTCGTTTTATTTAAGAAAATGGTATAAATGAGACATATGACAGTGTCAAACATTTTATTGATATCATATTATTGGATTATGAACACCTTTTTTGATAGTATTTTGAGGTTACTAAGTCTATGGGATTTATGTTCATGGTTTATGATGTTATAATTGTATGATATCACCTTGTGTGATGTAATTGAGTTTTGAGGTTTATGATTTATTAAGGTTTTTTAATCTTGGACCAATTTAAATAGACCATTATTTTTACATCATGTTCAGTAAATTGGATTCACTTGTAACAGATGTGTTTGATTATAATTTATATCACTAAAAATAGAGAGTTCAGCATTTTAAAATTATATTAACAAATTATATATTATTTTTCTATATAAAATTGAATTCCATAATTCTCATCCAAACCAAAATATATTTTTATTCTAATAATTGTTCATGTGGATCAATGAATTAATTTTTTATAATTATAATTATACTGTCTATTGGTGTACAAGATGGGTAGATATCTTTATATGGTCGGTACATGCATATGATGTGTTAGGGGTAAACCACATGTTAGTGGTCATAGTTTCAGTTTTGAAAGAAAAAAGTTTTAATTTTTTGAAATTTTAACAGAAAACTATATGGTGTTTTCCCATATTTCTTCTCAGTGGAATTATACTTAACTAAACCACACAATCATGTTTTTCTTAACAAAGAGCATGGTTTTGATATTTTTTTATACATATGTGCTGATAGATGATAAAGTTATCCCCAAGTGGGTTACTCTTATATGAAGGGACTTGTGAGGATAACCCTATGATCATGGTTCTTTAGAGGGTAGTATTGTATATAGATTCTTGGTGGGTATCAAAGTTATAGTAGTTTGTTTACATGAAATGTAAATTTTTATATATGTGTGTAAAACCAGAGTGGATTTTTTTGCGCATGAGTTATTGATTGATATTTTGGATGGGATCATGGATGTTCCCCATGAATTATGATTTACATAAGATATAACCTTTGGTATTAGAGGGAGATCATAGTGTTTTTAGATAGGTCTCAGGATAGTGGTGGGATGAGTATTATAGAGTAAAGGTGTTTTTCTATATAAGAAAAAATCGAGAGGGGTGTTAGTCTAGAAGTGTGAGTGAATTATAGGTGAGAAACATGGGTAGATTCATTGGGTATAATATCAATTCATAGGGTGTGTTATAAAATATCATATATAATAATTATGATTCGTAATAGGTTTTGAACATATATGTCATGGGTGGGTGTCATTCCTAGATATAAATTCAAAGGAGGTGATATTGTTTATAATGTATGAATAGATATACCTTAGGTTTTTATGAGGAAAGAACCTTTAGTGATTGTTCCTTCATAATCAAGGTTTGATTTCCAAGATGATAAATGTTATTCCATTCCATATTGATTTTTGATTCATTTTTTAAATGTTTCAGTGGTAGAGCATGTATGGACACTAGTGATTTTTCCATCAATATTGTTTAGTTGGTGATCATGTAATAGTCATTTGAATAATTTAAATTCTTAATTTTGACGATGAGCATCAATTGTGATTTTGAATTGATGATATTGACATGATGTAGCATATTGTTTGGTTTAGTAGATACATGATTCTATTTAAAATGACATGAGACTCATCAGAGAATTAGTTAGTTGATGGGAATGGGAGGTTCTTGAGCGTACACCAATTGGTTCAGATTAAATCATTATGGAATGCACTAGTTTGGTGTGGTTGAATTGAGTTGGTAGTTATTGGGTATCCATGTATGGGATAAGGTTGAATCTATTTTGATGGAACCTTTTAGTCATGGTTTCCTTTTTTAATAAAAATGATAATTTCCCCCTATGGTCATAGAAGATTTTGGAAATGGATCTGGTATTGTTGAATGGATGGTCCAAGTTGATCCTATATAGGTATTTAAAGGATGAGATGAGTGTAGCTACGGATGAGTGAATGATATGTGATGATGGTACTTATTAAGTTTTTTCTATTGGATCAATATAAAGAATAAAATATGGTTGATATGGAACCATTTACAGTTAAAGTTCACAAACCTCACTCTGATTAGAATTCCAAAAAGTCAGTGGGTGATGTTTCAATTTATTCTTTAATAATGCATAATTAATGTCTTTTGTTGGTACTTAATTATTAAGGGGATGACCATCCACTATCATTACATATTTTAAGAGATGGTTCATGATCTATAGAAGTGATACCCTTAGGTGGGTATGGTTGTCGGAGTGTTAGGATCATTCATTTGATGGTTGAGGATGATTTTTAATACTGTTGACCTGTGAAACTATATTATATACTCCACTAAAAATTATATATTTTAGATTCAGATGAGATATTGGATGGATTTAGTGCATTGTCATTTGTCTTGGGTTATTCTTGATATGGGGTGAGGGAGATTCATGGTTCGATACAATATTCATGAAATGTTTCAAGAGGTGAACTATGGTTCATCATTTGATTGATAGAGTAAACCCAGCTAGTGATATTTTTAAATGGGTGTACCATGATTCAATACAAGGTTAGTGGTGTAAACCTGATTTTCTATATGATTTGTTGGGTAAACCCAATTCAAGACTAGGCTTAGGGGATGAATTGTGGTTCATGAAATTATTCATGGGAAAGTAGCATGGTGAAATAAAGTGATAGTGTTTTTTGTTATAATGGATGTTGTGGATTTAGGACCAAATCAACTACATCAAATTTGGTATCATGGGATAATTCTAAGGATTGGATGAGACCTTTTGATGAATGTATGGCTTATGCCAGCCTAATTTGTGGATAAAGGAGACTCACCTCATTTGGTTTATAATTAAATATAAGGGTTAGTACTATAATTAAACTAGTATTTTCTTGTGTATTTGGGTGTGGTGAGATTATAAACATGCATATTGTGTCATTATACCCAAGAAAATGCATTTAGGGAGGATATTTAGATGTTATGGAGATCCATGGATCAATACTCATCCTTTATGAGTTGATCCATATGGGGGAGCAACATAAGATTATATATGAGTTGACTAATGACATAATGATTTCCCAATATATATGGGTTCCATGGAGCACTATCAATATGTTTTTAAAATGTCATGATGTGGTGACAAGACATTTTAATAATAGTGTACCTTTATTTGAGATGCGCTAGTAGATAACATTGACATAATGATGTAGAATGTGATGCATGGATTTAAATTTTTGTCCTGAGTGGGCCATGAATAGTGTTTGTGTGGTTGAAGAGACTCTTTAGGTATGATTAGTTTTATGATGGTGATATTACAATAACTTATGTCAATTTTTTTTTTTGATATTTATTAAGAATTTGAATTTTTTGTTTTGTGTAAGCGTTATTTTTCAGATCAGGGACTCGTAAGGGGTTTCCATGAATTTAAAAAACCATAAAATGTATTACTCAATGTGGATTATACTTTTTTTAGTTCTCATGTTGTTTGTAATAGTGTCCCTGGGGAGAATGATTGGACAAGTAATATGAATGAGTTGTTGCAATGCATTCACACCACTAAATAAGGATTCACTGTGGGAAATATTGTGGTATGGGAATGTGGGTTCCCTGATATAGATGGTGAAGGTATGAAACATATTTTTATTCCCTAAAGGTTTTATTTTCGGTTTTTTTATTTCAGAAGGGGGCTCAGACCCCTTTTCTTAGTGGACAACAAAGCATGTAAGAGAGGTGTCAAATAACTAACAGTCTCATTCCTTTATTTCCAATTAAGATGGGATGATTTTTGTGGAAATTTTATGGATAAATCAAGTATGTTTCTTCATTAACATACCTCTAAAATTTTTAATATTTACACCCCACTCATTTTTCTCGATTTTGGGTTAGGATTATTGATGATTTTCAGTATATCATGGTGGAAATCATCCTAATTGATGTGGATTTTGTCTCAATTCTTTTATGTAGGTCCCAAGATAATGTATTCACATCATCTTGTGTAGTTTCATGAATGAAATGTCACTCATAATATTTATACACTATTTTTTTCCAAAAATTATAATAATTTTATCATAGGATTGATGTTTTGGGTTGTGGATTTTTCCCATAATGAGTTCTAAGGTACGCAATAGTGCATTGGTGAGTTTTGGCCACTGTATTACTTCAATGGAGTCCCTCAATGATAATTTAGGTATTTTTCTTGTATTTTAATATTTTTTGTAATAATAAAATATTATAATTTATTTTTTGGGGTTATTTTAGAAAGAGTTATGGCCTCATGATTACAGTATGTGGTTGTTGGACTTCGATGAGCTCATGCGAGGGTTTTCATTGTCTGAATTATAAACGAAATGGATTCTAGGTTGAGGTAGGTGGTCCCTCATAAATGTATTATGGTATTATGAATTGTTTTTATGGAAAGTGATATGTGGTCTCTCAATCATGGGTGATAAAATTTTCAAATAAACCACTTTACATAAAATGTAATTCTATAGTGAGATGAACACAACTCCAAATCCATTAGAATCTTTAGGTACAGTCTTGATTTCCTTGGCCATTGATGATTAATGCATATTTTAAATTGTATTCCTTTATTTTTATCAACATCGAGGAGTGCCTAATTTTTTAAATTATCATAATGTAGAAACTATTGGGATATATTCCTTAGTGGCATCTTGGTGTAGGTGAGTGGTGAAATTTGATGGATGGCCTAGGAAATAGCCTTGAGGGAACCATGATATCCCTTATAGCCATTAGGATGGTTTAGGTTTTCATGGGTTTGTTGTTCCTCCCCTATTACATTGGGATTTCCTATTTTAGTATACTTGGTGGATATTGATTGATTGGTAATGTTTTTGGACTGACTTAATGAGACTAAGGAAATGAATTCTTTTGAGTTTATATCCTTTATGAGACTTTTTTAGAGGGAAATGAAGCCTTGATAAGACATTTTCAATGCTAGGGGACATTATGACCTCAATGTAATGGGAATTTACTTGAGTTATGTATTTTAGATAAGGGAACCCATGAAGGGTGTTCTCATTATTATGAGTCACAATGGACCCCATTAGGTTCCCCAAAGATATCTTGACCATGGTATGAGGGATTTTATGGGAAATTGGTAGTTATGATAGTTTGTATGACCTTAAAACCACAATCATTGATTTCATCATATGATAGATGTTATAATTATAGGTCATGAACTATAGATTCTATCATTTTTTAATAAGATAGGTTTAATCCATTGGTAAACCTATAGAGATTATATTGATGGTGTAATTTTTGTGGGATGCACTACCCATCATGATGTATTTAAGATGCATAGGATTTCTGGGACATGATTCTTCGATCTATATATTTTACAAGAAACGCTATTGGGGATGCCTTAGTTTGGATTTTTGGATCCATATTGTGAGAGGTATATACCAAAATGATATCATGATTTAAGTTTCATATATTGGATACAGGATACCATGATCTTGGATTCCATGTATTTTATCCTTAGATTGGAGATGATGTACCAAGATTTGGGCTACAATTATGGAGTTGGTTTTTTAGAAACAACTTCTGTGTACATTATGATAACATGTATTCTTATTTTTGAATATTTATAAACTTCTTATCAAATCAAGATTGTTTTTTTGCGTAACATAGTATGTGATAATATTAAAAGATTAGATGTCACACTAAATGGTCATAGGATCTCCCCGCTATGATGAGAACCTAGAAGTTCCATAATAGAATTCTTAAATATATTTTCTCCAAATGTATTATTTCATTTTTTTTGAAGAAAATTATATATGCTATCAGGGGTGGAGACTCATAGGAAATTCATGAACCTTCTCATGCTACACACCATTGGTAATATATAGTATAAGACATTACATGAACATGATCCATCAATACGAAATCCACATTTATATGTGTCGTTGGATGTTTCTACCTATGGATGAGTGTATGGATACATAAACTATAAGAATATTATTAATGAATATTATTAGTCATGTAATTTGATGAACTGAAAATACAATAAAAACCTATCTTTTCCATGAGTTTGGATGTCATGGGTACATCTTGACTAATATTGCATTAATGAATAGTGAAAGACGTGATTTTTCCCTTTAGTTCATTAATGAAAGTTGATATCTCAGGACCTTTTATAGAAATGATTAATCCTAAACAAATCCATGTCCATGGTATCTTATTGTCATGTTTGATTTTTGAGAATTCAAATAAAGAGACTTAGAGAACATAGGTTGATGGCACCGGTGGGCAACCTACATGATTAAATATATCCTGATAAATAGATTATATTTCCACATAATTTTACATATGAGGTAATATGTATTTTGAAATTATATTCTTTATATATGGTTTCCATCGCATTTTTCTAGAAGCTAACATTAGAATTTATGCTACTTTGCCTGAAGCCAAAGGTAAAGTTGCCAAGAGGGTCACACATTAAGTGTATCTAGAATCATTATTAAATAATATATTATTATTTACAATTTAACAATTTGAATAAATATTATTCCCATAAGTGTTTTAATAATTATTCAGGTTTTCTTGATCGCATATATTACATCAGTTGTTATTCTAGTGAATATTATGAGATTGGAATATTTTTTAACTTTTAATTTTATATTTATTTAATATAATATATATTTATATTTTGATGATTAATAAAGTGGTTTTATCTAATAAATAAATTTACATTATTGAAGGCTTGATAAATGTTATGGATGAATAGTGGATTTATTCTAATGACCATATGTGAATTAATATATATATAATATTATTTTAATAAATAATATGTAATTTAAATTGCATGTTTTGAGAATGTTGAGAAATAATAGTATTATTATTATTATTACTATTATAAAAAAGGGGTTTCATAGGGATTAAATAAATATAAAAGGGAACTTGTGAAAATATTTATTTCTAAATCATAGTGTTATATAAAACCAATTATATTATTTTTAGGAGAGCCGATTAATTTGTTCTATTTTTTACAATGAATCCAGAGAATCCTATAAATCTGTAGGGAGGTCCATTTTCCAATAATGCTCCCAAGAAGACAGAGTGCCTTCCCCCAACTCCCATTATAGAGTCAATAGAGATAAATTCGTATAATTTGGAATTGATTCATGCAGGGATCAAATGTGAATGATGCAAGTGATAAGTTCAACCATGCTAGTACCCAAAAATTCCAATGACGATATTTGGAGATTTATGGAACATGTGAGAATTACCTCTAGAAGGTATATTTTATTTATTCCTACAATGGAATGAAAATAAAATATATATATATTATAAGATTCATCAATGAAGAAATAATTATCACAAGGTAATTATTAGATTTATTAAATAAATTATAAATATTATGTGATGATCTTACACTCTGGTTCTGTAATTTTATTCATTGTCTATTTTCTTTGATTTAATTCCATTGATCACAGTATTTATCAACATGTATATCTTTTATTGATAATAAATCAATATAGAAATCAATTATAGTCATGAAAAATCAAAAGTTTTTATTTCCCCTATATCCTATAAGTGGTATTAGAGTTGTCATATAATTATTTATAATTATTTAAATACTATTGATTGATTTATGCATAAGTAATTAGTTTTCAATTCTATTTTAATCGTTATTTAATCCTAATTGTGAGATTTTATTCTTCATCTTCATATCTAATAAATATAATTAAATAGAATAATTTTATTAATTAAATAAATTCTGCGAACTCGTCCTAAGGTGCTGAGGATTATGTCTAGATAATAAAAGAGTATACATCATATAACTTGCATGTACATTCAGAGTACCAGTGATTAGTGCACCAAGAATTAATTTAGAATAAATTAAAGAAGTGTTCATTTTCTACATGTTTTCATTTTAATTATACACTACATGTTTATTGGGTCATCCTAGTGCATGTTCAGCTAATGTACATTTCTTGTAACATATATACACAGTGTGTAGTCTTAAAGACATATACAAGTCGTGTATTATCTTACATGGACTAGCTGACCAGTGACCATGTAACTCAGATACCAAAGTATGTGTATCCCATGTAAATTCCATTTACTCCAACTATTTCCATGGAAGGGTTACACGCTGAGTCCCTAGGTGTGTTCTATAGAATGATGGTGAAAGAAAATTGCACACCATGTAGCTCCAATGTACATACCATGTACTTGTACCAAATTAAACAAAATTAAAATTAATTTATTCCACTAGGAAAAAATTATCAACACATACTTTTGTGGTAATTAAGATGATAGGATGGACCATATTATGGGATTTAATATATATATTTATATATAATTAGTTTCAGTATAATGATCGGATCTGCATATCATGTATGAGTTGTAATATAGTTTTTACTCAAGGTGAATTGAAGGATAAAACGTAAAAGAAAACACATGTAATATGTTTAATAATTAATTTGATATTACACATCATTAATGTAATGTATATGTCATGTATTTTATATATCTTAAGATTAAACATTATACGAGTAAAATACAATTTGGGTATACTCGAATTGGTAATAACAATGTTTCCTCCAAGGTAAGTTTATATGCACAATTAGTTTTCAATAAATTTATTTAATTTGATTAATGTTATTAATGATGATATTCATTAGTAAATATAGATGTTAATTAAGAGAGAAAATTATTAATAAAAGAAGATAATTAATTGATTTGAGCATGATTTACCAAAAATAAGGAAGATTATAATTAAATGATAATTTTATTAAACGTTTCATTCATTATATACTAATGGATGATCATTACCTTTGAACAGGGCCTTTTTATGTGATTTGTTTTTTTAATGTATTATTAAATTAAATCTTCATCCTATACATCATCTATCCTCTTATTATGTAAGGACCAACATTTCCATGGACTCTATTATGTAAACCACTTACCCTCACATACGTGTGAGTGAAAGAATATGTAATGGATGGAGCTCCCAAGATAATAGATGTTGTTCATTTTTGGATCTGAGGTGAAACCAACCCAATATAGATACATTACCGGACATGTGGAAAGCTGCAACATGAACCATAATTAGTTCAAGGTGTTTTACCCTTATAAAACTGTTAGTTTGTCATCTTCTAGATAAAATGACCATTTGTAAAAGCTTATGATAATTCAAGTTTATTATTTTTTATGTCTTATTTCATGGTTATTTCATAATTGATGTTTTTTCATGATCAAATGATTTAATGAAATAATAATCAAGCAAGATAGAACTAAAATAAATTGCATTATGAGTAAATTGTTAATCAGTTAAATTAATCCACCTAATATTCACAATTATATAGTAAATATAAAAAATTATATTTATTTATTAGGATAAAACCCTCAATAATATATATTATGTTGGTATAGAATTATACTAATTTAGTTTAAATATAACCATAGTCCAAAGTGCTTGACTAGAAAAAGTAGGGATTCTTTAAATTATTAGGGAATTCTAACATGATGGTTTGGGTTGAATTAACTTATTTCATATTAATGGGCAAAGAATTAATTGGTTAAAATGAGTGGTAAGGGTTAAGGAAATCCCATTTAAGGATTTCACTCTTTGGGAGTCCATTCAACATATCAATGAATTATTAGTTGATGCAATTGGAATTTAAAATTCCTATAAAAACCCTTCAAATTTATTGAGAATCCAATGTTTTGATAATGATAACTATGATATGGATCCTTTTACACTAGAATGTCCAAGAAACATGATACTATGAATCCAATAGCGAGGGCTATTCGGTTTCGATAAATTTTTTGGAGATTAATAAATATGATATTTAAAAAAATTAGATAATGTATGAAATCTCTACTCATCTTATTTGTAGGAACATCAATAAAAATGACTTCAACCATATAACTAGGATCCCTAAATGATAAGTATAACCTTATCACAAGAAAAAATATTTCCAGAGTGGTTCGTTATCCAATTCCATGAAAGGAAACTAAATGTTCTATAAGATCCCATTATAGATGCACTTGGAAGTGTGGCTAGTGAGGAAGAGTTGTCTCACAATAAGAAAAATTTGAACTATAATACATGTGTTTAATGGTTAATGTTTCATGTTATCATCTATGGCTAAGGATATTTCGATGAAACATGTGAACATGGATATATATATATATATATATAATGATGTCTCACCTTTGGGATATCTATCAAGAGAATTTGACACATGAAAGATAAAAGATATCCCATGCTATGTATACAACTAATCTTGGAGGTTCCACTCTAGATGGGCCACATCTAGTCATGGTTATTAGATATATTAAACTCTTATACATCTTAGGGATTAAATTTACAGATGATTTGAACATGTATCTCATACTTTCCTCAAAACACAAGATCTTATCTAGTTTTATTGTTAATTATAACCTGAAAAATAATGATAATAGTATCTTAGAACTTATTTCTTTGATTCACCAAGTGGATAAGGACATGGGTAATGAAAAACTCATGGTTCTTATGGTGAACAAGAAAAGGAATAACTAGGAAAAGGATACCAAGACTCAAAACATGTATAAATATCATGGGAACCATACTTTCAAGATGGTTAATATCAAGAGTAAGGGAAATGGAAAAATGAGGTATTATGTTTTTTATATGTAAATAAAGTCCACAGGAAGTGTAACTACACCTAGAAGTAAGAAAAATATAAAGGTGCATTCATTATCAAGTGTAATGTTTAAACATATTCACATTGGGTATTAGATTTATATTTTTTTGTGTACATATATATCCAAATATATGAACCAAGTATATTTTGAATGATTTATAGTGGATTTGTGGATCTATGAGGTGCCAATGGCATGAGGTTGGCTGATCTAGAAATGATTTATTACATCCTTTAATTTATAATAGTAATAATAATATTTCTCTTTCATTTTTTTATGTACCTACTATTACCGATAACTTAATTTATGTATCATTTCTAGATGTAAATGGTTATATTTTCATGTTTGGAAAAAAAACGTGTTCCATTTATTAATACAGCATATGGTATGGTGTGGCACATTTAAATGTGGGTATTTGTGTATTAAATTATGAATACAATGTATTGTAAATAGATAATGAATCATGTTAACATGAATTATATAACACAAATCTATGTAATCACCTTCTTGGTCATATAAACAAGAAGTGTTTGAAAAAACTCTGTCGAGATAGTTATTTAGATTCTAATGAGCTAAAAAAACTTGAAAGACGACATTCTGATTTGAATGTAGAAGTAACCAAACCAAAATTTAGTGGAAATGGTGAAAGGGCCATAGAGAATCTATTATTGGTACACATTGATGTGAGTGGACCATTTATTATAGATGATAGAGGTTGATATTATTTCTTTTCAAATTTTATAGCTAACTAGATTAGATATGAAGATGTCTACTTGTTGAGGTATATATATGAGTTCTTTAAGAAATTCAAATAATTCATGAATAAATTAGATAATCAAATTAGAAATAAGGAAAATAATCTTTGATCATATTGATGTTGGGAATATATTAACCAAGAGTTTATCGACTTTTATGGGAGTTTGGGATTATATCTCAACTCACTCCACCTTACACACCACAAAAATGGTTTTGCTGAAATGGGGAACCATAACATATTAGACATTGTATTCTCAAAGATGATTCATACAGATATACTATTATTATTTTGGGATATGCATTAAAAACTATGGAATACACATTATGCCGAGTACCAACTAAAGTAAAAAAATTGAATTCCCTTCGAGTTGTGGAGTGGAACGAAACCTATTTTGTTTCATATACGTGTATGTGGGTCTGAGGTATTTTTTATGTCTCTCTTAGGTAAAAAACTAGAACATCAGTGTACAAAGTGTATCTGTATAGGTAATCCTAAAGAAATTAAGGCATAATACTTTTAAAACCTCTCATATAAGAATGTGACTACCACCAGACAAGACACCATTCTTGAAAAGGAGAACATACTAATAAATGATATTGGTAGAAAGATTGAATTTGATTAATTTTATTCTTTAGATACAAAATTTTTTGGTATAGGTGTAGGTTCCATGGGTCCCCATGAAAGAAGTAGTTACTAAAAAATAATTATTGCGTAGGAGCACAAGAAAGGTAAGACAACTAGATAGATATGGTTTCTATTCACTGAATATAGTGAATCATTAATGGTTGAAAATTATTATCCTCTCATATAAATAGGCAATATAGATCTTAGAATTTGAACTATGGAAGGAATCCAAGAAATCTAAAATTGATTCCATATATTTAAGCCATGTTTTGTTTCTAGTCGATGTGCCAATTTATGTAAATCTTATAGGGTGAATGTTGGAATCCAAGTAAAAAATTTGACATAGAAGGTAAAGTAAATACCGATAAAGAAATTATAATGGATAATGAGTCTAAATAGTGTCAAGGAATTGAATGTGATAAAACATTTTCACCAGTCTCCATGTTTAAATCCAGAAAAAATCTACTTGCAATAGTATCTTACCATGTTAATGAAATTTGGAAGATAGATATTAAAACTTCTTTCCATAATGGGAACCTTTATGAAGATTTATTTATGACACACTATTAATGGTTTTTTACACCATGTGATGGAAAAAATATTTTCAAGATGAAAATATCCATTTGTGGTTTGATTGTAGAATCTGGGTAACATAACATTCAATTCAAGGGATCAATAGTAGAATTTAGTTTCATTAAGAATGAATGTGAACCATGTGTTTATAAGAGGTTTAGTGGGAATGAAGTCATTATACTATTAGTATGTGTTGATGAAATAATAATCATTGGAAATGAAATAATAGTCTTACATTCTATTATAAACTTGTTAAACAATGGTTTCTCCATGAACGATTTAGCTAAAACAACCTATATTAAATGGATTAAGTTCAATTATGAAAGATCCAATAGGTTGATTGGACTATGTCAAAGTAAAACAATATAAAATAAACTAAATATATTTAGTATAGAATAATCTAATAGGGTATTGGTTCTAGTATCACATGGTATATATATATTTATATGAAAATGTTTCTTTACACACAATAGGATAAAGCGAGAATGAGTATGATCCCACACACTTCAGTGATATAAAAAATCATGTATTCTATTTTATGTACTATAGATGATGTTTTATATACATTTATCATGGTAGGAAGATATCCAAATCTTCAGGAGAATATTATTGGATTATAGTTAAGGTTATCCATAGGTATCTAAGAAAACTAATGATATGTTCCTTGTGTATGGAGGAGATGATGAGATCGTCATCAGGGGTTATACTGATGCTGGTTTTCAAAAAGATCATAATCATCTAAAGTCACAATTAGAAAATGTTTTCTATATCAAAGAAGAAGTTTTGAGATGGAAGTGTCTAATGTAGATATTTTCCACTGATTCTATAGTGGTATCCAAGTATAAATTTGCTTCTAATAAATCTATGAAATTCATTTGGATATGAAAATTTTTCAAGGATATCAATGTGATACCTAGCAGTATAGACCCTATGACATTGTATAGTGATAATACTTCATAATTTCCTCTTTAAAAAGGATCCAATACCAAAAAAAATACATACTCCAATGTATCACCTCTTCTTGGATTTATATTAAATGTGCATGGTTGAAGTAAGCATAAGTACCATAAAATAAAATGTTTCATAACCCTTGAATAAAGGAATATTTCATAAAATTTATGATTGTCATGTTAGTGAAATCAAATTGAATTATTTTAGTAATTTTCACTAGTGAAAGTAGGAGTAAGTTAATGTTTTTTCCCTAGAACCAACTTATGATGAGAACCCATAAGTTACCTGACAGTATTTTCAAATCTATGTTCTATAGCTGTGTGATATCATTTGAGGCACAAAAATGACACAGGATATTATGGGTGAATAATCATAGTACATTGATTCTCCTTTACATGGTGAACTCCCTTGGTAATATCCAGTGTAGGATATTAGGAGAAGGAGACTTGCTAATAGAAAATCCACATTTATACATGTTATTGGATTATTCTATATACATATGTGTGTATGGATTGTTATAATTTATTATTGTTATTAATGAGTATTATAAGTCACATATATTATTTTATTGATGAAAACTATGACTACATATGTTTACATTGAGGTATGATTTGTTGGGTGCATCATGACTAACATTGTATTAACGAATAATGTGGGAATTGATTTGTCCCTTTTGTTCTTTAATGGATGTTGGTATCTTAGTAAATTTTATATAAATTATATATCATAAATACATCCATGCATATTGTGTTCTATAGAAAAGTTCAATTTTAGGAATGCTGAAGAAAGAGACACTAGTCACATAGGTTAAGGGAACCAAAATGAAACCTTTTTTATTATAGATATCATTATAATGAGATTATAGTATTTAGTAAGCATATTTATGAGGTATTATATATTGGGGAATTAACTTCATTCTCTATGGAATCCTTTTCTTGTATCTATATGGTAACCATATACTTTAGGCTACTTCACCAAATGACCATGAGAAAGAGACCTCGGGGGCCACAAAGTAAGTGTATCCAAAATCGTAGTTATATACTATAATATTTTTTTATTATTTAATAAGTTAAATAAATATTATTCCCACATGTGGTTTAATAATTATTCATGTTTGTTTGATCTCATATATTCTTTCACCTTTTATTAAAGATAATATTATGTTTTCTGATTATTTAATAAATTTTTATTTTCTATTTATTGTATATAATATTTATTTATTTATTAGAAGATAATATATTAATATTTATTTAATAAATAAATAGACATTATCCATAATGTGATAAATATTTTAGAGGAATAGATTACCTAGTTTAATGGTCCATTAGGAAATAATATATATTTAATATTATTTTAATATATATTATATAATTGTAATTCTCAATATAAGAACCAGTCATGATATAATACTATTATTATTTTCAAGAGAACCAATTCATTTTTTCTTATTATACACAAGAAATTAAAAATAATCCTCTTAGAGCCCTTGGTATATCCCTTCTCTAAGAACTCTCCAAAAAATGGAGAGCGATGTTCCTCCACATCCCACTATCGAGTCAAGAGATGTTAACAAGAATCCATTGGAATTTATTTTTGAGGGGAACAAAGGAGAATGATGCAAGAGATAATAAATTTTGTGCCAACACCTTGAGATACCTATGGTGATGTTTAGAAATTGTTTGGACACATGTGGATCATCGCTAGAGAGAATCTACTCTTCATTCATACACTGCAACAATGGTACATTGTAGATATGTTATCAAACCCATCAATGAAAAAAAATTCTAAAAAGGTAATATTTTAATTTATTAAATTAATTATAAATAATATGTGATGATCATGTGCTCTAGATTCTATGTTTTATCCATTTCCTTTTCTTTAATTCAATTCTATTGATCCCAACATTTATCATCATGTATATCTCTAATTGATCATCAATAATGAAATAGAAATGTTTTCCATGACCCATAAGATGTTTCCACTCACCTATAACCTACATGAAATATCTTAGATTTTAGAGTACCAATATTCTAGTTTCCATTAATTTGATATTCAAATTGAAGATAACATTCCATGATTTCGGATATCATGAAATAGATTCAAGTACACCCATATTTTTTATTCCATTGATTTGATCCCCATGGTCGATTTAATGTACCATGATATAGACTACACTATATTTATAGATGAGATACTATGATTTTTGATTCATTGGGATTTATCATAGGATTTGAGATGATACACTAAATCTAGGTATGAATGTTGATCCCCTCATATTTTTGGGTTTCCTTGGACTAATTCCATTTCAATATGATGATTTGTTATTGAAATTATAATGATAATTTCCTACATACACGCCAACACTATTTGAATTTGGATATGATGGATCCAAAGTTCAATAAAAAACCCAATATTCAACTAGTGTTATTTATTTATACTTCCATTACTATATTTATTTTGTGATCATGTCACGTTCTCATGAATAAAATAAATATACTACTCATGTATGCGACAACATTTGTTGTACCTTACTACTTGATACTCACAACCTACTTGTATGACCATGTCACTTGGGTTCCCATGGATACCTCACTTTTTTAGGATTAGTTTAGGAATAGGCCCAAAGTATTATTATCAATTATAATAGAATATATAGGATTTTGTATTTAGATGATGTAAGGAAGAATGGTGTAGTAGAACCTCTTTTACATTCATTATATACTTTTATTATTTTTATATTTGTGTTTGGTAAGTGGGTGGCTGGGGAATCCATACGGTTATATACTTCCATATTTATGAATTATTGATTATTGTATTTATTTATTCCACATACTCTAACATTTATTTTTATGGAATATGATTGGTTTATTTTATTAAATATTGTTCACTCTATTTTCCAGGTATACTCTCCCTAAAGTAATACCCTTGACCCCACTTCTTTAGTACAGCCTCTAGAATATGGGGATGTTTTCCCATGGTCTAGTGGTGACTCCCCTAGTTTAGGAAAAATTTACTCATAGTGGACTAGGGTGGAACATTACACATGACCTGGTTTACTCACCCTTGTAATCCATTAATTCATAAAATATATCATGGAACCATTTATTAAATAGTAGATTTTTTTTCTCAATGAATTTTTCAACCATGATTTTTTTTAATGAAAAACATAATGTGGTTTTGGTTTTATTTGATATTATTCCTTGTTAAGAATAATTTTTCTCCAATCAATTTTTGTGTATTTGGATTATAACTAAAACATAAAAGATACATGTAGTGATCATAAATCAGCATATCAAGAAACTGGTAATATTAATATATTAATGTGAGAGTTATTGAAATACCATTTTACAAGATAATGTAATTTATTCATGTAATTATACCCTCTAGTGGAAGAATAAATACAATTAAAACATAGGATCAATTATGGTTTTCTCAACTCCCACTATGTCTAATCACTTAATTAGACATCTTTAATATCCCCAAAGGATTCTTTAATATAACTCATTTTAATTTTTACTGATATTTTCTGTGTTACAAATGAAAATATCAACTACAAACTAACTGTGATGTATCCCTTTATAGTAAAACCACATAAACATTTTTAACATTTAGTTAAATCCCATGTGATAAAAAATATACCAAAAAATTATAGAATAGATCTTAATATATTATCCAACAATATAAATAAATGAAAAGGAATCAAGGATAAAAAAAATTATCCAATATAATCATATAGATTTTGGGAGATAATAAAAACACAATGACACTCTCTAATACTACAAATTATCATTTATTATGGAATTGTTTAGATATTATTGTATGGTTATTTCTTTTAAACGTATATTAAGTTAAATTTTTGATGTTTCGCCTTCTCCATAATTTAGTGGTATTTTGTATTAATATGTTTTAACCTTTAATTTTACACATATTCTTTAATAAATTTATTATAATTTTGTTTTCAAAAGAATTAATCAGTAGATACATAAATTCTACTCTCATTGCTTCAAGTTGTGATTATATCCAAATCATTTGAATTATCACTTATGAAGCTACAATATACTCATCTTCTATTGTTTTTAAACTAAATAATTTTTTTAGTACTACTTCTGTGAAAAATAAATTTATCTGGTAAATAATTATCATATATATATATTTAAAATCTATAATTTCAGCTACCCATTTATCATCAAAAGAACCAATAATGGATGTAATGATTTTACTTTTTCTATTCCTAAATCCATAAATAATAGTAACTTCGACATAACAAAATATTTAAATTCAATAAATAATATAAAAAAATTTAAAATTATTTATAATAGATCATAAATTGTTATATAAAAAATTATTTTTGTTATCAATTCCTTCAAGTGACGTAAACTACCAACTAGTCATTACAAAATTTTTGTCAACACATGTTCCTTCATTATATTTTGAAAATTTACCCTTGATAGAAATATTAGTGGATGCATATCATGCTTCATTCCACCCAAAAAAATTTATAAACTATTTAGATTGATATTATTATGAATTATATATAAAATGTAATATATTAAATAATTAACAACCAACTAATAATATCTTCACATCGATTATATTCTTTTAAAATTGTTTCGCCATTGGAGAAAACAAATTTTAAAACGTTTCTATACCTTTTCATAAAAAAATTTATCATCAACATACAGTCTCATAATAAGTTAATTATTTTTGTCTTATTTTTTATAATGATTTTAATATATCTTATATCTCTTGAAATTCATACACCTAAATAATTTGTCTAAATTCAAATACTAGGATTGAGGTTATTGTTTAATCCTTTAAAGAAAATTGTTTGTCATGCATACATGAAAAATATCACTAACAGGTTCTAATATATCCATTTACTAGTTTAAATATCATCATTATGATCCTCATTCATGATTATTGAGGAAATATTAATTTATAAAACTACTAAGATTCATTGATCATAGGTTACAAGAAAAAATCTTATTATTTCAATCCATTTTACTGATAAAAAACTCTCATAAATTCCAATATCCTCATTTTGAGGAGAATTCAATTTATCCCAATTCTATTTTTTTGAATCTAGTTCAGAAAATAAATTCTTTGATACCAAATGAGGGAACCCATTGGTTTTACATTATTATACATAATAGCACAAGATTTAAAATATACTCATAGAACCCAAATTTTTAATACCATTAAATAATATATTCATATTCATATTATTACTCAGAATAAATTCTACCTCAAACTATAAAATTAAATATATATATATATATATATATAAATATTTCATCGAGATATCCATGAATAAAAATTCTTCTATAAATGTGGAAACATCATAAAGGATTATGATTGTATTCTAAGTAATGAAGATAAATATGTGATACCATCTAAAGTAACATGGTTTATCCTGGGGAAGGTTATATAGGAGTGATCATAAAAAAGATTATATAGATAAGAAACCATAATAATGTTATATGAAAATAGATCAAAGAAATCATAATGAATTTAATTTAAACTAAGGAATCCTAAATATGAATCGTAATGTGTAGATGTGTCATGGAATTTGATTCTGGAATGAAATGTGAATGTGTCACAAAAACAATCACATGATATCATAAACATTGGTAAATATTAACCACAAATACTATTATATCATAGTGTTTTTTATAATCAATATATCCTATTTCATTATGGGTTTGTCTAAGAACTAATGTCCCACAAAAAAATAACATGTATTACTATCCATGACTTATAACATAATAATCTCATGAGATATATAGACTTTCATAATTCATAGGATCGTTGCTAATGAAAATTGTTGTTTTCTTGTGTTGTGTGTTTTATTTTTTGTTAAACTTATCACAATAAATCCTGGTGATTTGGTGTATTGGATGTGGTGTTTTTATTAATATTGTGTGGTAGAGAATATTGGATTATCTATTCAATATTTTAATAGATTCATGAAAATATGGTGTTTCTAATAAAGTGAAAGTAGAATATTTCATTAGGAAATGTCAATAAAGGGAGCACAGTTACTATTTCATGAAAATATGGTGTTATTGGTAATGATAATGTGAGGTTTTATAATGCAAAGAGTGAGATCATAATGTCAGTAATTATTATACTGAGAGAGTGGTTGAAGATATCAAAGAAATAGTTTCTTGAAGATAGATATGTGTCACAAAAATTTCATGGAGAAGGTTTAGTATTTTATTAACCATCATATTTTCATGGTGGAATAGGTCTAGAAGTGTTTGATTATGTGTATGAAGTCATTGTAGGAAAATGGTGTAACAAATTATGTATTACACAAATTATATGTGTCCTGAACATGGTGATTCCAAGAATTCTCTATAAAAATGGAAAACGATGTATTTTTACAAAAGTAAAAAATTTTCATGAAAGGCATAAAGAGTTTCATGAATTTTCATGAACAGGTAGATCCGAGATCACCTCATTAAAAAATGGATAATGCTTAAACATCATGAAAGTGTTTAACTAAGAGGAAAAGTTGCACAGACATTTGAAACATTCCATGAAAGTGGGGTTTGATGTCTCCTTATGAATATTTGGAAAACAAATGGTTTTCATGAATGTGTGGATAGTTCAATAAGGTGGAGATGCATGAAAACCTTAAAGTAGAAATTGACTTGCATGATGGTGAGGAGTTGCACTCTAAAAGAAACATCAAATCATTATAGTTTAATGAACTATTAAAAGTTTTACAAAAGTTTTGTATTGAACAAGGTAGTTGTGTGAGATGCTAGTAATGTCTATAAATATGGGGATACCCCCATTTTTATTAATCTTGAGTTAGTGAATATTGACATATTTGGTTCATGAATGACTTGTGTGAAGTTATTTCTTACAAGAAGCAATCATGTAACCATGTTATGTGTGAATAATGGATTTGTCTTAGTTTGACCGTGCATGATTTCCAAACAAGTTCACATAGATATTGGTTTCATAGATAACAATATTTTCTAAAAGTATTAAATCTAACATCAGTCTTGAAATGAAAGTAATATGCATCTCTACAGAAAACGAGGTATTCACAAAATACATAATGTCTGATGAAATTTGAGAAGATTCATAAAACAATAAATTCTTCATGAAAGGGTGGAGTTTTTTTACATATTTAATGTTTTGTGAAATATGTTATTTGTGTTCTAAAGAGTATAATATCATGAAATTCCAATATTTTGGTAAAAATGATAAGACTTTAAAGAAAGTGAGTTTTTAGAATTCACATGGGGAAAACAGTAAAAAATTTGATTTCCTCTTATTGTTGAACTTTATAAAGTATCTATTTTTTTAATAATAATTCAAAAGGGAAGGGTAATATTATATAGTAGAGATTTCCACGATCTATTTGTAAAAGAGAAATGTTAACATCAATGGGAACTAGTATGTTTACCAACTATGATATAATGTTTTTGTGCATTGGCATATGAGAAAAAATAATTTTCCCTCTAAAATCATAGATAAAAGGGATAGGAAAGGGAGATTAATTCTTTGGTGGTAGTGATCCAACCCTAAATATTTCAAATGGAGTGAACCCAGGTATAGTAGTGACCTGTCCAAACATCACCATTAAAATATTAGTAGTGGATTTTGTATTATCTACTCAACATCAGTGTTTTCAACTTGGATGTAACCGAGTGCTGGTGAACCAAGTTAAATTCTAATGTCCGGTTTTCATGATTTACTTATATTTGGTAGGATGAAAATCTATGAAATTAGTGTTAGTGATCATTGATATTAATGAAATAAGGATGATAAAATCACACTAGTTATTCATATCATAAATTCATAGGTGAACACATGAGTGTCCCTATGGATAAGTGTTGCCATAATCAGTTATGAAAGAGAGAGTATCACATGTATATAATGAAAAAATCATTTTCATACCCTGATTTACTTCTATCATATCATTCAATAAATTCCTATTAGTTATAAAGATTGGTATTCGAGAGAGGTTTATCTTATTGGATTTTTTTTCAAAATTTATCTAATATTATTTTAGATTAAAAGCTTTTCCTTTCATACATCATTAGAAAGAGAAGGAATATAAAGGATAATCTTAAATATAAAGAAACTATATATAGTTAAACCATTCTGAGAAGATTTTGATCAACCTAAAAGAACACATCATCTCAATAACTGTACGTATGGATGAATCTAATTATTTATCTATATGTTCAAGACATGATGTTTAAGGAATATCTGAGGATCCTTATATTCTATGGGATGTATGAAAAACTAAAAATGATGAAATATCAAGAGATACAATGGTGTAATATATCCACATATTATATTATCATGACAAGGCTATGAAGGAATAAGATAAGGATCATATAAATAAGATTTAATCTCATGGGGTCTAAGATGAAGTGCTGAAATATTGTGGTTAACAAACTAAAAATCAGCAATACAATAATAATTAAGGACACTATATATCATATGTATAATAATGTCTCTCATTCCAAGGATTTTATGGAATGTATTCCAATGTGAAATAGTGTAAAACTAGTTCAAAAAATCCATGACCTGTAGGAGTTATGAATTTCAAGCACAAAGAAGGATGAATTGGATTCAAACATGGTAGAGTTGGTTGAGGAGAAACAAAGGTTGTAGAAGGTAATGGACACTTTGAATGAAGAATCACTGAATATGGAAGAAAAAAATATAATTCAAATATATTTATTTGATGAACTTTCACATGAATTGGAAAATAAAATGTATATAGTGAATTTAGTTAAAATATCGCATTATCCCTCTCAAAATACAACTGAAAGACATGATAAAATCTAGAACTGAATCATACTAGGTCTTGAATAAGATGACCACATAGATAATGGAGAAGGATGGTAACAACAATTTTCTTGAATAAATGATATAACTACAAGCGATAAAAATTATACCCCTCTTATGGGAAAATCAACAAGTGGATTTCAAAAATGTGGTATTATGGAGTAAACGATTAAGATGAAGAATCACTCCAAAAATGAAATATATGACTCTTGGATGATGTTTTCTAATATTTAATACTACAATAGAATCATTTGAAATACCATGAGTGTTTACATGAAATAAAAATGTTGTAATGGAAGAATAACATATTCTACAACAATATCTTATCCAAGGAACAATTAAACGAGGTTTTGTTTTAATGTCAAATTATTTATCTATGAAAAGTAGGTATATATAATAAAAAAATTTACTAATAAAAGAACTAAAATTTTCACAAATAATTCCTCAATTCCTACATCTAAAAGGAATAACTTTTACATTGAAATTTTGTATATTAACCTGGAGAATAGATTTACTACTTTATAGGAAAGGAATTCAGATTAATGAAAGGTGTGTCAAGAATGAACATTAGCTTAATAATGGTATCCCTTATGGAAGGAATAAAATAATATTAAGGAACCTTAAATAAGATAAAGTAACCCTTTGAAAAAAAGATTAGAATGAAAAAATGGTCCATTAGGGTAAAAAAAATATAAATTTTCTCTATTTCCTATCAAATATAACAGATATAAGTATTTCTTAAATAGGATAAAAAATGAATCATAATATAAGAGAATAAAAAATTGGGAGATTCCAAAAAAAGTATATTAGTAGTTTTAATAGTAGTTCTAAATAATATGTCACATACAAGGGTTCGAGGAAAGTTAAATAAGATGACTTATAAAATTAAAAGGACACAAAAAAAAAATTATGAAAGGGACATATAAATAAAACACATGTTCCATGAAATATAATAAATCAAGAAGGGGCATATAAAGCTACAAAAATATGTGGACAACAATGAACTGATCAATAATGTGTGAGGATGTCATTATTAGTAAGAATACCCAAGGAAAACAGGTTTCTGGTTTTGGATATAAGTAAAATAAAATTCCTACGTATTGAATGCTAAATTATTAGGAAAATTGTTAAATGAAGTTTGTTTATATGTAATCAATAAAAGGAGTTACATTTAAGGTATTTAAGAATTGTTCCATGAAAAATGATTAAGAAGATGAATACTTTAATGAGGAGATATAATTACATTATTTAAATATGAATAGTGGAAATAAATGTCTATTACTGAAGGGTTGATTTATAAAGGAAATCCTCATTCCTAAATATGAGTAAGGGAAATAACCCCTCTCTTTTTGTAAAATTATATTAACTCTTATTGAAGTGTTTTAGGTTTTTATATGCTCTATAGTTCTAACTAACTTTAATTAGTAGAAGTATGAATTTTTTATTTATAAAATTTCAATTAAGTGTGAATGAAGTAAAATCAAATTATCAAAATAGAGTTTCATATAATGGATTAGTGAGTTTAAAGACCATGCCTTAATTAATGTCAAGGGTTATCAATATTCATGAAGAATTTATTTACAGAGCACCATATCTCTATGACTTTGATCCTGAAAATAGAAAATTGGGAAGTAGAAAAAAAAATACGCTTTCATGTTTTATGTTTTTATATATCACATGATATCATCTAAATGTTATAAGGATATAAGATGATTCTATGTATGTATAAATCTCGTGATAAATTTTTTTGGTTTATTCAATTCAAATTTTATGAATATTAGGGGAGGTTTTGAAATTTTAATTTAATAGGATTTTTTCCTTGAAAACATATAAAGTCACCTTGTAGATGAGAAAAGAAATATGTTTCCAAGTGTTGTTCAAGAAGTGATAGCAAAATAATTAATTATAATATATTTCAACATTGGGTGTCGAGAAATATTCAAAAAAAATAGCATAATATGTTATTCTAGTATATGTGATAGAAGGTATCAGTTTATATAATTGGTATTAGTTTGGTTTATAGATCGATAAACAAATATTGGTGAATTCCTTAAATGAAGATAATTTTATATGGATACTTGATATTTGTGGAAGTATGTTATAATAATGGAAAAAATGTTGTAATTATTTTTATCTACAATTTTATATAACATTTCTAACTCAAAAATATTAATGGTATTATAGGTGTCTTTTTTCCATGTGTTAGGTTCACCAAAAAAAATCATGATGAAAGAATTTATAACAAAAAACATTATTTTTTGATTGATAGATTTCTCAAACATGTAGTCCCATTAGATAAAATGATGTAGGAAAAGAATAAAATTTAAGGTTCTAACTGGCGGGCCTAACATGGGGAGGAGTTTTATATCAAATAAGGTTAATTATCTGTGGCATCTTTAAACTATAGCATAGTTATTTAGCATTAAAAAATAAATAGTGAACTTATCCACAACCTTAGATTTTTAAATCCTCCAGCCATAAATCCATGGATTGTTCATTCAAAATATTATTTCATTAACCTCTATAATCAAGAACCTTTGATTTTTGAAATATCCATTCATAAATACATGGATGGTTCATTTGTCATCTTAATACTTTAATCTCTAAAATTTAAATAACCATTAGCATTGATAATAAAAACTTCTAAAAAATATTCACTAAAGAACAATCAGAGGTGAATTATCTATATTTATCAAATGTAGGGACTATTTTGAAAAATGGGAAGTAGTAAAAATTACCTTATAAAAATCACTGTAAAGGAGATGAATTTTAATAATAAATAAATTTTCTTAATGAAATGAAAGACCATTAAAATATGTTTTCTAGCATCATGACAAAAAGGTGAGAATACAATGATTATAATTGTGTTTCATGTGTTTTACAAGGTATGTGTTTCTTAATATTATATATCAAGTTTATATGGTAAAAATTATTATATGGATTTTATGTTAAAAGGAGATAATAAAGGATCATGAATCGATGTGTATTTTCTATTTGGAAAATAAAGGATGTTTTGTAAAAAAAATATCAGGAATATTTGTGTGTTCATTCCCATCCATTAATAAGTTGGGTTGGAAGTGAAGTATAGAAAATAAAGTCTAAACATCTTCAATGATGAATATATTCCTTAAATGAATATAATTCATGGAAGACATTTGTGAGAAATCATCTACCTAGTGGAGTTTAATAAGTGGTCTTCTCATGTGCCATGGATTGTCCAAAAGTTGATATCAATTAAAAATGAAAACCAATAATTTTTGCTAGAAGTTTTTTGAAATTGGTTTTAATAATAGTTTATCATGTTTAATCAAGGAAAAGGTTATGGATTCATGAAATTTTTACCCAAAAAAATAATAAGGGGAGATTATTGGAAAAAATAGAATTGATGTTTTTTTATGGGATTCATTACCAACCCTATAACAATAAACCCTTATGAGTTGTTGTGTTGTATTTAGTGTAGCTATTGACATAGTGTGGTGGATCATATTGAATATTTTATTCATCATATCAACAGTTTTATGAGATGATGGTGTTCCCAATAAAGGATAAATTGTGGATTGAATTAATTAATGTTGATAAAGGTAACAAGGGGGAATTTCTTGCTAATATGGTGTTATCAAAAAATATAAAGAATAATATTTCCTTACACAATGTGAGAGACTAGATTATCGATCATGATAATACTCAGATATAGGTTAATAAAATTGAAGAAAGTGAAGAACCCATATAGGGATTCATCATGAAAATTTCATAGATAAGGTCTTGGATAATGAAGACCATGATATATTAATTAGGAAATAATGATGGAATTATTTTAGTTCATGTTCAATTTGTAATTAGAAAATGGTGAAAGGGATAAAGTCTTGTGATAATTGGATATTTCATGAACAATGTGATTCCAACCCATCTCAAGTAAAATAACAGTATAAGGATATTAATGTGTGTGAAAAAAATTATTAAAGGAGGAAATTTTTTAGTTAGTTTCATGAAATTATATATTAGATATGGCCTCATTAAAAAATTGAAAAGTTGTGAAGTTTGCGATATAGTTTCATGAAGATTAAAAGTTATGAAAACAAGTGCAATGTGTCATTAATGTTGTGTTTTGATGTCTCCTTGTTCATATTTGGAAAATGAAACAATTTTTTGGAAGTGTGGAAAGTTCATGGAGGTGGAGTTGTATAAATAAAATAGTGTTTTTTGAACCGTATAAATATAGTTGTATTTTAATGACATCAGTGAGTTACACAATAAAGGAGACATCAAATCATTAAAGTTTAGAAAACTATGAAAGAAAGGCCAGTCACACACATGATTTCCATGTTATGGGAATAAAAAATCATTAAATAAGGCATACGATCATATTTTGAACAATATTGACTTATTAAATTTCTAATTTCTTTTATTCATGAAAGAGTTGTGTGGAGGTATTTCCTATGCAAAGAGTTTAGGAAATCATGAGTTTAGTCAGGAAAGGACTTGTATCAGTTTGATGAATAAATTTTTTATGAATTCATTCACATAAAAAATATCTATTTATAAAGAATTTATTATGTGAAGATGTAATTCTAACATCAGTTTCTCTAAGGATTTAAATTTTAAAAATACAGTCCAAGTGAGATTCATGAAATACTGTAAGTTTCATGATATGTTAATGATTCATAAAGTATGCAAAGTTTAGAAATGGGGTGGAGTTTTATAAAACGAAAAAAGTTTCAAGAAAGAGGTTAGTTTAAAAAATAGCACAGTTTCATGAATGTTTAAAAGTTTCATGAAACAGTTAAGAGTTATGAACATGTGTTTTTTGTGTATTTTTATGAAGATAACAATGCCGAATTTTATGGAAACTTATGTAAACCTTTACAATGGAAAATATTCTTTGAATTCTAGTTCAATAATGAAATTGATGTTTCTAAAATAATTATTTTCACAACTAGATTGTGATAGAGAATATTAAATATCAACCTGAACTAATCAGTGAATCAACTATAAGACATGAATTTTTATAGTATACTTTGTAAAAAAAATCCCACCTGATATAGTGAGAAAAGGGGGAGAAAAAAGGCACTAACCATTGGGTGATAGTTAAACAACCCAACATATTAGAAGGGGTGACCCATACATAAGAGTGACCTACCCCAAATTCACCACTCTAATATTATTAGTGTATTTTGGCACATAGACAAGACATTGGTTTTTGATCCTTGGAAATAATCTTGTTCGGGTGAACCAAGTTAAATTCTTGGGTTTTTTTACATTCTTCACATATTATCTATATGATGAATATATATTGATGAGGAGTGAGTGATCATTAATTTTATTTAAATAAGGATAAGATAATTACACCATTGAATTGGATCATCACGGTGAACAAAAACGTCCCAACCCATGTTCTATACACTGGTGCCCCAAACTACTCCACCACGTAACCTTAGATGCACCTCTTCGCATGCTAGAGCCAGTCGACTACTAGCGAGGGTCAATTATTGATCCCAGGAAGATTATACCCTATTTTATCAGAGTAATTAACTAGAGGATAATATGAAACATTGACTTAATAACATATAACCATAAATGGAAAAGTACACAATCATAAGATAACCAAAATCTAGATATACAATATCTAAACTAAACTTTAAATATGCCTTGCTAAAGTAATTACTTTGTTTCAAAATGAAAAAAAAAGTAAGGACGTTGATGTCTCCCATGTAAGTTTTGAACAATTTATAGTTCCCTCATACATGCTCCATCCCAAATCTACCATCTACCATAGGTCCATTTCCCATAAATTGTATTGCAACCATGAAATATATCCAGGTACCAATCATGTAGCCATAGTAGGGTGTGAGTATAACTCAGAAGGACATCACCAATGGTTTCTAAAACTATAACCAGAATTTAAAAATGTATATAGTTGTATAAATATATAAGTACAGTACATTAGTAAATAGTTATCACATTATCATTTATTCTTTATTTAACTACATAATCCTCTTGGGCCCCGAGGGCACCCAAACCTCAATACCTACTTTGGACCACGCTTGAGTCTGAACTGTTTTACATTATAAATTCACAATTCACTAAACTAATGCGCTTTAATTATCTATTTAATTTCAATTTGTAAAATGAAAAATTGTAATAAAAGTACAATGCAAGAAAATTGGGTCTAGGTCATCATGTCAAGGACCCTATGGGCTTTAGAAGCAGCAAACCATGTCCCACACATACTTATCACTACAGGATTCCGAAACAACATACCATGTCCTACACACATCAGATTGAGAAGCATAAAACTCTTTCCCACACACATTAATCAAACAATTGATCACTATGGGCTTTGTAAGCATAAGACGGTGTCCCACACATGTGGTCTTTAGATGCAAGAGACTATGTCCCAAAAATATCACATCAATCAAGATGAATCAAAATTAATCCTATAATAAAAATTAACCATTAAAATCTTATCTTAATAAGTTCAAAAATTAATTAATTAATTCAATTCAATTAATTAATTCTGTAATTAATCAATCACATCAATTTCCATCAATTAATTTAATAATTAATTATATTTATATATTCCATTAATTATTTATCTAATTAATGAATCACATATCTTAAATTAATTAATTAAACAATCAATTAACCATATAATGTCTATTTATTTTTTCAATAATTAATTAATCATATCATAATCTCACCATCCAATAATTAATTCCCCAATTAATTATTCTCAATTCCCAATTCTATTATTCAATCAATTCCCCAAATCCATAATTAATTAATTGAAAACATTAATTATTTCAATTTAGGACTTCCAATTTATAATAGAACCCTAAAAATTCTACACCTTACATACACATAATAAAAATAACGAGTTATATATTTGAATATTAGATCACCCATCTCGATTCGCCGATGAATAAATTCAGAATGGAAATCCACAAAATTTTGTGCCGCATAACGATGTATAATTAGATCCATATCTAAAAGTTTAAATCAAGATCTCATTAATATATATCTTGATATGAAATCCTAGATCTATATTCATAATACTAGATCTAGATCTATCCCAAAATAGGTAGAACACTCACCTAATGATTAAGAGAAGGAATGAAGAACAACGGGAAACTAAGTGAGATAGAATTCACTAATAGGTAGAGGTGAGAACCTTCAATCTGGGACTCGAATCATGAATAAAGATTGTTGGGAGGGATTGGAATATGTCTTAAAAGCTCTGAAATCATAATAAATTGATTTTGTTCAAGTTTGGTCCAAATTGGGTGATTTTATAAGGGTTGAGTGGTTAAAAAATAAATTTTCGGGTGCATTTAAAAGTCAAGCACAATTTTTCAGGAAAGGGTGCACAGTTTTCCCTAACCGTGTACCTAAACCATGTAACTTTTTATAGTGGTTAATGGTTACTCTTTTTAGGGTGCATAGTTTGATAAACAACGCACCAACCATCCAATCCCCATATATCTAGGGTTGCAGGGTTTTTTGGGATAGGGTGCACTGTTTGCTCTAACCGTGTGCCAACCGTGCACATTCTTTTTTTAAATGTTTCTCAAATTTCATTCAAACACATTACATGGTAAAACCCAACCAATGTATGATAAAAATGAAAAAATAATACCTTAAATCATGTCTGAGTCATCCTCAAAAAAGGTCAGGATCTTACAATCTAGCCACCTTATAACAACTCAACCATGAGCTACACTCCCATGTTTATCTAAGATTCTAATTTTAAAAGATTGGGTCACTCAACCCTCACATATTCGTCCCCTTCCCATGTACCCTCCTACACAGTCCCATGTTTCTGTAATACATGATCTCTTGGTACGGTCATTCCCCACAACACATTCTCACTGTGATCCAACACACGCATCAGATTTTCTTTAATAGACACATCTTCCTCAAGCTCTATGTCATCCACATTGATCACATTTGAAGGGTTAGGGTGAAAAAAATATAGTTGTGGCACATGAAAAACATCATGGATAACACTTTATTTATATAGAAGAGCCAAACTCTAATCCACCTACCTTATTATCTCCACACCCTCAAATGGTCCAATGAACCTGGGTGCCATCATTCCCTATCTTCGTCTCCTATGGTGACCCAATCTAGGAAACACCTAAATGTATAAATGATCACACTTGGTAAACTCCAGGATTCATCAACCTCTATCAGAATATTGATATTATCTACTCTAATCTGTACCCATACACATCTGAATCAACTTCACCAGTTCTAACATCTCTTACATGATTCTCAGTCCAAGAAACTCTAACCCACATGTCTCTAACCAACATAAAGATGATCTGAATGGATTACCAAAAATATCCTCATATAGTTCTATTTGTATTATTTTATAATGACTATTTTTATAAGAAAAATCCACTAAATCTAGGTACTTTTCCCAAGACCCACTGAAGTCAAGAACACATGCTTGTAACATATCCTCATGAAACGGTATAGTATGCTATGATTTCAAATTTGTTTATAGATGGAAATGAGTAATCAATAATAATATTTTATCGAGTACCATCTACAATCCCTGTCAAAAGAATGATGTGAAACATGAGATGTAGTATAAAACTATAGGAAATGAAACCTACTGAACATGGAAAATCTATCGAACATACAAATCACCTAGCTAATCTACTTGTAAAGTTTCCCATACAGTAAATAAATGCACTACAATCATTTTTTGATCCAAAATAACCCAAAAACTCCATTCTTCTAAGGAATCATCAAGAAACCCACCAAAACGGCCATGGTCACATCATCCTACATCTATTCCCAAATGTTCTATGGCTATAGAAAATGTACAAGTCTTTAATTCTCAGCATTCACCTACTGAAAGTTGTATCACCATGTCATTAATCCATCTATATCCTTTTTATTTCTAAGCCACCAAAATGATCATCGTAGGTCATGGAACATTTTGGTCATACCTGTATGTACCTCCCACTTCAATGGATGAATTTCTCAGATCAACTCCTCTCACATGATCATTGGAAAAAAAACCTGATTCTAGACATAGATGATCTCGTCCTCATCTATGCTCTAATATGAAGGGGACTCCCCACCTTTAAGGATTTCTCTCAAGGTCAAGAAATCCCAATCCTCATACTTCTTGTCTCTAATCTGGTTCAAAAGCATAGAGTCCACTAAAACTAATATGAGAGTCGTCTACTCCTGACTCTCCTGAGCCACAATATTCATCTCAGATAGTAAATTCATCATCTTCCACTCATAAATATCCTGAGTTTTAGTTTTCCTGATCAATGAATCATCCACATTGTTTCCCTTATCAGGTGTATATACTAGCTCAAAATATATTGATTTCATATTCTCAACCCATCTTTGCTTCAAGATATTCTTATCTCATTGAAAAATGATATACATTAAGCTATTGTGCACTATATACATAGTAAAATTTTCACCCAATAGATAATGCCTCCAAGAATTAAAATCATAAACCACTACTTCTAACTTGTGGTCTTGTGTAGAGTAGATTCGTTCATGTGGCCTCAACTACTAAGACCCATAAATAAAAACTTGATCCCCCTTCATCAACACTACTACATGTCTAATCCTAGAATAATCATTGTACATAATATAATCCTCACCTAACATAGGTAAGATCAAGATCAGTGTCAATTTCAAATGATTCTACAACCCCTGGAAGGAATTCCCACATACTTCCAGCCATTTAAAATTTATCCTTTTTTTCAAGCTTGTATGTGGTGTTGTTAACTGGAAAATTTCCTAGATGAATCTAAGATAATATTCAGCCAACCCCAAAAATATATTGATATTGAAAACATTATTTGGATTTTACCTATGCACAACATCCTGAACCTTCTCTGTAACCAATTACACTCTTTGCTCTGATATGATGTTACCCAAGAAATGTACCTAGTTAATATAAAATTGACACTTAGATAGCATGGCGTATAACTGATTATCTCTTAGTGTACTCAGGATGATGTTATAGAGTGGGTCATGATCATCATCAGTATCGGAGAATAACAAGATTTCATCCACAAATACTACCACAAATAGGTCCTAGTCTGGGTGGAAAATTTTGTTCATCAAGGCCATAAAAACTACCAGTGTGTTCGTTAACCCAAACAACATTATGTAAAATCATCTAGGGCATACCAGCTTCTTAAAATAGTCATTCATATATCAGAAGTCTGAATTTTCATATGATGATACCCCATTCTCATGTTGATATTTGAGAATACACAAGCTCCCCTCAATTAGTCATAAAGGTCATCGATACACATTAGAGGATATTAGTTCTTCACATTCATATATTTCAACTTATGGTAATCAAGACACAAGAATAGATTCATGTAAACTTTGTATAAAAAAAACTGGTGAACCCCATGTTGACAAACTCAGTTGGATAAAACCTTTATCATCCAACTCTTCTAGATGAATTTTGAGCTCTTGAAGCTCTATTGACACTATCCTTTATTGTGGAATAGAAAATTGTTTAGCTCCTTGGATGATATCGAAAGTGGATTACACATCTCTCTCATGTGGTAGACATGATAATTTTTTAGGAAACCCATCTTGAAACTTGTACACAATGGGAGGAAATATTTTATGTATCACACCCCCCATCATTCATCAATAAACTAGAAACATGGGATGTGAGATCCTATAGTTGATGAGTAAGGTGACCTACTCGGCATGCCTAGATATCCCATTCTCCATAGTGAATTTAATGGTCACCCTTATGAGATATAAAAGTTACACTCCATTAGTAACAATCAATGTGGGATTGGTATTCTAATATCTAGTCCATGCCCATAATTAGGTCGAAGCCTAACATATGAATAATATAGATATCATATAGAAAATGGTACTTCGCAGTCTCAAGAGAACATCCCTTGGTCAAATAGATGTCCCTAAACCATAATTTTAGAGGTTTCTATCATTAATACCCCACTCATGAAATACATCACTAGGGTAAAACAATTAATAAGTTGAAGAAACATAAAGGAATTAGAGGCACCGATATCAAATAATTTAATAGCAAATGTATAATCTACAAGAATAGTACCTCTCAATATTGGCAATCAAGCATCACTATACACTATTGTTGGATGAACTACATTCAACCATCCTACCCCTCTTCAATGTGATGTTATCTATATACCCCAATCTATTACACTTTTATGATACGGTTTCTCTTTCCCAGAAGCATTACACCCACTCTCTCTACTATGTCGACTAGTATAACTCCAATTGCCTAACTGATATGGTTTAGAGGACCCCTTTCTCTCACTCTAGTACTATCTGGATCCTCTATAAATAAAAGTATGACATGGGTTCCTAACAGACCTATATATATATCCCATCATGTTGAAACCTCAACACCATTAGGACCATGTTAATGATGATGTGGTTTTGTATTCACATGTTGTTTTTTCTTGTTAGTAAATCTGTTGAAGAAAGGAAGAAATAAAATCCCTCACTTTGTTTTTTGAAAAAAATTGTATTGAGGTATATTTTCAAAAGAATCAGACTCACTATGAAAGTACATCAAAATGAGAAGAATCTATTTTTACAAAGTGGTTCTAATCGGATGCACCTCACATCCAACTAAAAGTGAATATATTGTTATGGGAGTAATTTCTCATCTAATTTGCTCTGGAAACGACGTGAATAAAGTGGATGTTTTGAATTAGAGTCTCTGTATCTGCAATTAAATAATTTTGTTGACTCTTTATTATTTTGAAATTCTCATATATTACAAAGTTGAATTGATAACTTGTGATAAAAGCATGGTGTAAGAAATGAGGAGTAGATTAAATTTCTCCAATCAGAAAAGTATCATACCCAGATTAATCATAATAGGGTGAATGAGAGAAATTAGTGGAACCAATTATTTTCAAAACAATCTTATCTAAGTGAATGAAGAGTAAGAGGTGGTGATAATTGAAATGTTAGTTCTGAATAAAGAGGTGTTTCCAATTAAAGTGGTGGTTCCAAGTGAAGAGGTGGTTTTGATTTACTATAGAATCCAATTATCCATCACATAGGATATAAACATTTTCGAACCGAGGATGATCATACTCTGACTCAAGTGGAAGATGATCGTATTCATAAAAGAGCATATTATGTAAAATTTTATATTTTCCTATAATAGTAAGAATGTTCATACCCATAATGAATGAATCTAGAATGATCGTAACCAGATTGATCATATCCAGACCAATTGTATTTAGATAAGATCATACTTGGAAGGATAAGAAAATAAAGAAGCTGGAATGAATGGAAACATTCAATACATTCCATCTAAATTTTAAAGATGTTAAAGTTATTCTAAAATTAATTTAAAGTCATGAAGGATGTCATGATACAATCACAAGATTGTGAATGAATGTTTCTTAAGTGGGTTAAGAGAAGGGAATAATGGAATGAGATCAACAATGTAGTTATCCATTTCAAAATTTTTGAATTACATTGTAGGTTTCCAACTGGCTCATGATAGCATGAAAAGATGTTATTTTGTATCTCAAGTGCATCTATAGAAAAAAATAATTGTATTTTTTAATTACTTTTCAAGGGGGATGTGTTCATTCAAATGAACAATTTTGATTCAAATCGATTTTAAGATTTACATTTAAAAAATCAGAATGGTAACCATTTCATCAAACATTTTTTTCAACTGATACAGAGTTTTTTATTGAAGAAATCAGACTGATAAAAATTGGACTAATGTTTATAAATCATACTAATGATTGAAATTAATGTATGATTAAGGATAGAAATTTTGAAGAATAATCGTTAATTTTTTAGAAGAGTTGGCAATGTCAAAATGCATCCTGGGATTTCAGGGGAAATGGAATTTTGGTTAAATTTGTTTAAATGTGAATGAATTTTGGGAACCCCCCCCCCCCCCCAATGGTGTCAAAGGTGAGCTATAGAAGGATAAAAGTACATTGTACTTTTATGATGATGGATTATTGTTCATTTTAGTAGACAAAGAAGCTCTTAGTTTTTAGAGAGAAGAAGAAGTTTTCTGTTTTGATCTTGTATTGAAGATGTTTTGATGGATAAGATGAATATTTATTCAGCTGATCATTATATCAAGATGGATTATTCGACATTGAGATTTATTTATTGGGTTTTTTGGAATTAGGAAGAATCATACTATATTTTATCATTCTCGGGAATTGAAGTGGTGTCGATTCATTTCTACTTCTTCCTATCAGAAAATCAGACTGGAAGAATTGTTTCGAAGGAATCATACTTGGTGGAATCATACTAGGAGAATCGGACCTAGGAAAATTAGATTGAGTTTTCATAACCAAGGCTATGGGTTTCTTAACTTTCTTTTAGGTAAGGAATTGAATAATTTTATTTCAATTGAATATATTTTTTGAATTAAAAAGAATGATAGTTAACATGAGCTGTTACATAAAGATTGTATTACTATATGTGTGCTAAGAGGGTTCACACACACTCTTAGAATTATTTACATGGTATTACATGAGTAAAAGGGTATACCCTACTCAATGTAATCCAATTATTGTTTTCTTGTGGATTTATGTTACTAGATAATTTCTAAACCATACCATGGATGTACCTATTCTTATTAAATATTGTACCTTGTAAATAATTGTGTTCATTTGGATGTATATTAGATTAGTTTTTAGCAGATAATTAAAATCTATAATAGGGGGATAAGGTTCTTTCAATTGAAAAGAAACATAAAATAAAAAGAGTGTCACTTATTCACCCCCTCCACCACTCTGTCATACAATCATTGGGACATTTTTACATTCAAATGGTATCAGAGCATAGGTTCCCTTAGCCTTTTCTTTTATGATGTAGAATTTCAATTATGTGAAAAGTAAAGGTATTCTGATCTTTGATGGAAAGAACTATCATATCTAGAAAGATAAAATTTTTCTTTATCTTATTTTTATCAGTTATGATATTCTTGAATCTGCAATAGTGGGGTTTCCATCCATTAATTATAAATCTCTACTTACATGTGTTGAAAAACTCATCTTGAGAATTATTGAGGGGAAAAGAATTTTTTATTTTCATCACTTTCTAAAAGTGAATTCTTGAGTGTAAAATTAGTGTCCAATAACAAGGGTATATGGGATGAATTGAAAAAGAGATACAAAGGAAATAAAAAATTCAAGAAGGCAAAGAAACAAATCTGGATATTGAAATATGAATATTTGAAAATGGGTGAGAGTTAATCTATTGGGGACTACTTTATAATGGTAAATGAAATTGTGAGTACTATTAGATGTCTTGGTGAAAAGTTGGATTATTCTGCTATGGTTGAAAAGTTCTTTAGAATCCTATATGAAAACTTTGATGAAAAAGTGTCTTTATTGGAAGACAAAGATCTTAAAACATTAACTCTTGATGATTTTTATAGAACTAATATTAATTATGAAATGAAAAGAGATAAATATATGAAGAGAAAAACAAAATTTTATAGGAAAATTTCATTCATGGTTGCAAAAGAAAGAAATATTAAAGAATATTCATATTGAAGAAGAAGATGGTGTTTCTGACTCTAGAAATGAGGTATGAAAATATCTTTATGATATTTTGTACTTATTTTCAAAAAAATGAACAGATTTATAGAGAAATAAAATGGGAAAATTCCCTTGAAATATTTAAAATTTGGAAAAGTTGGTCACTTTGTGGAAAACTACACTCATAGAAATACTGAATAGAATAGTGATGATAAATAAAGAAAGGAAAAAAGATCATGGATGAAATAGGGAGAAAAAGAATAATTAAAATACATAGGGAAAGAAAAAATTATTCAGTTGTAAAAGAATTAGTTTATTGTCTAAAGATGAAGAAGAAGAAGGAAATGAAACTAAATTTTAATAATCAGTTGAGTATGGTATTGAAAATACTTTTATTGCTATAGTGAATGATAGATAATTTAGAATCATTAGTTCTAAAGAAGAAGAAACTCAACTTTAAATACATTTGAAACAATAATTGAGATTTGATCAATTGTAAAACTCTTGTTACATGATCTTGATTGAAGAGAATTAGATGTTGCATAAAAGTATGGCACATATGTGTCATAGAAATATGAGGAAGTTATCTCAAAGAGATAGTGCATGATACAATACTAATGTGCAAAGAATAAGATATTGGTATTTCCCTATCTACTAGAAAGGAAAGATTGAAAATTTTATTCATAGGAAAGTTGATATTTGTTCAAGACAACCCCTAGATATGATTCATTCTGATATCTGTGGGCCAATTAGAAAACAATAAACAAATGGATATAATTACTTCATTATATTCATTGATTATTTTCTTCTCATTAGTTGTCTCATGTATATGAAACATAAATTAGATGCTTTGAATATGTTTAAATTTTTCAAAATTAAAACAAAAAATAAATGTGATTATTTAGTGAAGAAGTTATGAGCAGATAATGGTAGTGAATATATAACTGAAGAGATTGAATATTATCTTTAGAATTACGGAAATAGGCATGAGTATATTTCCCTATATATTCCTCAAGAAAATATGGTCACTAAAAGAATGAATAGATAATTGGTGGAAATGGAAAAAATAATGTTACTTGAAATTGGCATTTCTCATTACTTTTGGAGGAAAACCATGAGTATTATTTTTTATATTTAGAACCTTTTTTCTACATTCATCAATAAGGTATGACTCTATAGAAATTATTTTATGGGAAAAATCCATGTTGGAAACACATTAGAGTGTTTGTATGTCCATGTGTTATAAAGAATAAAGTTGGAAACTATGTTATGTCTTAGAATAAAGGTGATGATATAATATTTATTGTCTATAATCTTAAAGGTAGACGGTACTGGTGATTTAATAAAGAGACAAAAAAATTCATTTATATTAATGTGAATGTAATTTAAAAAGAAGATGAAAATAAACATGATCAAAAGATAATTAAGTTGAATAAGTTGGAGAAAAAAATTATGATAAAGATATAGATAATCATTTTATCACTCAAGAAGAAGAATTAGACTCAGCTATATCTAGTGATGAGGATGATACTAGAAACTCTAATCCTAGGATGAGGAAGCATGTGGAATCTTAGAATATAAATGGTGAACAGTATCAAAAAGTTCAAACTAGAATGAAAAAAATATGTTAATACATATACATCACGGTAATAAAAAGTAGAATCGAATTATGTAAATGAATTTTTTGATCATCCGGAATGGGTTAAAGCCTTTAATGAAGAGTTCGATCAGATTGAAAAGAACAATACATGGGAACTCATACCCAATACTGAAAACAAAAACATTATTATCACAAATATGGGTTTTCAGAACAACCTAAATGAAGAAGTTGAAGATATATGAAACAAATAAATATTGGTTTTCAAAGGGTATTCTCTAATTGAAGGAATTTATTTCAATTAAACTTTTTCTCAAATGAACATATTGGAAAAAATTATAATTTTTATGATATTAATACACAATGAGGCTACAAGATATTTCAAATTGATGTTAAATCCACTTTATCGAATGGTGAACTTGAAGAGGGGGTTTACATTGAAAAAATTGTGTCTTTGTTTTTGGGAAATATGAAATCTATGTATAAAGGTTGAAGAAATCCTTTTATGAGATAAAATAATCTCCAAGAGAATGATATTCCAAATTAGATACTTTCTTAAAGAAAATTAATTTCAATAATGGAAGAGTGGATAAAAATCTTTATATTAGATAATGAAATGTGTATTTCTTCATTGTATTTATTTATGTTGATGATAATATCTTTTCTGGAAAAGATGAATGATGTTGTGAATGATTTTATAAAGAAATGAAGAAGGTATTTGAAATGTATATGCTATGAGAAATAAAAAAACTTTCTTGGGATAAAACTCATGATAAATAAAGAAGACATTTTTTCTCCCATTAAATGTATGGTAAGGAACTTTTCAAGAAGTTTGTCATAGAAAATTAAAAACCTATTTAAACACCAATTTCAATTGGAACAATGATATGTAAAGAAGGATAAGGAAAATATATTGGTTAGAAAGAGTATCAAAATATGATTATAATACTATTGTATTTGAATACCTCAAAACCCAACATTGTTTATGTTTTTACCTTATGTTAAGGATTTCAAAGTGTTCCAAATGAATCACAAATTATTATTGGAAAATTAATTTTTAGAAAAATCTGAGGCACAAAAGAATTTATAATTAGATATTATACATCAAATAGTATTGATTTGTTTGCGTATTCATATTCATCTTGGGTAGAATATTTTGGTGATAAAAGATCCACATTTGGGGTTTTATTCCTTCTAGAAAGAAAAATATGTTATTTATCATTAAATGAAATAGAATTTAGTAACAATTAGTATTGTTGAAGCAGATTATGTTGCTTCAACTCAAGACACTACTCAACTCTTATAGATGAAAACATAATTAGAAGATCTACTTGTTGAATTAGAGTTTTCCTTTCCCTTGGGTTGTGATATTCATAGAAAAATCAATCTCACCAGGAATATAGTTCAACATTCTCATTTGAAACATATTGATATAAAATATCATTTAATCAAAGTGAATGTAGTGAAGAATGAATTTAATCTCATGTGTGTTACAACATCATAATAATTAGTTGATATTTTCATAAAACCTTTACCAAATGAATCATTTTATATATTGTGGTTGAACATGGGAATCCAACCTCATTCTAATCAAGGTTGAGGTATATGTTTCTATAAGGCCCCGGCCTTAAACATTACATAATATTGAATTAAATGAATAATTCACATTGAGGATCTTTTCAGGTTTAGAGTTTTAGAGAATTAGAACATAACTATTACATCTCAAAATATTTACAAAGTAGACACTTCTACTAAGTTTCCATAGAATAAAAAACTCTTAAAAAGAAACATGTCTAGTTCCATGTTTTATATAGCATGAAATTCCCTTGATCGCATCCTTGACCTTATTCCACATTAAGTCCTGTGAAAAACATTTCAAAAAAACTTGGGGTGAGCATAAAAAGCTCAGTAAGGTATATATAAAGAATGAAAACTGTTAGTTTTTCAAACATCAAGTAAACCATGTATACTTTATCAAAGTAATACCTTCACCTTCATGAAGTAGTAAAAAAACTCTTCACTGAATAAAATATCATTACTTACCTTTTTGTAACCAAAGGATTACCATAAAACCCATATAAAGAACACATAACATATAAAGGTAACTTGGGACATAAACATACTTAAATGGAATAACCATACGGTCGACTTCCACACATACTTAATGGAATAGCCATACTTCCAACTTCCATACATACTTAATGGAATAGCCATACGGCCGACTTCCATACCCAATGCATTGGAGGTTATAACGTAACCACTCGTCCTGGTATTCACGGCACCACCCGTCATACGGTTCATCACGTAACCACCCATCAAATGTCCAAGTACCATTATAAAATCATAAGACATAAAACAAATATAATGGAAAGAAAACATTTCCACACTTTGATCACAATATATCACATAATATATTGAAATAACAAATACATTATAAAAACCATTTTCAATACCAAAATACATAAAAGAGTATATGGTATTTATTTCATTTTAAAAACATTACGGCTTGTTGAGGAAGCCAATTACCAAATAATACTCTCAGTGGCGGAAAAGGTCGTTGTCACCGCGTACGTTAAAAGAAACATTCCTTTTTGCCGTTTTGTAAAATGCTTTGTAGAAAAAGATTCCTTTTGTATAAAATTAAAGGTTAAAGGGTTTTATACACCGTATAAATGAAAGTTGTGTATAAAACGAAATATGCCTCAATGAAAGGAGATTGAGACGAAGTCCCTTACCTCGGGTCCGACTTGACTCGATCGTTCTTTATATCCAGAATGACATTCCTGATTTGGATATCATATATATCATATATATCCATAATATACATGTATATATAATATTACATAATCATTTAGAGGTAAGAAATGAAATGCACCGTTTATGGATACGGTAATCTGTACGTACGCATGAACACTACTTTCATTTCTTTGTCATATTAATGGAATTAAAACTAAATGATAGGTATGTATATTTTAATTCCAAAATTATATTCATCATTTAGATGTATCATTAATCATATATATCCATTATATACATGTACTTATAATAGTATATTACATTTGGGGATAAGAAATGAAATGCACCGTTCATGGAGACGGTAAGCTGTACGTACGCATGAACGCTACTTTCATTTCTATCTCATACTTTAGTGGAAAGAAATAATAATGATATAGGGGTATATTATAATTACAGTATAACATCATATATAATAACTTTAAATCCATCCTTTATACGTCCCACATATGGCATTAACGAATCAAATCACTTTGAGGGGGCGGTAGTCCACACTTCCTTAAATGAAGATATCGCGTTTACCCATAATGGAAACCATAAAGGTATGGCCAAAATAAAAAATACAGAAGCTTAAGGAAAACATAAACATATTATATATCATATATAAATATAGTGTTATCTTAATGGCCACCTTTGAAGGTGTTAAAAGAGTGTTGAACAATCATCGTTTCGGGAGGCAGAAATTTTCCATCCACGGAAACAGTATGTTCTTTAACCATTAGATGTAGGTTTGTGTAAGTGTAGCTCAAATACTTCTTATAACAACATCCTAGTATATTGAGGATACTTGAGTTGTTACAAAATAAAAGAATAAAAAGATTTTAGGGGGTTGGAGAAGCAAAATAAAACAAAAGGACTCAAAAGAAGACATTACCTTAAAATCGGGTAACTCCCTTTGGTTTGAGAACAAAAACTTCCTTGGGAAGACTTCTGCCCAATGTGAGGCTTCAAGGAGTAAGAGAGGGAAGTGGAGAAACAAAATGGGCAGAGTTTGGCCGATCCAAAGGCTTTGGACGTGTGGGTATTGAGGTAGAGGTGGGGGCCTTTTATAAGAGGAGAGGAGGGGCACTCTTGGAAAGTAAGGAAATGTTACTTTATTTTAGAATGATTTTCGGATTTTAATGGTCCCACATTGATTTGTTTCAAGGATAAGGTGATACGGGTTCGAAATCCACCAATACAATAGGTTTTGGACAGGTTTAGGTCATAGATTTTACATTATCTTTCCATTTTATTTAAATCCTTTATTAATGAGGTAATCACTACATCATCATGATGTCATAAATAATTTAATTTATTTAATGTCTAAAAATTATAAAAAAAATATCATGATGTATGGAATCTTTTTAGATTTTTAATTAATATTTATAGTCAAAAATATGACTTGTATAACCCCATGTAAAAATTTTGTTAGTAAAACATCTCATGTTTGTGTCATTTTTACTTTAACATTAAATAAAAAGTTATTTATGTCATTTCCAAACCAAAGTGGCTTCATGGGGTCCCCAAGCTGACCCATGGATTCTCTTGGTCGGCCATGACACATCCAATGAGGTTAGGACATGTGTCTAGGTCATTTCATTTTATTAAAACATTATTCTTACCTTAAACTACACTAATTACCTCTAATCGCGATTAAAAAATTAATAAGTTACTATTCACCAAAAAATTATTTTAATCCCATTGAACCACATTTTACTTCTTAATGACCACCATGTATGTTCGTTTTTTGAAATTCAAAACACAGAAGTGGTAAAATTTCATTTAAACGAACAATCAGTTTTTATAAGTTCCACTTAGTGGTCTCACTATTCATCAAAAATTGAAGTTTTTCAGAAAAATACCAAAAATTCACCCTAAGCTATATTTGATATTCCGAATTCAAAAATGAAGTCTATTTTAGAAAATTAAAAACATATAAGTCACATTAATTAATTTAATAATTAATTCCCGCTGTCATGACAAATAGCGTGTTTTTATGAAATAATAAGTATCAAAAGATTGACATTAGTTTAAGTCTGATTTCAAAGTGAAATTAATTCCAACGACCACTATTGGATTTAATGGTAAAAATATGTTCTAATTTTACTTTAAAACCAATTCAAAAGATAATCTAATCATCTTAAAAAATTAGATTAAAAAGATGTTTTGAATTAAAATACAACATTTTACACTATTCATTAAAAAAATGAACTTTATCGGAAAGATACCAAAAATTTACACAAAGTAAATTTTGCTGTCCCGATTCTAAAGAAGAGTTATATTTGGTCCAATAGAATTTATAAGATCGATCAAAACTATATTTAATGATGGTTCTCTGTCAAAAGGTGATAAGTGGACCTTTCTTGAAAATTAGAGTATATAAGCCTAAAATTGAATTCTTTTCGAATTTTAAGCCTTTGTCCTTTATTAGATAAATGTAAAAACATTTAACAAACATATATAATCATATTTTAGTTATTTCTATCCATTCTCTCCGGTATAATGGCTACGTGTTAACTAACATTTAAAATATTATAATTTTATTACTAGTGTGCAATGTAAGTTTTCAAAGGAACTCATTGTTGCGTATCGGGTACGCTATCGATCATAGCAACCCCTTTAAAGTAAAATTAATATTTAATTCGTAAATATTAATAAATATGAAAATTATTTATTCTTTATTTACCTGGGATGTTACATCCTTCCCCCTTTTGGGAATTGCATCCTCGCAATTTTATTCACTTATCAAAATAAGTGGGGGTATTTATCCCTCATAGCATTTTCAGATTCCCACATTGCCTCTTCAACCATATGGTTTTTCCACAAAACCTTTACCTGGTGGATTACCTTATTTCGTAACACTTGCTCCCTGTGGTCAAGAATCTGGACCGTTTGTTCCTCATAAGATAGGTTCTCTTCCAGCTGAACTACCTCTGGACTCAAAACATGAGATGGATCTGGCATATACTTTCTCAACATCGAAACATGAAAAACATTGTGTACCTGAGATAAACTTGGAGGTAAAGCCACTCGGTAAGCAACTGATCCAACTCTCTCTAGAATTTCATATGGTCTAATGAACCTTGGACTTAGCTTTCCTTTCTTACCAAATCTCATCACACTTTTCCATGGAGAAACCTTGAGAAAAACATGATCACCTACCTCGAAAGATAGATCCTTCCTCTGGTTATCCGCATAAATCTTCTGCCTGCTTTGAGCTGTTCTCATTGGTTTCTGAATCAACTGAACTTTTTCTGCCATCTCTTCTACCAATTCTGGTCCCGTCAGCTTCCTTTCACCCACTTCATCCCAAAATGCTGGAGTTCGACACCTCTTCCCATATAATGATTCAAAATTTTTAAAGCAAAAAATAACAGCAGCTAATTCCAAATCATGTGTAGGTTAATTTACCTCATGAGTTTCCAACTGACGTGAAGCATGAGCAATTACCTGATCATTCTGTATAAGGACACAACCAAGTCCTTTCAATGAAGCATCACTGTAGATAACAAACTCACCATTCCTGGAAGGAAGTGCCAAAACTGGAGCATTCACCAATCTTCTTTTCAACTCCTGAAAACAATCATCACATTCTTTTGTCCAGATGAACGTAACACCCTTATGAGTTAGCTTAGTCATTGGACTAGATAACTGTGAAAAATTTTCAACAAACCTTCGGTAGTTACCTGCCAAACCAAGAAAACTACGGATCTTGGTAACATTTGTGGGTCTCAACCATTCTTCAACAACTTTTGTTTCAGCAGGATCAATAGTTATGCCATCTTTTGAAACAATGTGACCCAGGAAAGAAATTTGTTGTAACCAAAACTCACACTTTCTGAATTTTCCATATAGTTTATTTTCTTTTAAGGTTTTCAAGATAATCCTTAAATGACTTTCATGCTCCTATTTACTTTTATAAAACACCAAAATATCATCAATGAAAACAACCACAAACTTATCCAAGAACTCATGGAAAATTATATTCATAAGGTCCATGAATACAGCAGGTGCATTGGTTAACCCAAAAGGCATAACTACAAATTCATAATGTCCATATCTAGTACGGAACACAGTCTTCGGAACGTCTACTTCTTTTACTTTCAACTGATGGCACCCCAACCTCAAGTCAATCTTCAAAAAATACTGAGCTCCCTGGAGCTGATCAAACAAATCATCAATATGAGGAAAAGGATACTTGTTCTTAATAGTGATAATATTTAAGGCTCTATAATCAATGCAAAGTCTCATTGATCCATCTTTCTTTTTAACAAACAAGACAGGAGCACCCCATGGTGATGTGCTAGGTCGAATGAAACCTTTATCTGTTAACTCTTGAAATTGTTTCTTTAACTCTAAATGTTCAACTTGAGCCATTCGATAAGGGGGGTTTGAAATTGTATTAGAATCAGGAACTAAGTCAACAATAAATTCAACTTCCTGATCATGAATAATACCAGGCAACTCATCAGGAAAAACATCAAGATACTCATTTACCACTAGCACATCATTAATCTGAACAGTTCCTTTATTTTCAACAATATGTGCAATGTAACATTCATTTCCATCTTTTACTAGTTTCTTAACTTCCTGATATGTTATCAAAATCAAGGGTTCATTCTTGTACACAAACTGACAATCTTTCTGAAAAGAAACCATTTTAGCTCTGCAGTCAATCTTAGCATGATAAACAGAAAGCCAGTCCATGCCCAAAATAACATCAAACTCTACTAGAGGAAAAAAAATAAGGTTTTCTGGTAGATTCTTTCCACACACAAGGATAGGAAGGTTCTTATAATTCCTTTTTGTCTCAACGTTCCCTCCGGGTGTTTTTACCAAAAGTTCAGGGGTCATATCTTGAGATGGAATTTCCAATTTACTAGAAAACTTCTCAGAAATTAAAGAATGTGTAGACCCTGAATCAAACAACACATTGGCATAATCTGAACAAACAAACAGTGTACCTAATACTACTTCATTCGATGGCCCCACATCTGCTGAAGTTGTTGCAAAGGATTTCACCGCACCTTTCTGCTTGTAGTCTGGCTGTTTTCCCCCAGTTGAGTTCTTCATTGGACACTCGTTTGCAAAATGACCCATTTCATTACACTTAAAACATCTTACAGTTGTATTTTCATTGCCTGCTTGATCATCTTCCTTACAGTTATGAGCAATATGACCAGACTTACCACACCGAAAGCACTTACCAGACTTGGATAAACATTCTCCAGGATGCATTTTACCACACTTCTCACAGGATGGATATTTGTTTTTCTTACCTCCTTGCTTATTTGGTGAATTCTTCCCCTTTTCCTACCAACTGGACCTCTTATTCTGTTGTTTGTCATAGAACACATGATCATTGGCAAACTCCATTTCCACCTTCTCCGCACATCGAACAAGTTTTTCATAACTTTTGAACTCACGAGAAGCTAAAGCCCTTCGATACTTTGGCTTTAACCCTGAGTAAAAACGGTTTATTTTACTATCAAGATCTCGTATGAAGTTTGGAGCATACCTTGACAATCGAGTGAACTTTGCTTCATAGGCAGCCACTGAGTCTTCCTCTTGCCTCAATTATAAGAACCGTTTTTTCATCCTAAGACGAAACACCTTAGGAAAATATTTCTCAAGAAACATACCTTTGAATTTTTCCCAGTGAAGATCATAAATCTCATCACTATCCCTGATATTTTTTACCATCGACCACCACTGATCAGCTTCACCTTCAAAACGGTAAACAGCAAGACTAACCTTTTGATGTTCTGAACACCCCATGACATCAAAAATCTTATCTAGTTCTTTAATCCACCCTTCTGCTAGCACAGGGTCAGATGATCCTCTGAATGATGGGGGATGTTGCCTCATGAAATGTTCCACCACTGACATGTTCCTCTGCGATTGATCTGGCTGATCTCGTGCATGGATACCACCACCATTTATAGCCTGAGTCAACTGTGTCATCACTGCAACAAACTGTTCAGTTCCGATTCCGACCATCTCAGGTTGCTGATTTGGAAGGTTGTCTTCCTCCTGATGTCGTCCCAACATAGCTACTTTGTTTCCTCTACGAAAAACCATTCTGAACATAGAAATATCTTAGGCGAAGCAACATGGAAATCCGTAAATGCTATATCATTTCAATCATATTATAATTTAACACTTTTCTAACTCCAAAAGTTGTCTAAACCGACCTCTGATACCAACTATAAGGCCTCGGCCTTAAATATTACTTAATATTGAATTAAATGATTAATTCACATTGAGGATCTTTTCAGGTTTAGAGTTTTAGAGAATTAAAACATAACTATTACATCTCAAAAGATTTACAAAGTAGACACTTCTACCAAGTTTCCATTGAATAAAAAACTCTTAAAAAGAAACATGTCTAGTTCCATGTTTTATATAGCATGACATTCCCTTGATCCCATCCTTGACCTTATTCCACATTAAGTCCTGTGAAAAACATTTCAAAAAAACATGGGGTGAGCATAAAAAGCTCAGTAAGGTATACACAAAGAATGAAAATTGTTAGTTTTTCAAACATCAAGTAAACCATGTATACTTTATCAAAGTAATACCTTCAGCTTCATGAAGTAGTAAAAAAACTCTTCACTGAATAAAATATCATTACTTACTTTTTTGTAACCAAAGTATTACCATAAAACCCATATAAAGAACACATAACATATAAATGTAACTTGGGACATAAACATACTTAAATGGAATAACCATACAGTCGACTTCCACACATACTTAATGGAATAGCCATACGGCCAACTTCCATACATACTTAATAGAATAGCCATATAGCCGACTTCCATACCCAATGCATTGGAGGTTATAACGTAACCACCCGTCCTGGTATTCATGGCACCACCCGTCATATGGTTCATCACATAACCACCCATCAAATGTTCAAGTACCATTATAAAATCATAAGACATAAAACAAATATAATGGAAAGAAAATATTTCCACACTTTGATCACAATATATCACATAAATATATTAACATAACAAATCCATTATAAAAACCATTTTCAATACCAAAATAAATAAAAGAGTATATTGTATTTATTTCATTTTAAAAACATTACGGCTTGTTGAGGAAGCCAATGACCAAATAATACTCGTGGCGGCGGAAAAGGTCGTTGTCACCGCGTACATTAAAAGAAACATTCCTTTTTGTAATTTTGTAAAATGATTCGTAGAAAAAGATTCATTTTGTATAAAATTAAAGGTCAAAGGGTTTTATACACCGTATAAAAGAAAGTTGTGTATAAAATGAAATATGCCTCAATGAAAGGATATTGAGACGAAGTCCCTTACCTCGGGTCCGACTTGACTCGATTGTTCTTTAACGTCCTGAATAATAAACTTGATTTAATTTCTATTTTCTTAAGAACCTTTTTCAAGTTCATTATTCCTTTTATATCACTTATTTCCTTGTTATAAACATTATGTAACCATTTATGTTAATAATGTTTGTTTTTTCGATATTTGGTTCTTAAGTCGAAAGTGGACTTCTTACAATTACATGTTGTTCGTCTGGTCAAAGGTTCATTATATCCAGAATAACATTCCTGATTTGGATATCATATATATCATATATATACATCATATACATGTATTTATAATATTACATAATCATTTAGAGGTAAGAAATGAAATGCACCGTTCATGGAGACGGTAAGCCGTACGTACGCATGAACGCTACTTTCATTTCTTTGTCATATTAATGGAATTAAAACTAAATGAGAGGTATGTATATTTTAATTCCAGAATTATATTCATCATTTAGATGTATCATTCATCATATATATCCATTATATACATGTACTTATAATAGTACAATACATTTGTGGATAAGAAATGAAATGCACCATTCATGGAGACGGTAATCCCTACGTGCGTATGAACGCTACTTTCATTTCTATCTCATAATTTAGTGGAAAGAAATAATAATGATATAGAGGTATATTATAATTCCAGTATAACATCATATATAATAACTTTAAATCCATCCTTTATACGTCCCACATATGGCATTAACGAATCAAATCACTTTGAGGGGGCGGTAGTCCGTACTTCCTTAATTGAAGATATCGTGTTTACCCATAATGAAAACCCTAAAGGTATTCCCAAAATGAAAAATACAGAAGCTTAAGGAAAACATAAACATATTATATATCATATATAAATATATTGTCATCTTAATGGCCACCTTTGAAGGTGTTAAAAGAATGTTGAACAATCATCGTTTCGGGAGGCAGAAATTCTCCATCCACGGAAACACTATGTTCTTTAACCATTAGATGTAGGTGTGTGTAAGTGTATATCGAATCCTTATTATAACAACATCCTAGTATATTGAATATACTGTAGTTGTTACAAAAGAAAAGAATAAAAAGAGTTTAGGGGGTTGGAGAAGCAAAATAAAACAAAAGGACTCAAAAGAAGACATTACCTTAAAATCGGGTAACTCCCTTTGGTTTGAGATCAAAGGCTTCCTTGGGAAGCCTTCTGCCCAAAGTGAGGCTTCAAGGAGTAAGATAGGGAAGCGTAGAGGCAAAATGGGCAGATTTTGGCCGAGCCAAAGGCTTTGTAAGTGTGGGTAATGAGGTAGAGGTGGGGGCCTTTTATAAGAGGAGAGGAGGGGCACTCTTGGAAAGTAAGGAAATGTTACTTTATTTTAGAATGAGTTTCGAATTGTAATGGTTTCCCATTGATGTGTTTCGAGGATAAGGTGATAAGGGTTCTAAATCCACCCATCCAATAGGTTTTTGACATGTGTAGTTCATATATTTTACATTATCTTTCCATTTTAATTAAATCCTTTATTAATGAGGTAATCCCTACATCATCATGATGTCATAAATAATTTTGTTTATTTAATGTCTAAAAATTATAAAACAAATATCATGATGTTGGAAATATTTTTAGCTTTATAATTAATATTTATAGTCAAAAATATGACTTGTATAACCCCATGTAAAAATTGTTTTAGTAAAACATCTCATGTTTGTGTCATTTTTACTTTAACATTAAATAAAAAGTTATTTATGTCATTTCCCAACCAAAGTGGCTCCATGGGGTCCCAAAGTTGGTCCATGGATTTTCTTGGTCGTCCATGACACATCCAATGAGGGTAGGACATGTGTCTAGGTCATTTCATTTTATTAAAACATTATTCTTACCTTAAACTACACTAATTACCTATAATCGCGATTAAAAACTTAACAAGTTACTATTCACCAAAAAATTATTTTAATCCCATTGAACCACATTTTAATTTATAATGACAAACATGTATGTCATATTTTTTAAATTCAAAACACAGAAGTGGTAAAATTTCATTTAAACGAAAAATCAGTTTTTATAAGTACCACTTAGTGGTCTCACTATTCATCAAAAATTGAAGTTTTTCAGAAAAATACCAAAAATTCACCCTAAGCTATATTTGATATTCCTAATTCAAAAATGAAGTCTATTTTAAAAAATTTAAAACATATAAGTCACATTAATTAATTTAATAATTAATTCCCGTTGTCATGACAAATAGCGTGTTTTTATGAAACAATAAGTATCAAAAGATTGACACTAGTTTAAGTCGGATTTCAAAGTGAAATTAATTCCAACGACCACTATTGGATTTAATGGTAAAAATATATTCTAATTTCACTTTAAAATCAATTCAAAATATAATCTAATCATCTTAAAAAATTAGATTAGAAAGAGGTTTTGAATTAAAATACAACATTTTACATTATTCATTAAAAAAATGAACTTTATCGGAAAGATACCAAAAATTTACACAAAGTAAATTTTGATGTCCCAATTCTAAAGAAGAGTTATATTTGGTCCAATAGAATTTATAAGATCGATCAAAACTATATTTAATGACGGTTCGCCGTCAAAAGGTGATAAGTGGACCTTTCGTGAAAATTAGAGTATATAAGCCTAAAATTGAATTCTTTTCGTTTTTTAAGCCTTTATCCTTTATTAGATAAATGTAAAAACATTTAACAAACATATATAATCATATTTTAGTTATTTATATCCATTCCCTCCAGTACAACGGCTACGTGTTAACTAACATTTAAAATAATATTATTTTATTACTAGAGTGCAACGTAAGTTTTCTAAGGAACTCATCGTTGCGTATCAGGTACGCTATCAATCATAGAAACCCCTTTAAAGTAAAATTAATATTTAATTCGTAAATATTAATAAATATGAAAATTAATTATTCTTTATTTACCTGGGATGTTACAGTTTCTATCCCCTCTCTTTTCATACCTTTGGATTGTGTTTTTTAGGGTGAGAATTGTAATGTTTCATAAATCTATTTCCTAAAATAGAGAGTTGTGGGAAAGTTGTGAAGTCAGTATTGTTTTTTTAGATAACTATTCGAACTTGTTATTGGAGTGGTTATAGGAATGAAATTATTTTATTATATGAAAGATAAATAAGATCCTATAAAAAATATGAATATGTTTTCCAAAACCCTACTTTCAGACAGTATGGATTTTCTGTCAATGATTCTTGTTTCCGATAATGAGTTAGCTCATGTAGTCTTATAATTGTTGATATTTAATCCATTTCATGAGGATACAAAGTTTTGTGATATATACAACTAGGTTGACAAAAAATACAATGTGGGAGACTGTTATGACCATGCTGGTGATGAAGGTGTTTTATATTCAAGTATTATCTTTTATTGTCAAGAAATGTATTGAAGAAATGATTATAGGTAGTCACTTCACTTTATTTTTAGAAAAAATCATATTGATGTTTTATGTCAAATGAATTAGACTCACTGTAAATGTTTATCGTAATGAGAAGAACCTATTTTGAAGATTTGGTTCTGATCGGACGCACCTCGGGTCCGATTGAAAATGAAAATATCATGATGGAAGTAAATGGTCATCAGATTCACTCTGGAACTTATGTGAATGAAGATGATGTTTTGAATTATGGTCTGTATGTCTATGATTAAATAATTTTCATGATGATTTGTTGTTTTGGAATTCTCATAAATCACAAAGTATAATTGAGAACTTGTGATAAAAGAAAGATGAAAGGAAAGGAGAGTAGAAGAAGTGATGCCAATTGAAAATGTATCATACCCAGATAAATCATATTCGGGTGAAAGATAAAAATAGTTGGTACCAATTATTCTTTAGATAATCATATTTGGGTGAAAGAAGAGTGAGTGGTGGTTCCAATTGAAAATTTGGTGTCGATTGAAGTGGTAGTTCTAATTGAAGAGGTGTTGCTGAATTAATAGGTGGTATTGATTTACTATAGAATATAATTATCCATCAGATTTTAAATAATATTTTTCATACCCAGGATGATCATACTCAGACTCCAGAAGAATATGATCAGATTAAAAAAAAATGTATTCAGAAAAATTGTATCCAGGACAATCATACTCAGAATGATTGTGCCCGGAATGATCATATTCAGAACAATCATATCAAAAATGATTTTTTAGACAAATTTTATTCATAGAAATCGTACTCAATATGAGAATAAAAAAAACTGAAATGAATTTAATGTTTCAATACATTTCATCTGGAGTGTGAAGATGTTAAATTCATTCTCAAAAGAATTTATATTCATAAATGAATTCAGGATACAACAATAGGATTGTAAATGAATGTTTTTTTAAATGGGTTAACATAAGATAATGATATAATGAGATCAAAAATGTTGTCAACCATTTCAAAAGGGTTTAGTTACTTTTTAAGGTTTTAACTGGATCAAGAGAAGAATAGAAGATGAAATTTTGTGTCTCATGTGGGTCAAGAGAAAAAGAGAATGATATTACTGAATGAATTTTTAAGTGGGAGGTGTACATTATAATGAAATTTTTTTATTCGAATTCGTTCTGAGAATCGTATTTAGAACATTATAATGCTAACCATATCTTTATAAAATTTTTTAAAATTGATATAAATCCTTAGATGGAAGAGATCAGATTGAGAAAAATCAAACTCATATATTGAAATAATACTAATGATTCAACTGAAAGTTTGAAGAAGGAGATAAAGTTTGTATAATAATCGAGAATCTTTGAGAAGAGTTGACAAAGTCAAAATGCATCTTGATATTTCAGGGAAAATTAAATTTTGGGTGAATATGTGTTTGTGAGAATGAATTTTGGGATTCCATCCAAAGATCACAAGGGTCGCCTATAAAAGTAAAAAAGTACATTATACTTTTCTGATGATAGAGTAATATTTACTACACTAGAGAGATAAGATTCATGTTTTTTGAGAGAAGAATTTGTTTTCTATTTTGATCTTGTATTGAATATTTTTTGATGGAGAAGTGAAATTTTTATTCGGTTGATCATCATATCAGGATAGATTAATTAGATTTAGGATATCCATATTGGGTTTCTTATACTGATGAAGAATTGTAAACGGTTTTATCATACTAGGTAATTAAAGAGATGCATATTGATTTCATTTATTCTCTCTTAGAAAATCGGACTAGAAGAATTTTTTGGAAAGAATCATACTCAAAGGAATCAGAATGGGAGAATCAGACCCAAAAAAATCAGACTATGTTTTCATAAAAAATACCAAGAGGTTCTTACCTTTATTTTGGGTAAGTAATTGAATAATTTTATTTCCATTGAATAAATTTTTTGAATTGAAAATAAGCACGGGTTACATGAGTTGGGACATAAATATTGTATTACCCTATTTGTACTAAGAGGGTGCACACGCACTATTGGAATTATTTACATAGTACTAAATAGTGAAAGGGTATATCCTAGTAATTGTAATCCAAGGGATTATTTTTAGTGGATAGTATGGTATTGGGTCATTTCAAAACTCTACCAGTGATGTAGCTATTCATACTGAATAGTGAACCTTGTAAATCATTGTGTTCGTGTGGATGTATGTAGAATTGGTTTTTATCAGGGAATTGAAATCTATATCAATATGTGAATGTTGTTTCATTTTAAAAGAAACAAAAAAAATTGTATCATCGATTCACCCCTTCCCCTCTCAGTGATATAATCACTCTGATTGGGAATTATCAAACACTCTATTAGTGGTCGGGGAAAATATTTCTGGAAGTGTCCCATTCTACCACACTAGTGAAAAACCTCATGGATAAGATCTTGTGTAACCTACCCTTCACCCAGAATACTCTTATTTCCACTAATCTTGGAGAAATTATTATAATTATTCTTCCTTCATTTAGAATTCACACCTACTGGTCATTTAGTAGAAACCGCCTTTCCACCACTAGAAACCACTATCTGTTTCCTCTTTGATATAAGATCCTGATTAACCACTTCTATAAACTTCTTCAATATGAAAATATTAAATTAGGACTTAATTTAACATTTAAATTCATATTTAAACCACTTTTTCATATTATCCTCATCTCTTTCCAATGTTGACACAAATAACTTCAAATCTATAAATCATCTAGAATTTTCCATCAAGAATATTCTCCCATGAGTCAACCTCATCAACTCAGTTTCTATCTCCTTAATCAAAATCTCTAGATATAAGTTCTCTAAGAAAATTTCCACGAATCCCTTCCATAACATGTAATCATCTTATCTAGTTAGATTCTGGATGTCCCATCAGTGCCTCACTGATCCTTGTAGAATATAAGTAGCTATATTGACTATCTTCTCATCCAAAGTCTCCAAGTGGACATGTATAATCTCGATAGACTCAGTCTAGACCATATACCCTTCTGGTATACCCACTCTCGTAGAAGTTGGAGAGTGTTGTAACTAAAAATCCATCATTAGATAATTTTTTTTTCACAACCCACTCTAGGTATCTTTTTTTTGAATTGCATGATGCGAGTGAATATCTCTCAGAATTGGTCCACTACACCCCCAATCAACACTATCATTGCCTCGTTTTCCACTATAGATGGAGTATCTCTAGTGATAACCTCCTTTCATTCTGTAAAAAAGCATCATTATGGAGGATTATCTCTATAATAAAAAACACAGCTCTTATGGATTATGAAACAAATTTAACACATTTATGTAAGAGTAAAAACAAAACAACTCTTTTCCATAAACATTTTCACTCATTCAAAACCAAAGAACAATTACTATACTTAACAATTCTATATCTAGATCCTAGTTAACATGGATAAACACATTCTTATTATTCAATTTTTATTAGGCACCCAGTTATTTAGATTTATCATCAATTGAAAATTTCTAATTTCATATTAGGAACCATTTTCAATTAAATTTTACAAGAAATGTAAAATCATTCCAGTTCAACAACTTTATGGAAACCCATTTTCTCATGTGTGCCTAAAATAATTAATGTCACAAAATGGTTCGACACATGACCTACTGCACCTCCCCTTACACCAAAGGCTTCTGACTATCTGAAAGGGTATAATGAAGATCATGGAGAGATTATACACGTTTTTATTAGATAAAATCACCATTATATAATAAGACACAATAATTGAATAACATCTAACCCTTAATGAAAAAGTACAATATCACAAGATGAATAAAAAATGGGGGTATAATATCAAAACTAAACTGAAAATATGCCTTTCTCAAGTATGTGATAATTGTCAAAATGAAAACCCAAAAGTAAATACATTGACAACTTCCATACAGGTCCAAAACTACATTTGGTTCCCTCGTCCAAGATTCATCTCGAATCATCCATATAACATATGGGATTTTCCATTATCTTGTCCTACTACCATGAAATCTATTTGGGTACTGATCAGTTAGCCCAAATAATGTGTGAGTATAACTTTGTAGGACACTGCAAACGGTTCCTAAAATAATATCTAGTCAATAAAAGTTTATGTAGTTATAGAATGAGATATATAAAATGCATAAGTTAATAGTTATTACATTATAATTTATTCTTTATTTAACTTCATAAACCCCCAGGTTCATGAGGACACCCGAACCTCAATACCTTCTTTATCCAATTCCAGAGTCCAAACCAATTAAAATTATCAATTCAAAATTCATTAAAATTATTGGATTTTATTATCTATTTCATTTCTCTTTTTAAAATGGTTAATTATAAACATTTTCCAATGCAAACAATTTGGGTCTAGGTCATTATGCTTAGGACCCCAGAGGCTTTGGAAGTAGCATACAATGTCCCACACATACTTATCACTACGGCCTTTGTAATCATAAGACCATGTCCCATACATGTTGGTTTTCTAAGTAGTCATCATGTACCACACACCTTTTTCAAAAAGTTTTTCACTATGGTCTTTTGAAGAAGCAGACCGTGTCCATCACCCTTTGGATTTGTAAGCAATAGACCATGTCCCGCACATATCACATATATCACCTCAATCAAGATCAATAAAGACTAATCCTCTTATCAAAATTAACCACAAAAAAATATTTCATTAATTATTTCATAAAATAATTAATTGATGCCAATTAATTAATTCAACAATTAATCAATCACATAAATTTCATTTAATTATTTAATAATCAATTAATTATATCCATTCCATTGATTGATTCACTAATTAATTAATCACATATCTTTGGTTAATTAAGAAAACAATAAATTAAAAATATAAATTACATTAAGTAATTTGACAATTAATTAATCATATCAACATATTATAATCTATTAATTTATTCCAAATTAGTTATTCCCAATTCACATTTCAATTATTCAATAAAACCCAAATTCCCCAATTAATTAATTGACGACATTAATAATTCAATTTAAAAATTTTAATTCCTAAAAACTATTGAAATTATGAAATTTTAATACACATAATCACAATCATGGATATGGGATTTAAATATTATACCACCAACCTCAATTCATCAATGAATATATTCCAAACAGAAATCCCAAAAATTTGAGCAGTATAATAATATAGAACAACATCCATTTATAAAACCCTAAATAAAGATTAATTAAATCAAGATTTCTCTTATATAGATCTATATATACAATCCTAGATCTAGATCCATAACACTGGATATAGATCTAACCCAAAATATAAATAAAACCACCAAATGAATTTGAGAATGGATGATAATGAATAGGAAACCAAGAGTGATACAATTCACATACCAGGAGAGATACATTACTTAAATCTATGCTTTTAATCATGAATAATGGAGGTTAGTAACCATATGGAGGCTCTAAATTTGTAAGAAATCATGTTTTTCTGAGTTTGGGTTAAATATGATGAGTTTGGGGGGTTAGGGTGATTAAAGAACTTATTTTTTGTGTATTTAAAAGTCGATAACGGTTTGAAATGAAGTTCTCATGGTTCTCCCTAACCATGAACCTAAAACCTGAGATTATTTTATAAGTGTTCATAATTTCTTCTAATAGGGGAAAGGATTTGACAAATTGTGTTCCAACTGTACAATTCCCCTCTATCCAGGATTTCATGGTTTTCTAGGTTTGGCTGAATGGTTTGATATAACCGCACACCAATAGTGCTAACCCTTTTTATTTCAATTTTTATAAAATTTCTCCCAAACACGGCCCAAAGTAAAACCCAACCAAAGTATTCTCAAACAATAAAAAATAATACCTAAAAGAAAGTCCAATTTATCACTAAAAATGTTCAGGAACTTATGGTAACACAAGAGTGGAGTTATAAACATGTGAGGTAATAATTAGTTCCAATAGTGAGAGTGTCAAAGGTAAATTGGGAAACATAAATAAGTTGAATTCCATGATAATCCCACTCCTCGTCTCAGGAAATTTTTCAATAAATTCTCAAATGGGTCAAACAAGGAAAACATAATTTAAATCCTACTCATAAAAAATGATATATCCATAACTATTTATTCCACATAGCATTATAATAATAATTTATCTATTAACTACTAATTTGAATAACCAATCAAAATGAAATGATTCATATAAAAAATTTAATGAGATAAAATAATTGTCCAATGAATGAATATTGTTATATTATTAATAACACTTAAGTATTGAAAAAAATGAAAATTAATGTAGTCACACCATATAAAAGAATAGGTTATATTGAGAAGGAATTTTTTTTACATTTTCAATCAAATATTATTGATATATAGATGAATAACCTTAAATAAAACTATTTGTATAAGGTAATCATAATGGAATGGTTAATAGGGATAAAAGTATAGAATGTTATTATAGTTGTAAGAAATAAATATTTATAATTTTTTTACCAATTTGAAGTAACCACCTTAAATTAGAGGGATGTATATTTGTATTATCAATAGAATTAAATAGAAGTATTATTGTTTTAGATGAAAATACATATTATACAATTAGTATAATCAAAATAAAGATTTATTCTAAGATTGAATATAGATATATATGTCTAATATTCAAAACAAAGTGCAGATGTTTTCCTTTACAGCATAATATATTATGAAGTAATAATAGATATAAAAAATAAATAATGAGAAATAATGTTAAATAAATATAAAAAATAGTAGATTCAATATGATATAATCAAATTATATAAAATAAATATTCTTAGAAAAACAGTTATATAAGAAAGTTCATAACATAATCAAAATAGATTAAGTCAAGATTCTCCCTAAAAAGTTTGAAATCAATTAAATTTTTTGAATGAAATAATATCCAAAATAATATATATATATATATATATATTAACATAAAAAATAGGAACATATGGTATAAAATAAGAATTGTTAAGAATAATTAATTCAAACCTAATAGTGAGACAATCAGTACAGGTTACCCTTACAAATATTATAATAAGATATGTATAAATCAATTAGATTAAAAAAAACTTAAATCATTGAAATGATTAATAGATAATAAATAGATGACTTTGTATAGAAAAGACATATAAATCCTATAAAAAAATATTAAACACAAAAAATATCAAATATGGAAATAAATAAAGAGGAAACATCATGTGATTTGGGTAGTGTATGAATAAAAATTAAATAAAAGATATAAATAGAAATTTAGTTATAAATAACATGAATTAAAAATAAATTATGATAAAATATATCAATGGAAAAATATATTTATTATAAAAAATTAAAAAGGTTAATAATATAGAACATTTTTCAATGAAAGGAAATTGAGTCAAGAATCCCTTTACAATGTTTATTACATACAAAAAGAGAACATTAAATAATGTAATATAACATTAGAAGATGATAAATATTGTAATGTAGTTAAATGTTTAAAAATATATGATATAAAATAATTGGTTAGAATAATCAATGAAAATAAAAAAGAGATACAATTATTAGAGAAAACATTTACATATATCATAATGAATGATGAATGAATTAATGAGAGGATAAAGGGATTGAAAATAACGAAAATTGCTTAAAGTAAATAAATAAAATATTTTCCACGGAGAAAAAATATATTAATTTATTTAAATAATATTTTACATAGATATTCTAAAATATAAGGATATATCAAGACGCAAACCCTTACAATAATAGTAATATATATTTCAAAATCCATTGAAATATTGAACATTAAATGGATTTATAAATGTGATGAATAAAATTTAAACTATATTAAAATATTTAAATGGTAATTATATAAAATATATAAATGAAAATTTATTGAAAATATAAACTATCCCTCAGATAAATTATATTGAGATGATAATTCCTATACATTAACTTATGTCTTAATAAAACATTCATTAACCACTATATAATCAAACTAGATTATTTAATCGTCTATTTCACATCTGTATTAATAATTATTTACTTATAATATCATTCAATTATATTCCTTTGTATCATATATATTAATTTTTAACTATTTAAATTGACCATTGGATGTTAAATGTTAAAATCATTCTACACTAGTTTTTGTTTGGAGGTCTCCATCATCATTGATTGATCATGAGTTCATCACATTAAAATAGTAATGTACTAGAATAACAATTTCATAATGGTTCATAATATTATTTATATATTCCTTGTATGTTCTTATAATGGTAGTCAAAAATCAAATCCCAAACAAGCTCATTTAAGATAATTTTTTCATCCTTGAGGAGTAACTTAACAAGGAACATTAATTTTATATTTACCATTCTTGAATAATATTATTCATTGAAATTAATCTTATGTATCACTAATATTTACTTTTTTCTATTTTTTAGTCCTTAATAATTATAATTAAGAAAATAGAGTGACATTTTTCATATAGATGGTTGAACCAAACATGAACGTGACACAAAAAAATGAATGATTATAAACACAAAATTTGTTCACTATTATAAAATTAATATATAAAAATATTAATATTAATTTTATTTTATTAAGGTAATAATTTTTAGTTAATAAGTGGTGGAAGATGAAGTTAAATAAAATAGAAAATAAAAAAAGGCATTACTTACATTTATGATATGTATTTCCCACTAAGAGAATATATTTGTTTTTAAAGTCTGAGGGTATTATCTAATGAATATAAATGTTATAGGGTAAATAATTTTGAGAATATTAAGGGTAGAAATATGAATGGTTTAAAATATGTAGTGGGAAAAACATTTAATATATAATAATTTTTTTCATTTATTTAAAAATTAAAGATAGGTGAAGGGAAAACATTGAATAAAAATATAATAGTAAAATTGAATTCAAATCCTAAAGAATTAATAATTGAATGTGTAATGTTCAATTATTTTTTTTTAACATTCATTGCATGTAATATTTACATTGTTTTAACTCAATTAACTCATTAATTTTTTTTACTGTAATGTTATATTTATCAAAAAGACAATATACACACTAATACATAATTTAAACTTTCAATTCAAAACATGGAATTTTTTTTTACAAATTAAAAAACTAAATTTTATAAATAAAAATTTTAAATAAAGGGACATGATACATAGTAAAAAATATTAAAAAAACAATACATTTTTTGATGAATTGTTAAAAAAATTTATGAATTCAAAATTATTCCTTAGATATTGCTAAATAATTTTTTTATAAAAAATAGGTTTTGTTTTACAATTCATTAGTAATTTATTCATATCGATTATATGAGAGTTATACTGACTTTAATATAATTACTATATATATATATCCAAAAACTTTATATCCAATATCCATATATTTGACCTTAATATAAGAGTCAACATTAACTTTTCTGTATTATATACACAGTTTTATTTTTTCAAAAACCTTTCATATTGTTCATTTTTTTCAAATGCTTACAATATTTATATTGTTTTTCATTATATCAATAATTATATTAAATGATATTATATCTAAGAAAGATCATGAGGAGTAATATTTAAAGATTTCATTTTTATAATTTACATATGTTATTGACTCATTTTAATTATTTTAATATTGTGAAATATAGTTAACCTCAATTTTTACAGTTACTTTTTAGGGAAATAGAATAATAATCAATTTATTTTTATTTAATATTATTAATATTGTACCCAAGTTATATTTTATATAAAGAAAAAATAAAAAATATCAATATATGATAATGAAAAGTTATGATAATTTCTATGGTGTTATATTAACCATTGAAAACTAGATAATATTTTTTTTTGTGCCCCTCCCTTTTTTAATGATATCATTCCAAAATAAATATGTGTCACATTATTTTCATTTGTATGAGACACTATCTCCTACATTTCATTCTTCTCAATATTATTTAACTAATTTTCAATAGATGTGGTCACATCCTTATGTTATTAAGAAACTCTTATACTTTTTATTTAAAATTATAACAGTAGGATTTTTTATAGTAATTCCATTGAATTATTCATGTTTAAATAGCATTACCATTTTCTACAATAACTATCTCAAGATATACATGATTTAAATGTATTTATAACTTTCATTCATAATTTGTTTTTAACTTTCCTCATCACTTAAAACTTTTAACTGAACTAGTATATTTCATGAAATTGTTTCTATAATGTATTTTTTACCTTTTCGATCATCCCTTCCACTTATAAGTTTCTCAATATCATCATCAAACAATAATTATATCCTTAATAATCCATTATCATTCATGATAATAACAACATAACTTTCTACAAGAGTTTTTTAATCCATATTATATAAACTAAAGATTGTTACATTGAGTGTATAAATAAGAAATATTCATTCATCTAATCTTTTATTATATGTTATATAAGGTGTTAATTTTATTTTGATAAATAATAAGATTTGGTGAACCTTAAAACTCTTCATGTTATGATTATTTTAAAGACACAACTCATAAGTAATATTTAATATCTGTTATCATATATATTTATAAATATTAAAAATAAATGAAGGGATTCTATAGGTATCCCAACACTGGAAGGCAAGGAATATAAGCACCTTTATTGCTTTTCATAACTCACAATATACCACACAATGAATAAAAAACCCTTAATAAAAATACTAATTACAATAGACTAGGTAAAGAATAATGAGGTAGGTAGGAAACATGTAGCGTGAGGGGACCCAATTTTATCCTTGAGCCTCTCATTTATTCCCTGAGACTTCATGAAGCTACCTCTATTACATCTAAATCATTTCATTTCATCAAAACTAAAATTACCCAAACTATAAGACGTTATACCTCACTACCCAACAAACCATATGAATTATTTTTTAGGGGATGACCAATCCAAAATATTTATCAGAACACCACAAGGATGAAAAACACATGTAAAAATTTGTAGGACAATCAATTAGAATAAACCACCTTTGATTCATAATAGGATTACTTTGAACACATGATCCACCAATGAAGCACGTCTTTCATCTCCTCCTAATGCCAAATTCACACAATATCACTCCTTACAAGGACACCTTAGTAATAAGGAACATTACTTCCCTATATAAAATACCCTCAATTATTCCAAAAATATAGTCACCCTAAAAGTATATAAAGAATATATAGTTATAGAATTGTGTGGATGAAGAAAAAATATGTCCAAGGAATCAATTTAATATAGATGAACAGTTTTGGGGTCATGAATGAATAAAGGGGACGCAAACTCAATAAAATAACTAAAAACACCAGAGCAAATATAGTTTGAGTAGAAGGAAATATAAACCAAGAATATTAAAAATAATCCTAAATAAACAAGAATAAAATGATTCAATCCTAAAAGGATCATCACCCATGATTCATCTCTAGGAACAAGAAAAAAATTGATTTAAAACCACTTTTTTAAGAAGAATAACTAGTTACAGTCCGAACAAGAATAGACACAACTAAAATCTTAGTAAACCACCATGGATGAAACATGAGACACCTATAAGACTAGTTTTCATTGAAGTTATCCCAATGAAACTACAACAAAACAAGTAATCCATCAATGGTTAATTCAAAAAATGATTTCTATATCCAACAAAGGAGATCATGGTATTGATATTTATCATGGAAAATGATTCAATTTATAATAAAACTTGGAAGATTCTACATGACATAGTTCTTAAGAAGAAATATTCACTACTAAAGCATGTAGAAGACCATAATAAGAGATATGAGGGAATAAAACGAAGGATAAGTGGTATTATGTCACTTATAAACATTATCACTAACATTTATAAGGGTCTAATAAGGAAACCAAATATTGTATCAAAAGATATATAGAGAGAGAAAAATGATAATAACAGATAATGTTGTAATATTTCCCTTCTTATGGAATGTCTACTGAATTTGATCAAATAAAACATTAATATATAATTTAAATAACCATTGAAGTATATTTTTAAAGAAATACACTGAGGTTATACGCACTTATAACATTATTCTTCCCTTCTCAAGGATTCTATAGTTTCTTCCATTTACTACAAAATTTTATAAGGATTTCAAGGGAAAATGTAATTTTCCCTATTTCACTATTTTGAAGATAATATTAATTTTATCCATTGGTGTACTTGAATTCATTTCCATGGCATAATAATTTGATTATAGAATCCATTTTATTTTAGATAACTCTAATACTGTTAATACTCTTCATATCCTATAACTTAGTCACCATGAAATAAAAAAAATTAAATTGGGTGAGAAAATCAAAAAAATTAATGAAACAAATTTCTTTATTGGTTGATTTCGACTCATTCGGTTAGACACCACTAAATTAAAATGTTCAAGTTTTATTTTCATGTATCCTATGATGTATAATTTTTTTCACAGACAACCTTTTTTAAGAAATTTTAAATGAATTACATCATCTAAAGTTAATATTTGGAATCTTATTCATGAAATTTTAAATAATGATTCTACTTATGTTTGTTTTTCCTAAGATTAATAGTATTCTATGTCTTTCCAACTTATTATCCACCAAAATCCTATGTATATAATTTTCATTATTATTTATTCCATATAAATTTACACTTCTCCACTACAGATTAATGATGATTATTCTATCCATAAATATTTTAATGGAACATTAATTATTTGAGAAAGGAATCTAATTACTATTATTACAATGTTTCAAAACATTCAAAACGTATGTTTCAATCGATCAATAAAAAAATAATTTGAGTTTAACTTAATGCCAATAACCTTTTTACATATAATTCCATTGACAATTACAGAGATAACATTTCTAAAGTTAAAAACACTACCATTGTACTTTTGAATATCCTAAAATATTTTTTTGTTACCATTCATGTATGATTAGAAAAAAGTATCCATGACCTATGGGTTTTAAAATTTTAATTATTTTTAAACAACATCAACCAACATTACATGATCTTTACCAATCGTCTTATTATATGATTTGTAGTTAACCATTAATTTTAACCACAGATGTATAATGATAATACATTTGATATTTTTTTTCTTTTTTATCAAACCTACCACATATTTCTTCATGTAGATCAAAATTATTTTGAACATTCACCATATCTATGGAAATATAGATTTTTTTATTCATAGTATTTTGAAATTACAACTGCTCTTTAAATGATACAAATAAATGTTGTATTGAAAAATGTGTTCCTTGTGAATATACACTACAAAATACCAATTTCTTCATTCAAACCAAAATCTCATCATTCTTTAGAATCTATATTATTAAAATTCTTCCGTTTTGATTTTACATGTTTATAATATTGATAGATTTTATTAAAAAAAACATTTTTTAGTGATATTCCATCCTTAGTACTTGTTCACTTAGGCTTGTCATTTATATATGTTCTCATTCGCACATTAATTTTTTTAAAATTTTGAAATATATATTTCAAGTAAAATATGTTATATTGCATATTAATGGTCATTTTAAAACATAAATTCTCTTATTATGAGGAATTTATTTTCCCTAATTTTATCCTTGGGTGTCTAATATCATTAATCACCAATTTATAAGACAATTATCATGTTTAATAGAGGAATTGAAATCATTATCCCTTGATTTATATGATTCTCCTACTTCATTAATATAATTTTTATGCTTGACCTTAAATTTCGTTATTTAATTTATAACATCTTGTTTTTTCACTTTAAGATATTTAACCTCATCTTTTTTTAATGTATAATTTATTATTATAATGTTAATAGTTTTTTCAATTGATTAAAATAATATTTAAATCACTTGTATGTCTACTAAACATATCTTTTTAAAATATTCTATTTGAAATATTATTTTTAAAATGGTTTATTTGAAATTAAAACTAATTTCTCATGTTTTCTATATTTATTAATACATTCACTAAGTTACATTATATGTTGGAGATCTTGAGATATGTCATATTCTTTATCATACACTTTTATACATTATCCACCACTAAAAAACATATTTGTACATTGATTGACCAATTAATTATTAAACCCCCTCATCATTTTTATGACCTTAAACACAATTATCACATGATGAAACTTCATTCTTTGAGATCCAATTCCTCCTATTAGATTAATTTTACTTTATTATACCTTTAGTGTATTATATTTAATTGTGACCACCTTTCATGATTTTTATATCCATTAATGATCTTTTATATTGAACATAATATTCTTATTCTTAATTATTCTAAAGTAATTTCACTTAATGATATATAATATTTCAATAATTGTAATGTATAAATTGATTTTTCCCAATTAAAATATCATTTATTTTTTGTAATACATTAGAAAATAATTTAAAAAATTATTGAAGTTCATTCTATCAAATTTAACATTTGATAATTTTTAATAACCCCTCAAAGAATCATTGTTCCTTGACCCATAAAGATTTTAATGAAATATACTTCTATGATTTTCTATTCATTTGTAATGAAGTGTCTCTTCTAATCTCACAGTCTATCAATGTTTTGTTTTGTTTATAAAATCATTTATGTCTTGAAACACAAAGAGAAGTTTTTTAGAATTGAATTTATACAAATTAATACTTATTGAGTTACTTACTAAAATGTATTCATTAAGAAAATATTAATAGTATTAAGTTGAGATAATATTTTTATTCACGAATATCAATAAATCATAAATATATTTATCTTTATCCACATGATGGGCTTTTAATTGTGCATGGAAATTATAAATTCAGGTATCTATAAAATTATTTAATCCTTCATAAATTTCATGAAGTTTATATCATACGGATTTATCACTTTTAAAAACCATACAACTTTTTAATTATTTGTATATAAGTAACGATAGAATGCATTGTGTGCTCTCTCGTCAGATTTTTCATTATTATTATCATGTAAAGTATAAATTTTTCTATATTTGGGTGAATCAACATCATTGATTTTGATATTTAGAATGTAGCATCCCACTGATAGAAAATGTTTAACCACTCTTCTGTTATCTACAACCTAATCATCTCAAATAGTGCCAAACTAGGGGGAAATATGATCACTCAAGTATGCCTAACACTATTCTATAATCTTCTAACTAGATGATTGGTTTCATAAAATACATTGGGGAAACTATTTCTTATATATGTCAACAATAAATAAAAATAAGTAAAAAATAATAATCTATAAAAAGGATATCAATGTAACCAAAAATAATTATATCTTGGATAATTGAGTCATCATAAATAGATCATACACCATAAGTTAAATCAAAATTAATATCTTCTTAATTGGAATTTCGCAAAAAAAATAAAACTTCCAAATAGGATGATCATATAATAGGTATAGATAAAAAAAGGGTAAAATTATGCACCCTCATACCCATGAATCCAAATATATTATTATGAATACGTACTTTACAAACATGCTCTAAAACCAATTGTGATTAAAAAATAACATATATATTTCTTATATTATTTAAAATTAATAAATATAATCAATCATGATTCAAATTCACTCATAGATTCCAATGGTTTAGTTTAATTATTGATTTTCTATATATTTATATTGTCTTATAATAAAATTTATTTTTCCTTGATAAAATAATTAAAATATAGTTCTCATATAAACATATCTTTATATAATAATTATTAAGGATGTTCTGAAATAAAATAAATGAATGATCTCAAATCCATTATAAGGGGAAAATATTATCAATGAGTCATAGAGGGTTTATAATTATATCATAAATAATAAGGGAACATTATCATGATAATAATAATAATAATAATAATGGAATAAGACAATAAAATCATAAAGAATAATTGTGAGGGATGATAACATAACCATCAAATAATAATTTATAATCTATAAATTAATGATACTAAAATTTTAAGAGATTCTATCTCATAAAAATATGGAATCATAATACAATAATCATGAACCATGGTTATATAATATTGGAATTTGGAATGAAAAATGATAAAGAAATTTTGAAATTTGAAACTCATATAAAATCATAACACATGTACAAGCATTGTTCCAAGACCATTATTGGAAAAAGTAAACTAAATCGCGTAATTTCATGAAATAGAAATAAAAATGTATTACATCCTGTTGATGAATACATAATGGAAAAACATTAACCAAATCATGGTAATTCTTACATAGTTATCTAATGATATATAATTAATTACCCATGAATTATACTGACATATAATTACTTATTGACTAATCACATAATATATATATATATATTCCACATAAAATCAATAAAATGACTATTAAAATAAATTATTGATTAAATATGGGAATTAAACTGGGTTATATAACATTTTCACATGGTATATCATTATATGTATTTAGAAAATTAATTAGTTGTCTATTTCGGCTGAGGGAAAAACATGTGATGCCAGACAGTTGATTAGAGAAGGTTGGGTTCGGCTTAATCACTCATATCAGGTGCATTGTTTTTATTTCAAAATTCCCAACAGTTTCATATCCAATGATACGTGTACCTGCTTTCCAAAGGCAAGCCTTCACTTGGTGATTTGGCCAGCGGCACTTAATGACTCACATTGGTCGAGAGGATGGGAAGTCTGGCTCATCGTACCCTTTTTGGGGGAATTATTTCATGTTCTGATACTCTCTTATAGATTTAAGATGTACTCATATGTTTGTGAATCTTTGGTTTATACCCAAGCATAGTATCCACGGATTAACTCTTAGTTGGAAATGATCAACTGAACGCAGGGATGCAGATTCATTTAGGCCCGAGGTTTACCATCACTCATTGGGATTAATGACTCCGAGGAGTTTGGATACATTGAGATGGAATGGGTTTGAAGCCTCGTAACTGGGCTCTATGGAGTTTATTGTCATCCAGGGGGGTAGATAACGACTTGAGCATTTGGGTCAAACCCGTGGTACGGGATTCCTATGTATCCTCATGAGAGGGATCATAATCCATGTAGTTCGGTGCCACTTGATGGGACACATCACCTTTTAAGGTCATGAGACAAGGACCCAACCGTACAGTTTAACGTCTTGTGGGAAGGACACCCGGGCGAGGGATGCCAGGTCAAAGTTGGTGCGGGGCTTACGCCGAAGCGGCCTGGAAGACCCAAGGGAAGTAATTTCTTGGGCCTAGATACGGTCCTTCTGGGGTCATGAGTACATGGTATAAAACTGACAGATGTGTATCAGACTTAGATATCGGGCTTGCACCTCAAAGAGGTTTCCTACGTATCCTGGTTGGTTGGGGATCAAAGTCCACGTAGTTCTTGGAGACTAGGGCTTACACGTGAGACTTGCCTGTTTTTTAGATTGAACCTCGAGGAGGCATCCTACATACCCTATTTAGGAAACAATGATCAAAACCCACGTAGTTTGTTTTGAGGGCCATCGTTGTGCGGACGCCATAACCATCACAAATCACTAAGCCCACATGAGTCATGCTCGGTGTGAGAAACAAGAGAATGTAACAGACTTGGAAAGCCTCGCACATTCTTCCTACCGAGGGAGGAGGAGGAAGATGATGAGCGGAGCAGAAGGCCGGGACCACTGGACTCTTCTTCTCCCTGATTTTGGAGGAAGGTAGGAGTCACGTAGCGGATCAATGATCCTTCCGTGATGAGAGGAGAAGGTCCATTGGCTTTCAGCGAGGATGGTGTGGGGCTTACTCTAGGAGGGATGGCCAGCCACTCCCAGGAGAGGGGAGAAGTGCTCACCGCTGGCGCTATTCAATAAGAAATGTGAGTGGGGTCCCTCAATCCCAGCAAGTGGAGAGGCACAAAGGGGACTCCCGGGCTCGGACCCTGCACTACCATGGGAATGTGAACCCAGGAATGCCTTGGGAATCCGCTCAAGAGCTGGGGAAACCACTTTGTCCTCGCCTACCATGCGTATGTGAACTCAAAGTGGTGCACTAATGTGCCTGAAGGTTTCATCATATGGGTCTGGTGGCTTCGGTAGAAGCCTTGGCTCGGGGATGATGAAAAGGCCAATGAAGGGATTGCGAAGGATCAACCCAAATTGGAAGGGTTTTATCTGGCTTGGGGAATTTGAACACCGAAGGAGTTAGTGGGCCGCATGGGTGCATGAGGAGTGGATCCCTTTGTGTAGGGGGTGCTATGCGGCTACAGAGGTTATCCACATACCAGGGTGGTACGCGGACTGATATGCATCCCGCGTACAAGGGAGGTACGTGGCTTCAGGTTCAGCTCGTGTACCTTGTTTGTACGTGGTGGAGTCCGCGTGAGCAGTGGCAGTCATGGGAATCACCGGTCTGGGGTTCACCAGTCAAGGATTCTCCCATGTAGGAGGGTGTTACGTAGTTCATCAGATCGAAAAAGGGGCATAAACTCCCTGGTTCGCGAGTATTACATCCGCATAAGGGCCATGGCTCGCGGTTTTTTTTATTTTAAGCTCGTGGTTCACCCATTTGTTATGCATTTTTCTGTTCCTTATCAAATTGTTTCTAGTTTTATACATGTTCTGGTTCGCGAATTGGAACTTCTCTATTCACGAAACGCTATGCTCCTTCCTCTGGAATCCTTCCTTCAGAAGTCGATCTCCAAACCTTCATGCCGACGGAGTCCGATCAATTGATCCCTCGATCTCTGAATCCTTCCAATCGAATCTAATCAATACCTTTCTTCTCCCCCTCGATGTCCCTTCATAGAGAGGGGAAATATAAGTATCTATGATCATGAAACACCTTTTGTAGAGGGCCATGACCGAAAACCCAGTTTACTGATGACTTGGTCAATCCGCAACTCACGGGAGTTCATTGAATGCACCTCATCTGCGAACCAAATCGGTTCGGGGGTGCTTTGTAGCTGTGCAGGGCTCTGCCTCTGTTCCGCGAAGGACATAGCATGTGGTCTGGTTCGGTTGGAATGTTTCGCGGCCGGTGCGGTTCGTGACGGTGGACCGGCCTAGTACCTGTTTTGCTTCGCGCCCGCGGAGGGGTTTCCAGCTTCATTTTGCGAACGACGCTGGTCTTCGGAGGGGGCGGCTCGCTGAACCAGCCACGTACCCTCAATGTTAGATCGATACGTGGAACAGTCGGTCCTTTTCCAATCTTGAGTATTATCCATATTTCTTTCCGATTCATTGAGGGAAATTGGGTAGAATCCTTTCTCAAATTAAGGGGGATTCCCATTCTCCTTTGCGGATTTTTCAGGACCCTACAAATGCCCCCCCATCAAAATGGGTTCCGATCGGAATGAAGAGGTGGTTATTCCAATGTAGAGTGGTCCTAAAAATTGGATAGTTTGCGGTAGAGGAGTAAAACTGGTAGGGGACCACACTTATAAATAAGTGGGGGCTACCCTTGTCTTTTACCAGATTCTTCACAAAAACGGAGCTCTCTCTTTTCATCTCTGTGGGCCTTCCCCCTTCTTGAAAAGCCTCATCCACGATCCAGATTCATTTTCTGTGAAGCATTTCTCATTCGCACATTCCTTCACCCACGAACCAATCTTCCAGCCACGAACAAAAACTTTTAATCAATTAAAAAGTAAGCCCCGATGGGCCGCGTAGGAAATTGCTACGTGGTTTTGGATGGTCCGCAGACCGGAAATCTTCCAGTCTTTGAAAATATTTTATGTTTTCCAAATATAATCATTTAAATTTGGAATTGAGATTCCACGGGGCAGCCTGGTTCGCAGCTTTCTGTCCAACACTCCGTGGGCCAGAGTATCGCAGACTTCTTCCATGTAGGGCTGGTTCGCGGGATGCAGTTGTCGCGAACCACCTTTTGAGGCCAGCCTACAGATTTTTTCATGAAGGCTCCTTGAGGGATTCCTTTGTTAAATACTTGATGTTTTGTCCAAATTTTATTATTTTGGACTAACCATCTATATGGTTTCCATGATGTAGGGAGAAAATATAGTTTCTCCTTGACCTGCGATTAGGCCTGCTGTCAAGCCTCTTCCAATTGGTCTAGAGAGACGTCTAGCTATGATCTATAGATCTGAGAGCATCAAAGAGGACCCTAGCCGACCCATCATTCCTGACGATGGTGTTTTGAAGGACTTGCTCTCTCTTGAACTTCTGTGTTATCCGTTATCGAATCTTCTTCCACTTTATGGTTTTGGACTTCAAGACGACGTCCTTATCCCCCCTATCTTCTCAGGTCTTCCGTCCCCTTGTTTGGAAGCGTCACTGAAGTGTGATCAAGTGAACCTCGCCCAGTCAGGAGAGATGATCTCTGACTCTGATATTAAATACACTTTTATTTTGAGAGGCTCTGTTTGGAATCAAAGTGATCGGTACACTCAGGGCTTCTCCCAAGAATTCATCCTCAAGAGTTACCCCTCCTTGATCAACCTTGCTCGAGTGGATCCTGGCGCGGGGTGGTTTACCTAGTGGGATCTTTGGTCTAGTGGGATTTTCTCAAATGACTGGGACTAAGCCTTCTGGGTCCATTATCATTGCCTAGAATTTCCCGAGTCACTGGAAACGGTAAATTTGTACTCCGCAGTGCGGGCTTCCCAGTTTTCTGGTTACTCACCATCTTCGATCATGCCTGACTTGCTCATTCGCTGGTGTTCGAGCACGAACACTTTCCACCTCACCCATGGTGAAGTTAGTGTTATTTTATGGGACATATACTAACTGGGAGTTCTTCTGATCATTGGTGAGATGTATGACAAGTTTCTTCCCACTCCTGACACATGGAACGATGTTGAACGGGTTCCTTCATTGGTGAGGGATCTGCTAGTTATAGTGGAGTGGTCACTGGGTCGGCCCATGCGTGCCCGCTCTCTTATTCCCTACAGCACCTGGAGAGGGTTATTTCTGAAGGCCATTGGTCATGTGCTGAAGGTCAAACGCCCAGGACCCACCCTTCTCAACAATCACAAACTATCCCAAGTTCCTATTGTGCGGTTCTAGAGTCGGGTGACTATATTTCATGCGGTTATGAGGTCTTCCCTAGTGTGACGCCTATGCTCAGGCTGGCAGGTCTTTTCGCCATGTTTTTGAGCAAGTGGCTCTTCCCATCTCGGGATATCAACCCAGGCGTCATGGATTACACCCTGATGATGGCAGCTGAGCTGGTGGGAGGATGACTGGTTAATCTGGTCGTGCCCATTTTGGCTCGTATTTACGAATTACTGAGCCACATGCAAGAGGGTGGGTCGCCCTATCACCTTAGTGGTCCATTTCAATTCTTATATGGTTGGGTAGTGGATCATTTCCGATTTCATGGGTATCATCATAACACAGTCATTTCACTTCCTACTCTTCGGCCTACCCTGCTTGATATAGCTGGAGTTCGCCTGAAGTCCCTCATCTTTGATAAAGTCGTCAAGATTCTGAGTGAATTTTCCCAGTTCTCTTTCACTCCCTACCCCACTCATTCTGGCGTCATGGTTTAAGACTATAGGGAAATCATAGAAGAGTGTTCTTACATGATTTCACTACGGGACATTTTTTATTTGGACGGATTGATGGGGATTCTATGTGTGAGTTGTACGCCCCATATCATTTTTCTCACCAGTTTGGATGCATGCAACTCCATGTTTCCCTTCCCAATCCACGGGCCCAAAGACTGCATTCAGACATTCTCCGTCAGTGGTGGTTGATATTGATGCGGGAGGGATCTGGCACAAGTATTCCCTTTCCTAACATAAGTGCGGCTGCCAGCCTATCCTTGGAGTATGCGAGAATGTGGATAGAGCATTATCTTGATGGGATCCTGGGGATGTTTGTCCGGAAATTTCCCAAATCGGGGGTTACTGTGGCTACTATGCTTACTGCACCTTCCTCGTCGGCTTTGAGGGAGGACCGATTGATGGCTTGCAGGTCGAAGTGGCTCAGGGGATATTTCTCTTCCAACCCCTCTACGACCGAAGTTCAAACAGATCCAACCCTTTTGGATGTAAATGAGGATGACCCCATGACTTCGGGCCCCCGTGATGTAATTCCTGAAGCTCCTCCGGTCAATACTGTACTTACCAGATAAACTCCCAAGCTTGAACCAGGGCTAGAAGCTTATGATCATCCAGTCTTGGAACTATCTTCTAGTGCGCACATGTCTACACTGACCACAATGCCAGACTTTATTCCTCTGTTATCTAGTGAGGATACCAAAGACCCTTGTGTCATGGCAGACCACCGAGCAGTGTGAAGGTGCGCATGGCCCCGGATCTATGAGATTTTTGCTGAAACACCTCTGGATAAGATGGAAACTAAAACTGAATCCCTTAGGCAACTCTTCCTAGTTTTGGGGTCAGGTGGATTCAACTATAGAAAACTTCATTTTCTCGCCTTCCAGGTTGTCATTGCCTATGGGGAGGTTTCCGCTATTGAACACAAACTTTCTCACCTCGCTACCTCTCATTGCGGGACCCAATCTTTTGAGGAAGCTACGATGAAGCTCCCTCAGCTGATAGGACTATAGGCGAGCTCTCAAGATCAGGAGACTGCCCTATCTACCAAGCTGCATGAATGCGAAGCTCGAGCAGCGATGTTGAGGGATCAGTTGTCATCTTTGACTGGTAACCTTGAAGCTACCAGGAAAGGGATCAACGGTCTCCAAATGACGATGAGGCATACTCATTCGGGGGCCGAAGTTGAAGCCAGAGAGAAGGTCATGCTGGAGAAAACATGAAATAACCTTCACCGCACGGTTTCCGATTTGATGGAGAGAGCGAGTCAGAATCTTTTGTGATTTCCAGATCTATTTCTATAAACTCTGTTTTACCTCTTTTGTTGTTGCGAAGGAGAGACTTCAGCTTGTGGACGTCCACCCTTTTTTCCAAATGGAATATAATCTGTTGTCGATCTTTCCTTGCTATAAAATTTGATTGTTACTGGAATGATTGTTGTATAAATAACAACTCACTGAATCAGAATTAATCATAGTTTAGAAAAATGATAAAATAGAAATGAGCACTAATTTTTCCCTGGACCAAGGGATCCAGCGAGCATAGTTCGACTATTGCTAAGATTTTATTGAAAACCCCCCACAAACTTTTTGTATTTTCCATCAATACCATAATTTATCTTCAGTCCATTTAGTGTGGATTCAGCTGGTATATCCCAGCTTTTGTTTAGGTCTCCCTTTTCTGGTTTTCGGCCTAACGGGCTTTGCACCTCTTTTTCTGAGCGGTTTAAAGTCCCACCGACAAGACTATCATTACTGATGTTTTAGGTTGCATATATTTGACCAGATATGGTAGGGCGAGGGACCTAATGAGTTTTGGTTGATTAAAAGATGTCTCAATACCTTTCAGACGCACGTGGGGGGTACATTCTTAGATTTGAACAACATACAGGGCATGTCACAAGGCATGGGAGCCGTATTGGCGTACAGAGGTAGGAAAAGCATCGCCTAAGGAAGACTTGCCTTATTTAGACGGGCTAGGGGCAATAAATATGCATATCCACTAAGGGAATGGTATTCATAATCATGCAAAGGTGTACTTAAGTCAATGACTGCCCATTTCTGATGTCCTGAGGACTTCATGGAAGTCTGGATTATGGAAACCACCATGGGTGGCTTGGAGAATTATGAAAACCACCAGGGGTGGCTCAGAAAGGGTATGTGACATATGAAAGTGTTTGGGAACATCTCTACTAATCAGGAGTGTGGATGAATGGTCCCTGTCTTACGTATTTAGCTAGCGTGAAGGATGGTTGGAGCTTGGCGAAGTTTAAAGTCATACAGCTGGGACATTCCATAAAATGGAAGGTATTTTTCTGGTTCTCGGTAATCTTTTCAGAGAGGTTCCACCATATTTAATCATGGTTGTGAAAGAGGTTGGTAAACTTTATCTCAGAGGGTTTCTGAATCCTGGGATAGATATGGGGGATCGGAGTCCAAGAGGTGTATGGAGAGAAGCATTGCCTAAATAAATCTTGCCTTTGATAGACAGGATAGGGTCGATCAATATGCAGAGCCGCTGAGGGCATGGTATTCATAGTCATGCAAATGTTTCCTTAGGTCAATGATTGTATTCTCCTGATATCCTAGAAACTTCAGGGAAGTTGAGATTCGGGACCACGAGGGGTGGCTTGCAAGGGTTTGGCCTTTTCTGGGTACAGAGTGTGGTTCATTAGGAGAGGGTGCCTGGATAAGGGAGAAATATCTAGGATAAATTTCTAGGGAATGGGTAAAGTCATCCCTTCTCACGCTGGTGTGAGATGGTGGTTTGTGCAGGTATGGCCCGTTCATTGAGGGAAGAATGAAAATCCTATATTCCTGATTGAACCTGTGAAGAGTTCGACCATGTAGTTTAATGTCATGCAGCAAGGACAAAGGTAAATGTTATTATTACTAAATACGTGCATTTTAACATCATACGGTGAGGACGGAGGGCATTTTAAATTCTATGCAGTTTAACGTCATGCTGTAAAGACGGTTTCCATGTAGTTTAACATCATGTGGTAAAGATAGGGAGCATTATTAAAGAAACTGTGCACTTTAACGTTGTGCAGTGACGACGGGGGGCATTTTTAAATCCGTGAAAAATCTTGTAGTTGGAGGCATTTCCCTGGATGTTTAATGCTTGGTCTTTGCAGCTTCACGCCAAGTGGCAAATACATGTTCTGTGTAGTTTTCATCATCATGCGGTAAGGACGTAGTTGCAAAGGCCACTCTTGATTAGAATTTAACTGGGATCGAATATCTCGGCATGTGCAAGATGTGGAGAGGGTTTGATGGTGTAAATCGTGGTTCTGGGGCTTCTTGGATCAGGAGAGATGATATGGGGTCTCTGAGGCCGGTAAGTGTACGAAGCTAGGAAGAGCATCGCTTGAGGAAACCTTACCTTTGGTAGACGGGCCAGGGGATATAAATATGTAGTGTTGCTGAGAGCATGGTATGCATAGTCATGAAAAAGTGTCCACGAGTCGATGACTTCCCACTTCTGATAGCCATGAATGATTATGAGAATATGCAATTTTCCGGGCCACGAAGTCTGTCATTTGGTAAGGAAATATCTAGACATGTTGTGGATGTTCATACCTGGTTGTTGTTAAAACTTGAAGAGTTCAATGCCATGATTTATCTTGTGCATGGTGTGTACCTTTACTTCATGTAGTTTAACACCATGTGGTAAGGACAAAGTGCTCTTAGTTTAACGGTCATAGAGTTCAGACCATTGGGTGACGATTGTTATAATCACCCGGAGGGCAGTTGAGTTAGGATGCTCTGGTATACTCTAAACAAGTGTGAGGGAATGAGGGTGTAAACTGTAACTCTGGGGTTTCCCAGATCAAGAGATATGGTGTGGGGATCTGAGGCCGGTAAGCGTACAGAGATGGGAAGGGTATCTCCTGAGGAAGTCTTTCCTTTGGTAGAGGGGCCATGGGCGATCCATATGTAGAGCCACTGAGGGATTAGAATGCATATTCATGCAATGGTGTCCATGGGTCGATGACTTCCCACTTCCGATGGCCATGGATAATTAAGATGATCTGGGATTTCTCATAGGAGAGAGTTCGGCACATGGGGATAATGGTGTCCAAGAATACAAGAAACATCTTCACTGCAATTGCCCATTGAGTCAAAGTAGCCTAGCCCTAGCTTGATGTTTATAGATGTAGATCGTCATGTGAACCACAAGCGGATACATAGGCTAACCAGGTAGGGATACCCTGGAAACATTTGGATGTGAGAGGGGAACAAACTTTTAAACCACTACTCCATAAATTTTTGGATCAGGAGATATGATATGAGGGATTTAAGGCCGGTAAGCGTACGGAGATAAGAAGAGTATCGCCAGAGGAAATCTTTCCTTTAGTATATGGGCCAGGGGTGATCAATATGTAGAGCCGCTGAGGGCATGGTATGCATAGTCATACAAAGGTTTCCATGGGTTGATAACTTTCCACTTTCGATGGCCATGGGTGGTTATGAAGATCCGCAATTATCCGGGGTCGTGGAGTCTGATGTATAGAGAGGATGCATCCAAATTCACAACGAGTATTCCCATACCATTTCTCCATATATCTTGGGTGGGCCATGAAAAAGTCCATGCAGTTTAATGTCGTGCGGTGAGGACGATGTCCGTGCAGTTTTAACGTCGTGCGGTGAGGAAGAAGTCTGTGCAGTTTTAACATCGTCCAGTGAGGATGAAGATGAACCAACGTGAAAAGGGGATTCCATGCAGTTTAATGTCATGTTGTAAGGATGAGGGGTATTTATACCTGTGTTTTATTTTATCGGCAGTTGGGCTAGAAGATAAGATCTTGGCGTCGCTGCATATCCTGCGAGGACAGGAATCAATCCACACGTAGTTCTTTTGGGGAATACACCCCGTGCTGGTCTGGTCCGTACAGGGGAAAGGGGAATTTTTTTTCTTATTCGTGCAGTTTAATATCGTGTAGTAAGGACGAGGAATACACCTTGTTTAGGTCTGGTCCTTACACGGGGGAAAGATGGTATTTTTAGATTCATTTCGGGTGGTCAGGCCAGGGTGTGGAATTCTGGCATCACAACGTATCCTTCGAGGGAAAGAATCTAGCTGTACATAGTTATTTACAAGATAATACACCCTCTGTAGTTCTATTCCATACACGGGGGAAAAGGGAGTTTTTAATCCTCATTCAGGGGTGGCTGGGCCAGAATGGGGGACCCTGGCGTCACTACGTATCCTACAAAGGCAAGAATCAAGCAATACGTAGTTTGCTAAAAGGGATACACCTCGTGTAGGGTTGGTCCGTATATAGGGGAAAAGGGAACTTTTAACTTTATTTAGGGATGGATGGGCTGGATACAGAATCCTAGTGTCGCTACATATCCTACAATGGAAGGAATCAAGCCGTACGTAGATCTTTAAAATCTGTGCGGTTTAATGTCATGCAGTGAGGATGAAATACTCATAGTTTAGGGTCATAGAGTATGGACCATTGGGGCTTGGCAGTTTAATGTCCTGTAGCTCGGACGATAGGCGCTTGGTATTTTAACGTCTTATATCTTGGATGATAACTGCTTTTGGTTATGCGGAATACTTCTTCAGAAATATCACATTCGTAGGAGTGGTAGTGAACTACCCGTATATAGAGATCAGGGCATATGCTTCATTAGAGTAGACCTTGTGTATAACATATGGTCCCTCTAACTTGGGCTCCATATTTAGAGGTTTCTTTTTGGGTATAACTGGGTTCCGGAGGACCAATACCAATTCTGTTTCCAAGAAAGACCGAAGACGAACCATTTTATTGAAGGATCATGCAATCTAGTTCTGATATACTTCCAGATGGTGAAAAGTGTGCAACTGCTTCTCATCCAGCTATTCCAATTCATCTATCCATTTTTCTGAATGCTCATCATTGGATAACTGATCACAAATAGCAACACGGAGCAACAGAAATTAGAGCTCAATGGGCAGGACCGCTTCTGTTCGATATACTAATGAGTATGGAGTATCCCGAGTAGCGGTGCAGATTGTTGTTCAATAAGCCCACAATGCATGAAAGAGTTTATCCAGCCATTATTTATTTCCTTTGTCCACCATTTTCTGGATAATGTTGGATAGGGTCTTGTTAAAAGCCTCTATCTATCTGTTGGCCACTGCATGGTAGCGGGATGAGTAGTTAGCCTTGATACCATATTCTTGGTATATTTTCTCCAATTCTGTAGAGCAGAAGTTGGTGTCGTTATCCGTCAGTATGGTATGAGGGATGCCAAATCTGGTGATGATATTGTCTTTCACAAAGCTTATAATGTTTCTTTCCCCGAATTCCTTTAGGCGTATAACTTTTTCTTATTTGAAAAAGAAGTCGGTTGCGATGAGGATATAATTCAGTTGTTTGGCCATGGCGGGAGGATATGGTCCCACGATGTCCATTCCCCAAATGGAAAATGGCCAAGAGTACTTGGCCTGATGAAGTAACTCCAGGGGTTGGTGAATGAAGTTGGCATGAATTTGGAAGGAGTGGAATTTTGTGGTAAAGTGCTCGCAATCTCGTGCCACGGTGGGCCAATAGTACCCAAGCCTACAAACCTGATGGGAAAGCTTAGACCCTGACTCATTTTCTTCATATACTCTGGCATGTACTTCATTTATGACAGTGTTGATTTCTTCTCCATCAATGCATCTGAGGAGGACTTCATCAAGGCCTTGTTTGTAGAGGACCTCTTGCTGACTCGTGCCTCCATATAGGACAAAGTAGATTGCCCTTCTCCGTATTTTCTCTCGTTCATCCCTATCTGATGGAAGTTCTCCCCTTTGAAGGTAGTTTGCAATAGGGGTCATCCAGCCAGTGGTACGAGCATATGGATCAGGGAAAAGACTGACTTCATTGATTTCTTCCATCTTAATTTGAATAAACGGCAAGACCATTCGATGATGATAAATATTGAAAATTGTTTCATCCCAGTCTGCGTCAGCTAGGGTTGTGGCCACATTAGCTAATGTATCATCCTGCGCATTCTGAGACTGTGGAATATAAGTCAATGTTGGTTCTGTGGAGAATTCTTCCATTAACCCTCAGACATAGTCAAATAGGGGAATCAGCTCCACTTTTTTAATAGCATAGTCACCATTTACTTTCTTGATGACCAGTTATGAGTCACCTTTTACCTTAAGGTACTGTACTTGTGCCTGGAGTGCGAGATTCAGGCCTGCAATGAGGGCTTCATACTCCGCCTCATTGTTCGTACATCCTTCTAATAAGAGGAAGGAATATGGAAAGACTACCTTTTCTGGGGACATGAGTATGATCCCCAAACCCACCTTGTTAAATTTGGTATCCTTCAATCTCTTCCCTGTCGGGCTTCAGGATGCGCCGTCGAAGTACATTTCCCATGTTGAGAACTCCACTTGAATTGAGAAGATGTCTTCATCAGGTAGGTCGACGTCCGGTGCGGTGGTCCCTATTGAGGGGTGCTCTACTAGAAAATATTATAATGCCTGGCCTTTGATGGATTTCTGAGGCACAAACCAGATGTCAAACTGTTACAGGATAACTTCCCATCAGGATAGGCGCCCGGTCAATATCGGGCGGCTGAGGATGTACTTGACAAGGTTACTACGCGAGACCAAATGGACTTCATGATGTTATAGATAATGTCGCAATTTTTGAACTGTGAAGACCAAGCCCAAACAACTCTTCTCGATGTTTGAGTATCAAGTTTCAGCATCGATCATGGTTTAGCTGAGGTAATAGAGAATTTTTTCACTGCCGGCGTCATTTTTCTGTGCAAGGAAGGCTCCTAATGACCACTCTGGGTCATCACGTATAGGATAACAGGTCTTCCTTAAACTGTGAAAATGAGCACTGGTGGGATTAAGAGGTACTTCATTAGGTTGTTGAATTCCTCTTGGAAATCATCTGTCCATTGGTACGTAACCTGCTTTTTCATTAACCTGGTGAAGGGAAAACATTTTCCCGCCAGGTTGGCTATGAACCACTTAATGTAGGCCAGGTGTCCTGGGAATCCTCTCAACATAGAGAGATTGTGGGGAGGTGGTAATCGAAGGATAGCCTTTGTATTTTCAGGGTCCACTTTGATTCCATGATGGTGTATGACTAAGCCAAGGAATTTCTCTAAGGTAACCCCGAAGGCACATTTCAAGGGGATCTTCTTCAGGCTATGTTGTCGAAGTTTATTGAAGACGATTTCATGGTCTAACAGGTGATCTGAGCGCTGTCTCTATTTGACCACCAAGTTATCCATGTAGCATTCGATGAATCTCCCCAGGACTTGTTTAAAGATACAATTCATGGCATGTTGATATGTGGCGCAAGTGTTCTTGAGACCAAAGGGCATGACCCTGTAACATAATACTCCTTGTGGGGCCCTGAAGGCAGTGCCTTCTTCATCTTCTCGGGCCATCTGGATTTGATTATGTATCACCCCAAACATTTTATGGAATGTTTCTATTTAATACATTCTATTCATCCCTGTTTTCCTTCAAAACAACACTAGTTTATTTAGGATATAGTCAGAACCTTTCCATTAAATATAAATTTTCCACTTCTATGTTTTGAATTTTGATAAATGGTCATCTAGAGTTGTGATCAATAAGTCCTTTGGAGTCTGATTGAAAAACTTAATTTTTGTTGAATAGTAAAATACCCTTATAAATATTAATATGAATAGTAATATGATCCTTATGAATAGTAAATAATAATATTATTTCATTTTCTTAAGGCAACAAGATAATGAGATCTTAATTAGTTTTTCAATGAGAAATAAAACTAATTGCACTTTAAGATTGTTATTTTTCGAATTAAATATGACGTTTTTTAAAAATTAAATTAATAATATTTAAAAAATTATTTTTGAAAAATGGATTTATCTTTTGAATTATACATGTCAAAAAATGGCTAGGGTGAATTTTGGGAATTTTTCTGAAACAATTGATTTTTCAGTGAATAGTAAAAAAATACAGTTTTTAGTTTCAGTGTGTTTATTACATCATTAATGGTGAAATAATTATATCATAAATCTGGTAGACTTGTGTATAGTTAAATAAGATGTGAGGTTTCCCAAGTGGCTTATACCCTCGGAAAATACCATGGGCATGCCTATGGTTTTGCAAAAACCACTCATGATGTGTCCCTTGAAAATTATAAAATTAATCTCTCATTTTTCCTATAAATACCAACTCTTACCTTAATTGAATTCATTCCAAATTCTCCCTAAATGAAGTTTTATCCTTTTTACGTTCATATTAGTCCTCCCAAGTTTTCCTCAATCCCCCAAGGTCCCAACCATCATGTTCTAAGGGTTACTCTACAAGGTAAGAAAATTATCAATTTCATTCTTTTTTCCTTTCAAGTTCTCTTTTATGTGGTATATCTTTCAAGATTCCATACCATGTTCTTATTTTTCTTATTATTCTTGATCAACTCTATATTATGATTAATTTCTGGATATGTGACCCTTTTCCCTTATCTTTGTTTAATATTTTCTAAAACCATGTTGTGTAGCCGTTAGGCTGCCGAATTTTTGTAAGCTATTTCAAAATTATTCTTTTATTTTGAGTTCTTTATTTATTCTTTCTTAATATCTTCTTACCCAAGAGTAATGAAATCTCCAAAATCATTTATATTCTGAATTTTTAATATTCATGAGAAATTCATCATCAATCTCTTTCTTTCCCCCACTTGTTCAAGGAATTAAAAACATTGTCTGTGACGTGCCGAATTACTGACATCATAGATGATGTGATTTCAATTTGCAATAATTATTTCAAGTGTGGTCATGAAACCATTTATATGGTTGAAACAGGTTATAATATATGTGTTATGACTCACCCATTGTTCTGTAATTATTTGATAGTCATGGTTCTAATTTATAAAACAAAATGAGGTTGTTATTATCAAAGAACCATGAAAATGATCGAAACAAACATCATTAATGTTTTAACTAACAAATCATCATAATGGTATATAACCCAAAATAATTATAATATTATTTATATGTCTATAATTTCGATAAAAATATGTATTAACAATTCTGGATGTTTAACCATGTCTCAAATGAACTTCCATTCATGGAAACAAGTAACGAATCATGAAAATCATGGGAGAAAATGCTTCCAAAACATGAAAATTGAACCAATTGATCCCATAGAAAGGGCCATGAATGAACCTAATAAGGTTATAATAAATCAATTACATGTATAAGAGGTTCTGTAAATATTGATTAATGAAGAAAGTTTTTATTATTCAGGTCACTAAAACAAACGAAGAACACACTGGAGAATAAGGTAAGGGGTTTCTCATCTCACTTTCATTTCTGTGAGATTTCCATTGTTCGTTAATTATTCCTTATATTTGGAAATGTTTACTTTTATTTGATATATAATAACATTATTCTATTTATATTCATGTTATTCTATGATTCACTTGATGGTTATTAAGTTCTGGTCATACGGTTCGACCGATTACATTGTGGTAAAGGACTTTGTCTCAGCTGCCGTTTTCGTTGTGACTATCTTTGTATTGTGCACCTAATAATCCTTATGTGGTGTACCTACTTCCCATTTGAGATCAATTTTCATTTGAAATTATATTTATATTAAATATCCATAATCTCATGTCATGGATATGTTTGTTGACAAAACCATATACCATTTTACATACGGTGTTTATTTGGAAAGTTATTTTAATTATTGAAATATTGATGAATCCATATAATCTAATCTATAAGGATATTGAAAGGGAATATTTCTCTTGGATTGAATCAATGTATAAAGAATGATTTGGACATGATGTGGTGGGTGGGGCCCGCTATAGCCCCTCGATTCATCGGTAGGTCTCATGAGACGAAACAGTTTGGCGACAAACCCTTCGAGTTTGTTTCCAAAAATCAGACTGGTTTCTACCCACAGAACTAAACTGTTTTTATGGTATTATAGTTTCATGTGCCAGAAAAATGAAATCCAATTAATAATAATTCTCTTAATTCATTATCAATTATTATTATTATCCATGAGGTTTTCACTATGACAAAATCTATGGATGCAGTTTCATTTCCAGTTTATTAATGGGATTAGTTGTTCATTTTTTCACTATGCCATATTGATTATGTCAGATTGATTGTGATTCACTTATTATTGTACTCATGATTCCACAATTTATAACCCTTACTGAGCTTTTGAGATCACCCCTTTCATTTTCTACCTTCAACAAGTGAGGAAGAGAAGGTCTTCTTTTGACTTTCTGTAGACAGAGTTTTAAGTTTTTTGTTATGTATTCTATCTTGTAACCTTATCCAATGTAATTTGTGTTAAATATATGTATCTAGTTTATTCAATACTACTAAATTGATCATTCCTTCAGGATTTTCATTCCTTCTAACCATTCCAATATCAAAAGTAATGAACCATATCCAGCCTAGAGGGTTCGGGGTGTTACAGTTGGAATCAGAGGAAGTTTAGTAGAACAATAAACTAGACTATAAAATTTATAGTAGGGAACATATCCCTAAGGTAGTATTTGAGGATAAAAGTAAAATAAAATCCTGGTATTTTGGTAAGGAATAGATTATTTGGATTTTTCAAGCAAAACATCCCTGTTTGTATACGAGCAGGTAGTGGCGGCTCTGGCACAGATGTATCTAGGGGTAAAACCCGAAAACACCGTTTTGAGAAAGACTCGAATGAGAACTGGTGCACGAAAATGGGTCGTGTTGTACTATTGGTTACGACACTCCTGGAGGATGTGATTAACATAATTCATTTTTTCATTAAAATCCATTATGAAGGAGTTGAATTAAATTTTTCCTTAGAAGAACCATGTTTATAAGATTAGCTATGCATAGAATTTCAATCTATGTTGAGTGATTTTCTATTTGAGATTCATATACTAATCTAGTGTATCCCATTATTTAGAAATGGAGTCTAATGGAAGAAGGGTAATCAATACTTGTGGGCGAGGTAGGGATCTCCCTACTGAGCAAGTCAACACAGTCAACGTTGGAGAAGATCACATCATGACCATATTGGGACAACTTACTCAAGTTGTAACGAATAAAAATTCAACACCTGTGTTGGATTGTTTCATGCAGTAGAATCCACCATATTTTAGTGGGACTACTAATCCAGTGGTTGCTGAGCAATGGATCAAGTCCCTTGAAATGATATTCATGGCATTATAATGCAATGAAAATGAAAAGGTAGTACTGGCAGTATATTGTCTCAAGGGCGATGTTGATCAACAGTGGTCCTTGATTCAAAATATCACGGAGGAAGAAGAGATAGAGGATATGGAATGGATGACTTTTAATGAAATATTTTACAAAAAAAATTTCCCTCGTGAGAAACGAACTGAAATGAAGAGGAAATTCTTTGGCTTGAAACAAAGGGAAGAAGATAGTGTTGCGGAGTATGAGGATACATTCACAAGGTTATCCAGGTATGTTGTGGATTATGTACGTGACTTGGCAGACAAGATTGATCAATTTTTTTATGGTCTTAAGCCAAGTCTTCGAAGGGAACTGGATTCTCAATCATTTTCATCATATGATGAAATTGTGTCAAGTGCCATCAAAATAGAGAAGGAATTTGCTAGATCAAATTTTTTTCATAGGAGACCAAGATAAAAAGAGACATTTTGATAACAAAGGAAAAGGAGAAGCACCAAAGAAGAGCAAGGGAATGAATAGTTTCCCATTATGCAATAACTATGGAAAGAATCATCCTGGGAAATGCTTGGAAGGAAAGGGAGTCTTCTATAACTGCGGAGAAAAGGGTCATCAATCTGATGAATGTAAGGGGAAGAAACAATTCAATGATGTCCAATGCTACAACTACAGAGAGATAGTACACTATGCAAATGAGTGTCCTAAGCTCCAAGGAAACATGCCTTAGAAAAATACAAGAGAGAAAGGGAGAGCATATGCGATTACAACCGCAGAAGTTGATGTTCCTAGTGACGTGGTGGTAGGTAGTTCAATTGTTTCCTCAAAATTAGCCAATAGTTTATTTGATTATGAATCATCACATTCATTTATATTGTAACACCCCGAGCTTCCACGATACGCTTCTCATTCAATAATGAAATAGCTTGCATTGAACGCAACTTCGAGTTCTAAAACACCGCGACTAATCAAAGTAGCCGTTATGAATAGTAATAACCACTTTTTAAAATTATAGAAATTTTATATGTCAAAATGGGCTTCATTTTTGTATTCGTAATATCGAAATTAGCCTATGTTTAATTTTTGGTATTTTTCTGAGAACTTCTAAAATTTTATAAATAGTGAAAAATACTTAAAACAACTTTTTTAATCAAAATAATTTATAGTGATAAATTATAATATTTGGTGGTTTTAAAGTATAATTAGAATATATTTTTACCATTTTATCCAATGGTGGTCATTAGAATTAATTTAACATTGAATTTGGACATAAACAATTGCCAATCTTTTGATATAAATTGTTTCTTAAAAACACGCTATTTGTTGTGACAGCGGGAATTAATTATAAAATTAATTAATGCAACTAATATGTTTGGAATTTTGTAAAATAGACATCATTTTTCAATTCGGAATATCAATTATAGCTTAGGGTGAAATTTTGGCCTTATTCTGAAAAACTTCAATTTTTGATGAATAGTGAAACCACTAAGTGGTTGTTAAATAACTGATTTTTCGTTTAAATGAAATATTACCACTTCTGTGATTTGATTTTCAAAAATCCGACATACATGGTTGTCATTAAGAAGTAAAATGTGGTTCAATGAGATCAAAATAATTTTTTTGTGAATAGTAACTTTTAAGTTCTTAATCGCGATTAGTGGTAATTAGTGTAGTTTAAGGTATAAATAATACATTAATAATATGAAATGACCTAGACACATGTCCCAACCTCATTGGTTGAGTCATGGCCGACCAAGACAAGCCATGGCCTAACTTGGGGACCCCATGGATCCACTTTTGTAGGGAAATAACATAAATTACTTTTTATTTAATGTTAAAGTGAAAATGACACTAACATAAATTGTTTTACTAAAACAATTTGTAAGTAGGGTTACACAAGTCCAAATTTTGACTATAAATATTCATTAGAAAGATAAAAAGATTTCCTACATCATAGTATTTTTTTTATAATTTTTAGACATTAAATAAATTAAATTATTTATGACATCATTATGATGCAGCGATGACCTCATTATTTAACGATTTTAATAAAATGAATAGATAATGTAAAATCCAAGGCTTACACTTGTCCAAAGCCAATTGGATGAGGAGATTTCGAAACCTTATCACCTTAGCCTCGAATTATATAAGTTTGGGACCTTTAGAATCCGAAAAGAATTTTGAAATAATGTAACATTTCAATCTTTCCAAAAGTGCCCCTCCTCTCCACTTATAAAAGGCCCCCACCTCTCCCACTTCATTTACACTTTCAAGCCATTTGGCTCGGCCAACCTCTGCCCAAATACTCTCCCAACATTCCTCCCTTACTCCTAGAAGCCTCACATTGGGCAGAACTCTTCCCAAGGAAGCCTTTGGCTCAAATCAAAAAGAGTTACCCGATTTTGAGGTAATGTCTTTTCTAATGTTGTTTTGTTTTATTTTTCTTCTCCAACCCCCTAAACTCTTTTTATTCATTTATTTTGTGACAACACCAGTATCCTCAATATACTAGGATGTTGTTATAAGAAGTATTCGAGCTACACTTACACACACCTACATCTAATGGTTAAAGAACATACGGTTTCTGTGGATGGCGAATTTCTGCCTCACGAAACGATGATTGTTCAACACTCATATAACACCTTCAAAGGTGGCCATTAAGATGTCACTATATTTATATATGATATATAATGTGTTTATGTTTTACTTATGCTTCTGTATTTCTCATTTATGGCTTACTTTATGATTTCCATTATGGGTAAAACGTGATAATTTCATTTTAGGAAGTGCGGACTACCGCCCCCTCAAAGTGATTTGAATCGTTAATGCCATATGTGGGATGTATAAAGGATGGATTAAATGGTATTATACACTATATTATACTGGAATTATATTATACATTTATATCATTATGATTTAGTTCCATTAAATATGAAATTGAAATGAAAGTAGCGTTCATGCGTACGTACGGCTTACCGTCTCCATGAACGGTGCATTTCATTTCTTACCTCTAAATGTTACGTAATATTATAAATGAATGTATATACTGGATATATAAGATATATATGACATCTAAATCATGAATATAATTCTGGATATAATGGATATTTCACCACATAAACAACTTGTAATTATAAGAAGCTTATTGTTGACTCAAGTACCAAAGATCGACAAAACGACCGTTATTAACTTAAATAATTACATAATGTTCATAACATTGTAATAAGTGTTATAAAAAGGATAATGAAATTAAAAATGGTTCTTAATAGGGTATATATTAACTCTAGTTTATTATTCAGGAGGTTAAAGAACAGTCGAATCAAGTCGGACACAAGGTAAGGGAATTTCTTAACCCAACTTCCATTCTTTGGGTTAATCTCCTACTTTCAAATTATGTCATGATATTATTATGTTATATTTTGTATTCTTTATGTGTACCTATAGTGAATAGACATAATATATCTATTTTATTTTAAAAATGATCTTTTGAAGGACTCCGTCTCAATCCCCTTTCATTGAGGCATATTTGGTTTTATACACAACTTTCTTTTATACGGTGTATAAACCCCTTTGACTTTTACATTTATTCAAAAGGAATCTTTTTTATACGAAGTGTTTTACTAAACGACAAAAGGGAATGTTTTTCTTTCCGTACTTATGCGGCGACAACGACTTCTCCGCCGCCGTGACCATTATTTGAGTTTCGGCTTCCTCTACAAGCCATACCTTCTTTTTAAAAGAAAAATAAATACCATGTTTTACTTTTCTTTTATTGAAAATGGTTTTGAAAGCGTTTTTATTATATCAATGTGTTGTATTGATATCTTGTGATTGAAATGTGGAAATGTTATATTTCCTTTAAGTATGTTTAATGTGATACAATTATGTTATGGTTTATGATATGTTTAAACCTATTCATATGAGGAATGTATTGGACTTAATAAGTGACGGGTGGAGCCCGCTATAGCTCCTCGATGCATCGGTAGGTCTCATGAGACAACTAGACGTGGAATTGGCCGAGGCCCTTTCCCAATTTGATTTATGGTTTTGGCCGAGGCCTTAATCATTTTAGACGTCTTGGCCGAGGCCTTGACAAAGTGTTTCAGAATGTCTGGCATTATACATTCCCTCATTATGAAAGTGGTTATTGATATTACATGTGATTATTCGACCAGTAGAATATCCATGTGAAGAAGTAAATGGCATTATCTCATTTTACTTTTGCCATATTATGTTGAAGTTCATGTTTAAGAGGCTTTTGTTTTAGTTATACATTGCCTTAAATGTTAATGTTTATTTATGAAAGCTTCCGCATTATTGTTATCCTTACTGAGCATTTGAGCTCACCCCTTTCAATGTTTAAAAATTTTCCAGGTTGTGAAGAAGTATTTTATGACTGACTTGCAAGAATAATCAGTGAAGATATGAGTGTGGACTATGAAGACCATGTTTTTTTGTAGTTTTTCACCTTTTGATGTAATGAAAGACTTATGAATGTATCTAGTGTTTCCAAGGCTACTAAACTAATCGGTCTTTCGAGACTTGATCTTTTGTGATCATGCCAATGTTACGAAGTAATGCATCGGCTCTGGGTAGCTGGGGTCGGGGCGTTACAGTTGGTATCAGAGGCAGTTTAGTACTAACCTTGGAAGCTAGATGTAGATAAACTCTGATTAGAATGCATAGCCCAAAGATAGGCTTCGAGGATTAGTATAGAAGAACTTCCTAGAATTTTCGTATTATAGAGATGATATGAGTTTTCCAAGCAATACATCCCTGTCTGGATACGAGCAGGTAGAGGCAGCTCTGGCACAGATCTACCTAGGGGTAAAACCCGAAAACACCGCTTTGAGCTAGACTCGAACGGGAACTGGTGCACGACAACGGGCCTTGCTGCACTCTTGGTTACGACACTCCCGGGGGATATGCTTAGGATAATTTTCATTTTATTTACAAACCACTATGAAGGGTTATGAGTATATACTTCCTCAAAGAAAACATTTCTTTTTATGATTATGGATTATATCCATAAATAGTTCAATTTATGTAAAGTGTTTTACAAGTATGGAATTATGTATTTTGATTCATAAACTAATCTAGTTTATGCCATTGTTTAGAAATGGCGCCTAGTAGAAGGAATGGAAACCGTATCAATGCACGAACTCCGTGTAGGGATTGCCCTCCTGATCAAGATAATTATTGTGGATCTGGAGATACAACTGGTGCTGATCAACTTATTACCATACTTGGACAACTCACTCAGGTTATGAATAATAACCTTACTCGTATGGAGCACCCTGATCTGCAACGTGGAGGATCAATGTTAGACCGCTTCATGAGGCAACAACCACCAACCTTCAATGGGAGTACAAATCCTATAGTAGCTGAGCAATGGATAAATTCCTTAGAGAAAATATTCCATGCCTTGGGGAGTAGTGAAAGGGAGAAGGTTGTCATGGCAGTTTACCGCCTCACTGGAGATGCCGATCAGTGGTGGTCGCTGATTCAAAACACAAAGGAAGATGACGACGTATCAAGTATGGAATGGAGGGAGTTCAAAGAGCTTTCCTTAGAAAAATACTTTCCTCGTGACCATCGAGCAGATATGGAAAGGCAATTTCTGAGTCTGAGGCAGAAGGAGGATGAGAATGTCGCAAAGTATGAGGCTAACTTTACAAGGTTAGCGAGGCATGCTGCAGATTATATACGTAACCCAAGAAGTAATATTGATCGTTTCTTTGATGGGTTAAAACCATTTCTCCGTCGAGCTCTAGTGTCACAATCTTTCTCAACATACGAGGATATAGTCTCATGTGCTATCAAGACAGAAAAGGAATTCTCTAAGTCTTATGACAACAAAGTAAAGCAAGAGAAGAAGAGAACGGTGGAACAAGAGACAGATAAAGGGAAAAAGGGAAAGAAGGATTTTCCATTATGTGATAATTGTGGGAAGAATCACCCTGGTACTTGCCTAAAAGGAATGGGAGTTTGTTATAAATGTGGAGAAAAGGGTCACCAGGCTCGTGATTGCAAGGGAAAGAAAGAGGCTGTCAAAGTTGAATGCTACAATTGTAGAGAAATGGGTCATTATGTAAATGAATGTCCTAAGCGTCAGGGAAACTTACCTCAGAAAAGGCCAAGGGATCAAGGACAATCTTATGCTGTTACTACAGTTGAAGCGGAATAACTAATGTATTGGTGCTTTTGGACTCATGGATTATATTCTGGTTTTTAGAATAATGTGATATATATATAAGGATTGTACTGCAGTACTTTTTGATTTCAGTAAGGTTTTAATATGATTAAGGTAATCATATTTTTAGTATGTGACAATAAGAGAAACTTTTCTTTGTTTGGGGAATCTGATGTTACAATTGATTTTGGAATTTAGAGACCTTTTAGAGAAAGTCTGGATGAAGGTATTTTGGATAACTATAAAGGTTGGAGTGGATTAAGTTGAACCTTGGATAGTAAATTTAAGGTTAAAAATTTTTCTGGAGATTATTCTTGGAATACTATAGTTTTATGAAAAGGACAACCTGCAGGGTGGGGAATAAACCGTCGCGTCGGACAAAGCTGTAGGAATCGAACCCACAATCAAAGTGCGACAGGCCTTTATTTCCTACCACTAGCCTACAGGAAGTCCCTGGTTATTACAAAATAGTTTTACTAATCTAAATGGTATGTGTTAATATTTGGAACCTTATACAATTAGGATAAAAAGAATATTTTTGAGTTCCGTTACCATTTGGAGTAAAAGATGGGTTTGTGGAAAAAATTTATTAACGAATGAAAGTATACATAACAAGTATGTATATTCCCTTACGTTCTTAGTAAATCTCCTAAATAAATTCCTCAACATTATAAAAGGTAACTTAAAACAAAAATGTTGTCGGTTAACTTTTCCAACTGGGGATTCAATGACCGTTTAACCAATCACAAGTTTGTGATTTTCTTGTGGTTAAACATTCTCCTAATCCTGTTTTCTATAACTCTCCATCAGACCTTGATGGTTTGTTTCTCCTCCATATCCATATTTTCATATAATCCTAGAGTGGGCTATATCGGGTGACCTTTGTACTTATCCTGCTTTCTTTTAATGTTATGTATTTATTAACCTTATTTCCGATGTGGGTTTTCCTCAAAGGTATTTTCTCTTTTCAACCTTTTATTTTCCAAGAAAAATTTCAAATTGCGAGGACGCAATTTATTGAAGGAGGGGAGAATGTAACACCCCGAGCTTCCACGATACGCTTCTCATTCAATAATGAAATAGCTTGCATTGAACGCAACTTCGAGTTCTAAAACACCGCGACTAATCAAAGTAGCCGTTATGAATAGTAATAACCACTTTTTAAAATTATAGAAATTTTATATGTCAAAATGGGCTTCATTTTTGTATTCGTAATATCGAAATTAGCCTATGTTTAATTTTTGGTATTTTTCTGAGAACTTCTAAAATTTTATAAATAGTGAAAAATACTTAAAACAACTTTTTTATTCAAAATAATTTATAGTGATAAATTATAATATTTGGTGGTTTTAAAGTATAATTAGAATATATTTTTACCATTTTATCCAATGGTGGTCATTAGAATTAATTTAACATTGAATTTGGACATAAACAATTGCCAATCTTTTGATATAAATTGTTTCTTAAAAACACGCTATTTGTTGTGACAGCGGGAATTAATTATAAAATTAATTAATGCAACTAATATGTTTGGAATTTTGTAAAATAGACATCATTTTTCAATTCGGAATATCAATTATAGCTTAGGGTGAAATTTTGGCCTTATTCTGAAAAACTTCAATTTTTGATGAATAGTGAAACCACTAAGTGGTTGTTAAATAACTGATTTTTCGTTTAAATGAAATATTACCACTTCTGTGATTTGATTTTCAAAAATCCGACATACATGGTTGTCATTAAGAAGTAAAATGTGGTTCAATGAGATCAAAATAATTTTTTTGTGAATAGTAACTTTTAAGTTCTTAATCGCGATTAGTGGTAATTAGTGTAGTTTAAGGTATAAATAATACATTAATAATATGAAATGACCTAGACACATGTCCCAACCTCATTGGTTGAGTCATGGCCGACCAAGACAAGCCATGGCCTAACTTGGGGACCCCATGGATCCACTTTTGTAGGGAAATAACATAAATTACTTTTTATTTAATGTTAAAGTGAAAATGACACTAACATAAATTGTTTTACTAAAACAATTTGTAAGTAGGGTTACACAAGTCCAAATTTTGACTATAAATATTCATTAGAAAGATAAAAAGATTTCCTACATCATAGTATTTTTTTTATAATTTTTAGACATTAAATAAATTAAATTATTTATGACATCATTATGATGCAGCGATGACCTCATTATTTAACGATTTTAATAAAATGAATAGATAATGTAAAATCCAAGGCTTACACTTGTCCAAAGCCAATTGGATGAGGAGATTTCGAAACCTTATCACCTTAGCCTCGAATTATATAAGTTTGGGACCTTTAGAATCCGAAAAGAATTTTGAAATAATGTAACATTTCAATCTTTCCAAAAGTGCCCCTCCTCTCCACTTATAAAAGGCCCCCACCTCTCCCACTTCATTTACACTTTCAAGCCATTTGGCTCGGCCAACCTCTGCCCAAATACTCTCCCAACATTCCTCCCTTACTCCTAGAAGCCTCACATTGGGCAGAACTCTTCCCAAGGAAGCCTTTGGCTCAAATCAAAAAGAGTTACCCGATTTTGAGGTAATGTCTTTTCTAATGTTGTTTTGTTTTATTTTTCTTCTCCAACCCCCTAAACTCTTTTTATTCATTTATTTTGTGACAACACCAGTATCCTCAATATACTAGGATGTTGTTATAAGAAGTATTCGAGCTACACTTACACACACCTACATCTAATGGTTAAAGAACATACGGTTTCTGTGGATGGCGAATTTCTGCCTCACGAAACGATGATTGTTCAACACTCATATAACACCTTCAAAGGTGGCCATTAAGATGTCACTATATTTATATATGATATATAATGTGTTTATGTTTTACTTATGCTTCTGTATTTCTCATTTATGGCTTACTTTATGATTTCCATTATGGGTAAAACGTGATAATTTCATTTTAGGAAGTGCGGACTACCGCCCCCTCAAAGTGATTTGAATCGTTAATGCCATATGTGGGATGTATAAAGGATGGATTAAATGGTATTATACACTATATTATACTGGAATTATATTATACATTTATATCATTATGATTTAGTTCCATTAAATATGAAATTGAAATGAAAGTAGCGTTCATGCGTACGTACGGCTTACCGTCTCCATGAACGGTGCATTTCATTTCTTACCTCTAAATGTTACGTAATATTATAAATGAATGTATATACTGGATATATAAGATATATATGACATCTAAATCATGAATATAATTCTGGATATAATGGATATTTCACCACATAAACAACTTGTAATTATAAGAAGCTTATTGTTGACTCAAGTACCAAAGATCGACAAAACGACCGTTATTAACTTAAATAATTACATAATGTTCATAACATTGTAATAAGTGTTATAAAAAGGATAATGAAATTAAAAATGGTTCTTAATAGGGTATATATTAACTCTAGTTTATTATTCAGGAGGTTAAAGAACAGTCGAATCAAGTCGGACACAAGGTAAGGGAATTTCTTAACCCAACTTCCATTCTTTGGGTTAATCTCCTACTTTCAAATTATGTCATGATATTATTATGTTATATTTTGTATTCTTTATGTGTACCTATAGTGAATAGACATAATATATCTATTTTATTTTAAAAATGATCTTTTGAAGGACTCCGTCTCAATCCCCTTTCATTGAGGCATATTTGGTTTTATACACAACTTTCTTTTATACGGTGTATAAACCCCTTTGACTTTTACATTTATTCAAAAGGAATCTTTTTTATACGAAGTGTTTTACTAAACGACAAAAGGGAATGTTTTTCTTTCCGTACTTATGCGGCGACAACGACTTCTCCGCCGCCGTGACCATTATTTGAGTTTCGGCTTCCTCTACAAGCCATACCTTCTTTTTAAAAGAAAAATAAATACCATGTTTTACTTTTCTTTTATTGAAAATGGTTTTGAAAGCGTTTTTATTATATCAATGTGTTGTATTGATATCTTGTGATTGAAATGTGGAAATGTTATATTTCCTTTAAGTATGTTTAATGTGATACAATTATGTTATGGTTTATGATATGTTTAAACCTATTCATATGAGGAATGTATTGGACTTAATAAGTGACGGGTGGAGCCCGCTATAGCTCCTCGATGCATCGGTAGGTCTCATGAGACAACTAGACGTGGAATTGGCCGAGGCCCTTTCCCAATTTGATTTATGGTTTTGGCCGAGGCCTTAATCATTTTAGACGTCTTGGCCGAGGCCTTGACAAAGTGTTTCAGAATGTCTGGCATTATACATTCCCTCATTATGAAAGTGGTTATTGATATTACATGTGATTATTCGACCAGTAGAATATCCATGTGAAGAAGTAAATGGCATTATCTCATTTTACTTTTGCCATATTATGTTGAAGTTCATGTTTAAGAGGCTTTTGTTTTAGTTATACATTGCCTTAAATGTTAATGTTTATTTATGAAAGCTTCCGCATTATTGTTATCCTTACTGAGCATTTGAGCTCACCCCTTTCAATGTTTAAAAATTTTCCAGGTTGTGAAGAAGTATTTTATGACTGACTTGCAAGAATAATCAGTGAAGATATGAGTGTGGACTATGAAGACCATGTTTTTTTGTAGTTTTTCACCTTTTGATGTAATGAAAGACTTATGAATGTATCTAGTGTTTCCAAGGCTACTAAACTAATCGGTCTTTCGAGACTTGATCTTTTGTGATCATGCCAATGTTACGAAGTAATGCATCGGCTCTGGGTAGCTGGGGTCGGGGCGTTACAGTTGGTATCAGAGGCAGTTTAGTACTAACCTTGGAAGCTAGATGTAGATAAACTCTGATTAGAATGCATAGCCCAAAGATAGGCTTCGAGGATTAGTATAGAAGAACTTCCTAGAATTTTCGTATTATAGAGATGATATGAGTTTTCCAAGCAATACATCCCTGTCTGGATACGAGCAGGTAGAGGCAGCTCTGGCACAGATCTACCTAGGGGTAAAACCCGAAAACACCGCTTTGAGCTAGACTCGAACGGGAACTGGTGCACGACAACGGGCCTTGCTGCACTCTTGGTTACGACACTCCCGGGGGATATGCTTAGGATAATTTTCATTTTATTTACAAACCACTATGAAGGGTTATGAGTATATACTTCCTCAAAGAAAACATTTCTTTTTATGATTATGGATTATATCCATAAATAGTTCAATTTATGTAAAGTGTTTTACAAGTATGGAATTATGTATTTTGATTCATAAACTAATCTAGTTTATGCCATTGTTTAGAAATGGCGCCTAGTAGAAGGAATGGAAACCGTATCAATGCACGAACTCCGTGTAGGGATTGCCCTCCTGATCAAGATAATTATTGTGGATCTGGAGATACAACTGGTGCTGATCAACTTATTACCATACTTGGACAACTCACTCAGGTTATGAATAATAACCTTACTCGTATGGAGCACCCTGATCTGCAACGTGGAGGATCAATGTTAGACCGCTTCATGAGGCAACAACCACCAACCTTCAATGGGAGTACAAATCCTATAGTAGCTGAGCAATGGATAAATTCCTTAGAGAAAATATTCCATGCCTTGGGGAGTAGTGAAAGGGAGAAGGTTGTCATGGCAGTTTACCGCCTCACTGGAGATGCCGATCAGTGGTGGTCGCTGATTCAAAACACAAAGGAAGATGACGACGTATCAAGTATGGAATGGAGGGAGTTCAAAGAGCTTTCCTTAGAAAAATACTTTCCTCGTGACCATCGAGCAGATATGGAAAGGCAATTTCTGAGTCTGAGGCAGAAGGAGGATGAGAATGTCGCAAAGTATGAGGCTAACTTTACAAGGTTAGCGAGGCATGCTGCAGATTATATACGTAACCCAAGAAGTAATATTGATCGTTTCTTTGATGGGTTAAAACCATTTCTCCGTCGAGCTCTAGTGTCACAATCTTTCTCAACATACGAGGATATAGTCTCATGTGCTATCAAGACAGAAAAGGAATTCTCTAAGTCTTATGACAACAAAGTAAAGCAAGAGAAGAAGAGAACGGTGGAACAAGAGACAGATAAAGGGAAAAAGGGAAAGAAGGATTTTCCATTATGTGATAATTGTGGGAAGAATCACCCTGGTACTTGCCTAAAAGGAATGGGAGTTTGTTATAAATGTGGAGAAAAGGGTCACCAGGCTCGTGATTGCAAGGGAAAGAAAGAGGCTGTCAAAGTTGAATGCTACAATTGTAGAGAAATGGGTCATTATGTAAATGAATGTCCTAAGCGTCAGGGAAACTTACCTCAGAAAAGGCCAAGGGATCAAGGACAATCTTATGCTGTTACTACAGTTGAAGCGGAATAACTAATGTATTGGTGCTTTTGGACTCATGGATTATATTCTGGTTTTTAGAATAATGTGATATATATATAAGGATTGTACTGCAGTACTTTTTGATTTCAGTAAGGTTTTAATATGATTAAGGTAATCATATTTTTAGTATGTGACAATAAGAGAAACTTTTCTTTGTTTGGGGAATCTGATGTTACAATTGATTTTGGAATTTAGAGACCTTTTAGAGAAAGTCTGGATGAAGGTATTTTGGATAACTATAAAGGTTGGAGTGGATTAAGTTGAACCTTGGATAGTAAATTTAAGGTTAAAAATTTTTCTGGAGATTATTCTTGGAATACTATAGTTTTATGAAAAGGACAACCTGCAGGGTGGGGAATAAACCGTCGCGTCGGACAAAGCTGTAGGAATCGAACCCACAATCAAAGTGCGACAGGCCTTTATTTCCTACCACTAGCCTACAGGAAGTCCCTGGTTATTACAAAATAGTTTTACTAATCTAAATGGTATGTGTTAATATTTGGAACCTTATACAATTAGGATAAAAAGAATATTTTTGAGTTCCGTTACCATTTGGAGTAAAAGATGGGTTTGTGGAAAAAATTTATTAACGAATGAAAGTATACATAACAAGTATGTATATTCCCTTACGTTCTTAGTAAATCTCCTAAATAAATTCCTCAACATTATAAAAGGTAACTTAAAACAAAAATGTTGTCGGTTAACTTTTCCAACTGGGGATTCAATGACCGTTTAACCAATCACAAGTTTGTGATTTTCTTGTGGTTAAACATTCTCCTAATCCTGTTTTCTATAACTCTCCATCAGACCTTGATGGTTTGTTTCTCCTCCATATCCATATTTTCATATAATCCTAGAGTGGGCTATATCGGGTGACCTTTGTACTTATCCTGCTTTCTTTTAATGTTATGTATTTATTAACCTTATTTCCGATGTGGGTTTTCCTCAAAGGTATTTTCTCTTTTCAACCTTTTATTTTCCAAGAAAAATTTCAAATTGCGAGGACGCAATTTATTGAAGGAGGGGAGAATGTAACACCCCGAGCTTCCACGATACGCTTCTCATTCAATAATGAAATAGCTTGCATTGAACGCAACTTCGAGTTCTAAAACACCGCGACTAATCAAAGTAGCCGTTATGAATAGTAATAACCACTTTTTAAAATTATAGAAATTTTATATGTCAAAATGGGCTTCATTTTTGTATTCGTAATATCGAAATTAGCCTATGTTTAATTTTTGGTATTTTTCTGAGAACTTCTAAAATTTTATAAATAGTGAAAAATACTTAAAACAACTTTTTTATTCAAAATAATTTATAGTGATAAATTATAATATTTGGTGGTTTTAAAGTATAATTAGAATATATTTTTACCATTTTATCCAATGGTGGTCATTAGAATTAATTTAACATTGAATTTGGACATAAACAATTGCCAATCTTTTGATATAAATTGTTTCTTAAAAACACGCTATTTGTTGTGACAGCGGGAATTAATTATAAAATTAATTAATGCAACTAATATGTTTGGAATTTTGTAAAATAGACATCATTTTTCAATTCGGAATATCAATTATAGCTTAGGGTGAAATTTTGGCCTTATTCTGAAAAACTTCAATTTTTGATGAATAGTGAAACCACTAAGTGGTTGTTAAATAACTGATTTTTCGTTTAAATGAAATATTACCACTTCTGTGATTTGATTTTCAAAAATCCGACATACATGGTTGTCATTAAGAAGTAAAATGTGGTTCAATGAGATCAAAATAATTTTTTTGTGAATAGTAACTTTTAAGTTCTTAATCGCAATTAGTGGTAATTAGTGTAGTTTAAGGTATAAATAATACATTAATAATATGAAATGACCTAGACACATGTCCCAACCTCATTGGTTGAGTCATGGCCGACCAATACAAGCCATGGCCTAACTTGGGGACCCCATGGATCCACTTTTGTAGGGAAATAACATAAATTACTTTTTATTTAATGTTAAAGTGAAAATGACACTAACATAAATTTTTTTACTAAAACAATTTGTAAGTAGGGTTACACAAGTCCAAATTTTGACTATAAATATTCATTAGAAAGATAAAAAGATTTCCTACATCATAGTATTTTTTTTATAATTTTTAGACATTAAATAAATTAAATTATTTATGACATCATTATGATGCAGCGATGACCTCATTATTTAACGATTTTAATAAAATGAATAGATAATGTAAAATCCAAGGCTTACACTTGTCCAAAGCCAATTGGATGAGGAGATTTCGAAACCTTATCACCTTAGCCTCGAATTATATAAGTGTGGGACCTTTAGAATCCGAAAAGCATTTTGAAATAATGTAACATTTCAATCTTTCCAAAAGTTCCCCTCCTCTCCACTTATAAAAGGCCCCCACCTCTCCCACTTCATTTACACTTTCAAGCCATTTGTCTCGGCCAACCTCTGCCCAAATACTCTCCCAACATTCCTCCCTTACTCCTAGAAGCCTCACATTGGGCAGAACTCTTCCCAAGGAAGCCTTTGGCTCAAATCAAAAAGAGTTACCCGATTTTGAGGTAATGTCTTTTCTAATGTTGTTTTGTTTTATTTTTCTTCTCCAACCCCCTAAACTCTTTTGATTCATTTATTTTGTGACAACACCAGTATCCTCAATATACTAGGATGTTGTTATAAGAAGTATTCGAGCTACACTTACACACACCTACATCTAATGGTTAAAGAACATACGGTTTCTGTGGATGGCGAATTTCTGCCTCACGAAACAATGATTGTTCAACACTCATATAACACCTTCAAAGGTGGCCATTAAGATGTCACTATATTTATATATGATATATAATGTGTTTATGTTTTACTTATGCTTCTGTATTTCTCATTTATGGCTTACTTTATGATTTCCATTATGGGTAAAACGTGATAATTTCATTTTAGGAAGTGCGGACTACCGCCCCCTCAAAGTGATTTGAATCGTTAATGCCATATGTGGGATGTATAAAGGATGGAGTAAATGGTATTATACACTATATTATACTGGAATTATATTATACATTTATATCATTATGATTTAGTTCCATTAAATATGAAATTGAAATGAAAGTAGCGTTCATGCGTACGTACGGCTTACCGTCTCCATGAACGGTGCATTTCATTTCTTACCTCTAAATGTTACGTAATATTATAAATGAATGTATATACTGGATATATAAGATATATATGACATCTAAATCATGAATATAATTCTGGATATAATGGATATTTCACCACATAAACAACTTGTAATTATAAGAAGCTTATTGTTGACTCAAGTACCAAAGATCGACAAAACGACCGTTATTAACTTAAATAATTACATAATGTTCATAACATTGTAATAAGTGTTATAAAAAGGATAATGAAATTAAAAATGGTTCTTAATAGGGTATATATTAACTCTAGTTTATTATTCAGGAGGTTAAAGAACAGTCGAATCAAGTCGGACACAAGGTAAGGGAATTTCTTAACCCAACTTCCATTCTTTGGGTTAATCTCCTACTTTCAAATTATGTCATGATATTATTATGTCTTATTTTGTATTCTTTATGTGTACCTATAGTGAATAGACATAATATATCTATTTTATTTTAAAAATGATCTTTTGAAGGACTCCGTCTCAATCCCCTTTCATTGAGGCATATTTGGTTTTATACACAACTTTCTTTTATACGGTGTATAAACCCCTTTGACTTTTACATTTATTCAAAAGGAATCTTTTTTATACGAAGCGTTTTACTAAACGACAAAAGGGAAAGTTTTTCTTTCCGTACTTATGCGGCGACAACGACTTCTCCACCGCCGTGACCATTATTTGAGTTTCGGCTTCCTCTACAAGCCATACCTTCTTTTTAAAAGAAAAATAAATACCATGTTTTACTTTTCTTTTATTGAAAATGGTTTTGAAAGCGTTTTTATTATATCAATGTGTTGTATTGATATCTTGTGATTGAAATGTGGAAATGTTATGTTTCCTTTAAGTATGTTTAATGTGATACAATTATGTTATGGTTTATGATATGTTTAAACCTATTCATATGAGGAATGTATTGGACTTAATAAGTGACGGGTGGAGCCCGCTATAGCTCCTCGATGCATCGGTAGGTCTCATGAGACAACTAGACGTGGAATTGGCCGAGGCCCTTTCCCAATTTGATTTATGGTTTTGGCCGAGGCCTTAATCATTTTAGACGTCTTGGCCGAGGCCTTGACAAAGTGTTTCAGAATGTCTGGCATTATACATTCCCTCATTATGAAAGTGGTTATTGATATTACATGTGATTATTCGACCAGTAGAATATCCATGTGAAGAAGTAAATGGCATTATCTCATTTTACTTTTGCCATATTATGTTGAAGTTCATGTTTAAGAGGCTTTTGTTTTAGTTATACATTGCCTTAAATGTTAATGTTTATTTATGAAAGCTTCCGCATTATTGTTATCCTTACTGAGCATTTGAGCTCACCCCTTTCAATGTTTAAAAATTTTCCAGGTTGTGAAGAAGTATTTTATGACTGACTTGCAAGAATAATCAGTGAAGATATGAGTGTGGACTATGAAGACCATGTTTTTTTGTAGTTTTTCACCTTTTGATGTAATGAAAGACTTATGAATGTATCTAGTGTTTCCAAGGCTACTAAACTAATCGGTCTTTCGAGACTTGATCTTTTGTGATCATGCCAATGTTACGAAGTAATGCACCGGCTCTGGGTAGCTGGGGTCGGGGCGTTACATATATCCTCTCATTTTTCCAAGAAAATTAGATATTTCCAATTTGATTTAAGAAAGGAGTTGTCAGTCAAAACTCTCATGGGATGTATCATTGCAACAAAGGCATGTCGACTAGTCCCCCTCCAAACACCAAAACGTCCTTTAGTTTATAGAATTATCATTATATTCATGACTGAATTTGATATAATTCTCAGTATGGATTAGCTACCAAATTATGATGCGAGGATTTATTGCAAGAAAAATGAAGTTGCAATTTTTGGAAATGGTGTGGAATCCCTTGTCTTTTGGGCAGAAACATCGCCACCTTATTTTTATCTAGAACCACCCCCAGTAGCTCTATTAAATGAAATACTTGGAGAGGAAGATAAACCAATATCTATGGTAGAGGAAATAAATCTTCAAATTGAAGATGTGCACATAGTGAAAGAGGACATTGATGTATTTCTAGACGATTTATCTGGACATCCTCAGGAGTGGGAAATTGAGTTTTCCATTGACTTAATTCCTAGTACAAGACCTATATCAAAGACCCCATATATAATGGCCACTATAAAGATAGTGGAGCTGAAGAAAAAACTAGAAGAGTTGAGTGAAAAAGGATTTATTCTAACTAGTGTTTCTCCATGGGGAGCCCCACTCTTGTTTGTAAAGAAGAAACATGGATCCATGAGGCTATGCATTGATTACAGAGAAATAAATGCTATTACAATAAATAATAAGTATCTTCTACCCTAGATTGATGATTTTTTTGACCAAATTCATGGAGATAAATAATTTTCAAATAATTACCTTTCGATTTGGATATCATCAACTAAGTGTGAAGAAGGAAGATATTCCGAAGATAGAATTTCGAACCAGGTATGGGAATTACGAGTTTACAGTGATGCCTTTTGGACTGACGAATGCACCATCTGTTTTCATGGATTTAATGAATAGAGTTGTCAAGGAATTTCTTGATAACTTTGTTGTGATACTCATTGATTATATCCTCATATACTCAAAAATCTATGAAGACCATGAGAGTCACTTGTGAGTTATTCTGGGAACTCTTAGAATAAATCAATTATATGGGAAGTTTAGCAAGTGAGAATTATGGATTCAGTCAGTTTCTTTTCTTGTCCATATTGTCTCGAAGGATGGAATCCTAGTTAATCATGTGAAGACAAACGCAATACAATATTGGCCTACACCAACAAAAATAACTGAGGTACGCAGTTTTATTGGCTTAGTAGGTTATTATCGGCGTTTCGTGCATAATGTTTCCCGAATGGAAAACCCGCTAACGAAGCTCACACGAAAAGGGGTTAAATTTGTTTGGAAAAAATATTATGAAGAATTTTTTTAAGAACTGAGGAAAAGATTTGTCAATTCACTTATATTGACTCTACCATCGGGGAATGATGGGTTTGTTATTTATAGTGATGCTTCAAAGAAAGGACTTGGTTGTGTCCTTATGCAAAATGATAGGGTTATTTCTTATGCATCACGACAGCTAAAAATTCATGAGAAAAACTATACTACTCATGATCTTGAGTTAGCTGTTGTAATATTTTCTTTGAAGGTATGGATACATTATCACTATGGTGAAAAATGTGAGATTTATACTGATCACAAGATTTTGAAGTATATTTTCTCACAAAAAAAACTCAACATGAGGCAAAAGATATGGCTTGAACTACGCAAGGATTATGATTGCATGATACACTACCAACCGGGGAAGGAAAATAAGGTGGAATATGCTTTGAGCAGAAAGGATCATGGAGTTTTGAACAAGATTAGAATTAAAAGGGATCCTATTTTCATGGATCTAGTAAATATGGATATAGGAATAACCATGGAAGGTGAAACATCAATGATTTTTCAAATGGTTGCCAAACCATCTTTACTAGAAAGGATATAAAGTTCTCAGGCTGATGATGAGGTGTTTCAAAAGAAGATTAAAGCTGTGAATAATGGGAGATTGAGTGACTTCGTATATAAAGATGGAATTTTGAAATTTGGGAAGAGACTTTGTGTTCCTGATATTCCTGATCTAAAAATTGAATTGTTGGATGATTCTCATAGTTATAATTTCTCTATACACCTTGGTAGCACTAAGATGTATAGAGATTAGAAGAACATTTTTGGTGGTACAACATGAAGAGGGAGATTGTTGATTTTGTGTCAAGATGTATATTTTGTCAACAAGTGAAAGCTGAAAGGCAACAACTTAGATGAATATTGCAACCTATTCTCATACCAGAGTGGAAATTGGATAATATCACAATATACTTTGTCATGGGACTACCAAAGACTCCTAGAAGAAACGATGCAATATGGGTCATTGTTGATCGTCTTACCAAGTCAGCACATTTTCTTTCTATAAGATAAGATCTACCACTTGAACTTCTAGCAAGAATATATATTAATGATGTTGTGAGAATTCATGGATTTCCCCTATCGATTGTTTCTGATATTGATCCATGTTTTACATCAAGGTTTTGGAAAAGTCTCCAGAAGGATTTGAATACTGAGCTTCATATGAGTATTGCATATCAACCTCAAACTGACGGACAGTCTAAAAGAACTATTCAAACTCTAGAACACATGCTGGGATCATGCTCTTTTGACTTCCAAGGTATGTGGGATCAATACTTTCCTTGGGTGGAATTTTCCTACAACAATAGTTTACATTCCAGTATTCAAATGGCTCCATATAAAGAATTATATAGAAAGAGATGTTGAACTCCAACTTGTTGGGATGAAGTTGGTGAAAGGAAACTTATAGGCCCAGAACTTATTAATGACACCAAGACAAAGGTGAAGAAAATATAAGCCCATATTAAAGCAGTCCAAAGTCGGCAGAAGAGTTATGCTGACAACCAGAGAAAGGACTTGGAATTTCAAGGGGGAGATAATGTATATCTGAAAGTATCTCCATGGAAGGGTGTATTAAGGTTCGGTAAGAAAGGGAAACTGAGCCCCAGGTACATTAGACCATTTGAAATCTTGGGAATAATTGGAGTTGTAGCTTACCTTTTAGTGATGCCTCCAAATATCTCTATAGTTCATGATGTGTTCCATGTATCAGTGTTAAAGAAATACATGCCAAACCCAATGCATGTACTCACATATGATGGAATAGAACTGGAACCAGATTTGTCATACTGTGAAAATTCCATCAGGATTCTATACACAAGGGAGAAGGTATTGAGAAAGTGAACAACTCATCTAGTAAAGGTTCTTTGGAGAAACCAGAATATGGAGGAATGAACATGGGAACCAGAGGATTTCATGAAGAAGAACCACCCATATCTGTTTGGTGGGCTATATACATAAAATTTCGAGGAAGAAATTTCCGAAGGAGGGAATAATTTAGCACCCCAAACATTTTATGGTATGTTTCTATAAAATACATTATATTCATCACTGTGTTCCTTCGAAACAACACTAGGTTATTTAATATATAGTCAAAACCTAGCCATTAAATATAAATTTTCCACTTCTATGTTTTGAATTTCGAAAAATGGTCATCTAGAGTTGTGATTAGTAAGTTATTTGGAGTCTGATAGAACAAACTTAATTTTTGGTGAATAGTAACATACCCTTATGAATAGTAATATGAATAGTAATATTACCCTTATGAATAGTAAATAATAATATTATATTACTTTCTTAAGGAAACAAGGTAATGAGATCTTAATTAGTTTTTCAATGATAAATAAAACAAATTGAACTTTAAGATTGTTATTTTTCAAATTAACTATGAATTTATTTAAAAATGAAATTAATAATATTTAGAAAATTATTTTTGATAAATGGATTTCACTTTTGTATTCTACACGTCAAAAAATGGTTAGGGTGAATTATGGGAATTTTTCTGAAACAGTTGATTTTTCAGTGAATAGTAAAAAAATAAAGTTTTTATTTTTAGTGTGTTTATTACATCATTAATGATGAAATAATGATGTCATAAATATGGTAGACTTTTTTATAGTTAAATAAGATGTGAGGTGTCCCAAGTGGCTTATACCATGGGAAAATACCATGGGCAAGCCCATGGTTTTTCAAAAACCACTCATGAGGCGTCCCTTGAAAATTATTAAATTAATCCCTCACTTTACCTATAAATACCAACTCTTACCTACATTGAATTCATTCCCAATTCTACCTCAATGATGTTATGGACTCCTTACTTACATATTAGTCTTCCCAAGTTATTCTCAAGGTCCCAAGGTCCCAACCTTCATGTTTTAAAGATTACTCTACAAGGTAAGAAAATTCTCAATTTCTTTCTTTTTCCTTTCAAGTTCTCTTTTATGTGGTATATCCTTCAAGTTTCCATACCATGTACTTATTTTTATTCTTATTATTTATCTAATCTATATTATTATTTATTTTTGGGTAGGTTAACCTTGTCCCCTCTTTTTTTTAATATTTTCTAAAACCATGTTGCATAGCCGTTAGGCTGCCGAATTTTTGTAAGCGATTTCAAAATTATTCTTTTATTTTGAGTTCTTTATTTATTCATTCTCCATATCTTCTTACCCAAGAGGAATGAAATCTCTAAAATCTTGTATATTCTGGATGTTCTAATTTTTATGATAAATTCATCATCAATCTTCTTCTTTCCCCCACTTGTTCAAGGAATTAAAAACATTGTCTGTGACGTGTCGAATTACCGACATCGTAGACGATGTGATTTCAATTTGCAATAATTATTTCAAGTCTGGTCATGAAACCATTTATATGGTTGAACCAGGTTATAATATATGTTTTATGTCTCACCCTTGGTTCTGTAATTCTTTGGTACTCATGGTTCTAATTTATAAAACAAAATGATGTTGTTATTATCAAAGAACCACCAAAACGATCTAAATGAACATCATTAATGTTTTAACTAATGAATCATCATCATGGTATATAACCCAAAAGTATTATAAGATCATTTATATCTCCATAATTTCATTTATAATATGTATTAACAATTCTGGATGTTTAACTGTGTCTCAAATGAACTTCCATTCATGGAAACAAGTAACGAACCATGAAAATCAAGGGAGAAAATGCTTCCAAAACATGAAAATTGAACCAATTGAACCCATAGAAACGGCCATTAATGAACCTAATAAGGTTATACTAAATCAATTACATGTATTGGAGGTTATGAAAATATTAATTAATGAAGATAAATTTGATTATTCAGGTCATTAAAACAAACGAAGAACACACTCGAGCATAAGGTAAGGGGTTTCTCATCTCACTTTCATTTCTGTGAGATTTCCATTTTTTGCTAATTATTACTTATATTTGGTATATGTGTACTTAAATTTTATATATAATAACATTTTTCTATTTATATTCATGTTATTCGATGATTCACTTGATGGTTATTAAGTTCTAGTCATACGGTTCGACCGATTACATTGTGGTAAGGGGCGTTGTCTTAGCTGTCGTTTTCATTGTGACTATCTTTGTATTGTGCACCTATTAATCCTTATGTGGTGTACCTACTGCCCATTTGAGATCACTTTCATTTGAAATTATATTTATATTAAATATCCATAATCTAATGTCATGGATATGTTTTTTGACTAAACCGTATACCATTTTACATACAATGTTTATTTGGAAAGTTATTTTAATTATGGAAATATTGATGAATCTGTATACTATACTCTATATGGATTTTGAAATGGCATATTTCTCTTGTATTGAATCAATTTATAAATAATAATTTGGACATGCAGTGGTGGGTGGGCTCGCTATATCCCCTCGATGCATCGGTAGGTCTCATGAGACAAAATAGTTTGGCGACAAAACCTTCGAGTTTGTTTCCAAAAATCAGACGGGTTTCTACCCACAGAACTAAACTATTTTTACGGTATTATGGTTTCATGTGGCAGATACAAGATTTCCAATTTATAAGCATTCTATTTATTCATAATCAGTTATTATTATTATCCATGAGGTTTTCACTATGACAAAATATATGGATGCAGTTTCATTTTCAGTTTATTAATGGCATTAGTTGTTCATTTATTCACTATTCCATACTGATTATGTTAGATTGATTGTAATTCACTTATTATTGTACTCATTCTTCCACAATTTCTAACCCTTACTGAGCGTTTGATCTCACCCCTTTCACTGTCTACCTTCGATAGGTGATGAACATAAGGTCTTCTTTTGAGTTCCTATGGATGCAGTTTTGAGTTTTTTGTTATATATTGTATCTTGTAAACTTATCCAATGTAATTTGTGTTAAATATATGTATCTATTTTCTTCAAGAATACTAAACTCATCATTCCTTTGGGATTTTCATTCCTTCTAACCATTCCAATATCACAGTAATGCACCGGCTCCAGCCTAGAGGGGTCGGGGTGTTACAGATTATGCCCTGAATTAATATCCATGAAGGAGAGAGCCTCATACCCAGCCATTGTATCGATTAATAACTCAAGGATCGGGTTCGGGAAATCATCTTTTGGGCAATGCCGATTGAGATATCTGAAATTGATGCAGACACAGATTTTCCCGTTCTTTTTCTTAACGGGGATAATGTTGGCTAGCCAGATAGGGTATTAGACCTTTTGAATGAATCCTGGTTTAAAAATATTATCATCTTCAGCCTCTATTTTGGTAGCATATGTGGGTTGAGTCCTTCTTGCGGCTATTTTATAGCCCCGGTGGTCTTCTCGCAGACCTAAGTGGTGCGTCGCCACTTTGGGATTGAGTCCCGGCATTTCTGTGTAATTCTAGGTAAAAACATCTCGATGTTGACTCAAGAAATAGGTATATACCTCATGATCCTTGGGAGACATGGTTTTAATAATTATAGTGGGTCTTAGGTCTTCCTCAGTACCTGGGTTTATTTCCCTAAGCTCGTCCACAGTGGTGGGGATACCTTTCTCAAATGCGGGAGGGGCATCCCTGAGATCTTCCTCCTCTTCTTCCCCCAAATTCTCATCTTCTTGATCCAATGGGGGGAGAGTTCACGGCATGGTCTCTTGGGAGTCCGGAGGCGAGGCATTGTGTGCATCCTCGATCAAGTATTCGCTCCCAAATTGAGGGTTAGTAGTCGTTTCTTCACTGCTATGCTCGGGATTCATGGACAAAGTCACGAGGATAGCTGAGTATGTGTCCAGACTTGAACTCCTGCTCTCAACATGGTTGATGGGTAGTACGTAGCCTTCACCGAGCCACTTGAGGGGGTCATCAAGAACCATTTCAAGACCGTTTAGAGTGGGGATCTAGTCAATACCATCAATTGAAGGCTTCTTCTTCTTTTGCTCATAAAACCAGGCGTCAATGTAGTGTGACTCGGAGAGCTCGAAAGGGTTCTTGTCGGCATGAAATGTTCCACCTTGTCCATTGCCACAATACTTAATACCCTGATGGTAAGATGAAGGAATGGCCATGTGATTATGGATCCATGACCTTCCCAGTAGGGCATTGAATTCTGTGTTCTGTCGGACAACCAGGAATTCTGAGAAGGCCACAAGGTTACCAAAATAGGTTTTTAGATTGATTTGTCTCACTGGATTTTGTTCACTCTTCTCATAACCCAACAGAGTTGTGGCTGAGGGTTTTAGATCATCCTCACTATAGCCCAACTTACTAAGTGTCCATATGGGAAGAAGGCTAACTCCAGAGCCGTTGTCAATAAAGACTTTCCAGATATCAACATCATTTAGTGTACCAAACACATATAGTGGTTTGATGTGTCCTTACATGATGGAATATTTATCTTGATTGGTTAAGGAACTCACCGCATTACATTCAGCCAGGCCAGTCTCTGTCCGGTAAATCTCAGCGGTGGCTACCTCAGATTGAAACTCCTGGGGGCTGATAAAGGCTTCTACAAGCGCCTCCTTGAGATCTGCTAACAAACTCAGGGCATCAAGGATTGACTGTTTGGCTGGTATTGATGCCATCTTCTTAAGGATATCGTATTTCTACTCCAGCGGACGATGATTCTACATTGGCGGGAGAGTTTTAGAAGGCACTTTGAGAGCTCGAGTATGTGACAAGGAGGGACTGGCCGTGGGGTCGGATGTCGATGTTGTTCCCATGTTCTGGGGACTCGGCCTGGCCGGTCTTCTTGTGCGCACTAGGTGGTTAGAAACTTGTTCCCCCTCTAATGGGTACCACAGAATGACGGGGCCAGAGTGGCTTCTTGTGGAGGTGGAGGGATATTCTTTCTCCTTCTGAGTTCGTTTAAGGGCTCTCCCACAGGTTTCCACAATATTAACGATTTGGGCTAGGGTAAAACCATAGGGTTGGTTTCGGCCGCGACTATGCCTCCCCTAATATCCCCTGCTTCTGTGATTCCTCCTCCCAGCCCCTTGTGTTGGGAACTCAGGTTCATTACCATACCCTTCATCAGGGAATGATTCTATTATATGGACCTCGTTTATGGAACCAAAGATTAGATCCTCGTGTTGTGACTGGTCAACCTGGTCGGTTGTCCCTGATGGTGTCGTTTGTTGGGTCGGTGCCTATGGCGCCAAGTTTGAGTGCATAAAATCTGACAGTGTCAGGGCTAACTTCAGCCTCGTTGCGGACTTCTCCTCTTACGCTTGTATCATCCCTTTTCGATTACACTTGGATTAACGGCTCGTGGAGGGTTGTGAGGCCGATATTTTCAGTTGTGCGGCATTATGGGCTATTGGTGGAAACACCGGCTATTGTAGTTGAGCTCAGAGTATGCCCTGAGCTTGATTGACAGTCTTCTAAGTCATCTAGTCATCAAATTTCTGGCCCTTCTTGCTGGTGACTTCCTGCCACCCCTGCCCTTTTTCGGAGTCGGTGGTAGAAATATACATCACATGTGATGGGGGTGGTCCCAGATCAACCTCCTCGGAGTCTACCATCCTTTGCAGGAGGTCTTTGAAGACAAATAGTTCCTTGATATTTTGCCCCAACATTCTATGGTAGGGACAGTAATATGGAATTTTATCATGGCCGACTTCTTCGGGCTTCCTTGGCACCAGGAGGTGGAGGAAATTGCAATTCATGGCGGAGATGAAGTAGCTTTGGACTTGGTCCTCTCAGAACGAGTATACTTTGTGTCTTAGTTCTTTGAACTGGTTCCTCTTTGATCCTCTCTGATCGTCCCTCTTGGGCGAAGGCGGCCGCTGATATACAGGGGGCCCTTGATGATTTGGTAGAGTCCTAGGTGGTGGAGCAGGTGCAGGGGCTATCTTGAGTGTTACAGAGGACACTTCATCTCTAACTGCTCTCTTTGCAGGAGCCTGTGAGGCTATTTGAGACTTCAGATTAGTCCGTTGTAGGGAGTCTTCAATTCTCTGGAAAATGGCAGAGAGATTGCGGAAGCCAGTGGTGCACTCCACTTTTATGAGCGATGTTCGCATCTCATCTCGAAGGTTATCGATTCATATGGAAAGCATCTCATCTTCGGGCATTGGACTGTTCAGAGTGTAGGTCAGACCCTTCCATCTGGTGATGAAACTTGGGACCCACTCTTTCTCCCTCTATTTTCAATCCATGAGGTCACTAACCATTATTTTAGGTAGCTTTGAGATGAAGTGAAAAAGGAACTGCTGCTGAAGGTCTTCCCAGCTTTTTATTGACTGAACTGGTTGACTCGTATAACAGACGAAGGCAGATCCTTGCAAGGTCCGCACAAAGCATCTGAGTTTCATTGCTTCTTATTTTTCCAGAGTTCCTATCATAGGGTCGCAATAAGATGTGTAGTACATCAAATTTTGTTTCAGATCACCTGATCCATTGAAAATAGGGAATACAGGGCTCCCAAAATTGGTTGGAGGAGGCGTGTTGCTCACCCAATCGGGGTAGGGATTTTTCTCTAGCTGTACCGGAGCACTTCAACCTTCTATTGCTTTCAATAGAGCTATCAGTGCGTCGATGGTGTTGGAAAGACCTTGGTTTAGATCCTGTTTTTCCCGGTCTTGGGAAGGTGTAGCCTGAGGCATTTCTTGAGGATCCGGATCAGCCTACACCAAGAGTGCATATGCCATTTGTGACACCTTTGGAGGGTTCTAAATTACTCACTCTGGTTGCTTACTAAGTGGAGGTAAGTCTTGGTATTCATCTGAATCCATGCTCAGGTAATTGGAGAGGTCGGGCACCTCATTGGGCGGGGTCCCTGACCGCACTTCATTTGTCAGGGAAAACCTTGGTCTTTGAGGTGCACTTGCTGGGAGTGCAAGGTGTGGCTCTTCTTGGAAAGAACTTCCAATAAAATGGTTCCTCTAGAGTATCTCCTCGTTAAGCTGCCTCAATTCTTTCATTTCCTCTTCTAGTCGAGCGAATCTCTCTTCGAGCGTAAGTGTCTCATTTTTATCGAGAGAATGAGGTGGGTTATGGGTAACCAGTCCTTTGTTATTATCCTTGTTGGAATCTCACTGGGTAACTGGAGGAGGGTTAGCTAGAGGGGTGGCCATATTTAGGGTGGCCCTCTGGTTCTGGGTGTGTACACCTGATGGTTCGTTGTGAATCACAGCCTGACTAGAACTGTCCTCTCCCGATCCATCCGAATTTTTATCATCTTCAGTGTCACCCGTGGGGATAACCTCTATGGAATTTATGGATGCATATCGTGGGGTGGAGGAGATGTCATCCTCTAAATATGAAGAGGATCTCATGCACCTTTTATTGGTCTTCCCATTCCTATCTCGGGATTGCTTTCGGAATCTTTGACGAAGGGTGACGTGGAGAGATATTTGATGCGACCTTACGGTATACCTCACTCAAGATGGGGATAATGATTCAAAGGACGGGATAGGGCAAGAACCTCCTCTTCTGACTCTCCTCCCTAGACGAGAGAATACTAATTCTCATGGGGGAGGTTGTTGCTGAGGTGGTAAAAATTACCCAAGCCCTAAGGTCTGGGGTTGGATCCATTACTTGGGCGTTGAGTATCTTCCCATTTTTATTGGTCTCATATGGGAATTTGTTGTTAAAAATGCCCCCAGACCTGCAGGCTGGGGTTGACCATGGATTGCGGTAGTGGCTGCTGCTATTGTTGTCTGCCTCATCTTGCGTGCCCTCATTTAGGGGTGAACTGGATCTGATGCCGAGTTCACCTGTGAATCAATCCTTTCTAGGGAGGCAATCAATAACTATTGATTGGCCACTCTTAGGCGAGAGGAATGTTGTATGTTTTTGGTGTCCTGATTCAGAAGTTCGTGAATGGCTTGTTCCTGTCGGGCCTGACGCTTCTGGGACTTACTCAAGGACTGTCTCTGTTGGGTGTGTCGCCTTTCCTGAACAGGGACCCCACTCGATTTTTGTCTTGACGTGATGACGTTTCAAGACATTCTGCCAAACGGGTTCTTCTGGCCGGGGAACGGAGTGAAATGTAGTTCTCCATGTTCTCCCCATCCTCTGATATGGACTCCCGTCAGAGCGTCACCAATGAGGTGGCGCAACTAGTGCAATACACATAGTCAGGCTAACTCAAGGTTTCCTTTACGCCTCTCAGGTCGTGGTTGTCGCGCCGAAGAAAGATCTTCTAGTTCGATGTGACGCAAGATGTTTCATGTTGTCTTGACATGGTCTACATACCCATCTTAGGAAAAGAAGTTTGATTTCAGCTGGCGGAGGGTTGTCCATATGTTGGAGTGTATGTTGTGCACACATTCTTCTGGAAACTTTCTGGGTATGTCGAATTGAGATGTGGTCGTGGGCCAAAACATAACTGGTACACCTTCTCTAGCCAGTCGTTTTCTCAGGTGTAACATGTTGGCATACTCCACCACTAGTGATTCCTCTACCTAGTTAGACCAACTAAGACGCTCACCAATAGTGTGGTCGGAGGCATTGGGGCCGGTAGGTATTGAATTATCATGTGGGTGATTCTGAGGTGGTTTAGAAGATGAACATGGCCTCAGACCATCTCTTGATTGAAGAAGGGTGTCTTTGGAGACTAGATGCGAATCTGACATGATCGATCCCATTCTTCTGAGTGCCTCGGTATGTGAGGGATTTTATGTGCTTGATTCAGCAGGGGGAGGACCTTCATGTCGATATGATATGTCACTGTGGGGAGGACCTTCGCAATAACTTCCATCATGGTGAGGATGACCATCATGGTTTGATGTTCGATGTGTATCCTGGGGAGGACCTTCAAGACACACTGCGACAAGGGGAGGACCTTCTTATTGCTTGGGGCCATTGCAGGGAGGACCTTCTCAATGGCAGCATTGGTGGCAAGGACTACCATCATAGCTACCGTATGGATAATTTATGTGGGTTACACCCAGGGGAGGGCCTTCAGAATGTACCACAATGAGAGGAGGCCCTTCTCATTGCTTGAAGTATCTATGGGGAGGACCTTCATTATCAGAGTGGTGAGGACTACCATCGTGATCTGATTCATGGCTGTGTGGAGTGTCGTTCCAACGTAACCCCTAGGGAGGACCTTTAGGGCAGGCCACGAAAAGGGGAGGGCCTTCTTGTCATGATGGGATGTCCTTGCGGGGAGGTCATCTGTAGTTGCGACTATGATAGCATGGACTACTATCATAATCAGTGGTCCGACTGAACGGAGAGTGTTTGCAGTGTATACCCCGGGGAGGACCTACAGGGTGGACCGAAACAAGTGGAGGGCCTTCTTGTTGCTTGATCTTCTGGTCACGCAGAGGGCTTCCATAACTCGCATCAAAAGAGAAGCTCTCATGATCGATCGTTATATGCCCATGGGGGAGGCCCTCGCGGGTTCTCTAGGGAGGACCTTTAGAGCTGCTGGTGGCGACATTGCTGGGAGGACCTTTGCAACTGCTACTACTCCTCCCATAATATATTAATGGGTGGGCAGGTTTATAAGCTTTAGATATGTGCTTAGCAGCATTGGGAACCCCAGCTTCCAGTAGAGTGGAGTCATGAACCCTCTCTTTATTTTTCGGCTGCCTTCGGCGTGTTCGGGGCGCTTTCTTGCAGGCAGCGGGGACCATCTGCTGTTGATAATGGCCATCACCTTTGTGTACCTTTCTAATTGGGTCCCATGATGCTTCTAGTATATTCTGACGAAGATCTTGACTTTTAGAAGATATATATATCTACTCTGGAGCATCCACCATGATGGATGGGTGTCCCCCAATTGGAACGAGTGAAGTTGCTCGATCTGGTTGCCCTTGTATCGCATAATATGGCTAATGAACCTCCTGGGAGGAATTAGGGATATAGATCTGCTCTGAGGCGGCTATCTCATCTCTTAGATGAGTCGCCTCAATTAGGGAGATGGGATCACGGGCCCAAGTCCTTGTTGTAGCTACTGATGCAATCACATTCTGGCAAGTTTGCAAGATATGATCTGGGATCGATACCTGCTCATCCATCTTTTCCAGGATAAGCAGAGAGACATATTTGGATGGAACTGGTATGAAGGACCATTTCGGTATCGGAGTAATAATATCCTGCTCCGTTCCTCCAGCGATCAGTGGGTACTAACAATTCTTTTGTGTCGGGGCAGGTGAATGTGTTTTCCCCTGTGTCAGGATATGCCAGTTTATCTCTCTATTTTCCACCACATCGAGATGGCAAACTTTTCTTGCATCTACAGGGAGCTAGCCTTGTATATGTTGATTCTCCACCGTATCGAGTTAGTGTCCTTTGTTGGTAGGGATACGTGCCCGCCTATTAATTGTCGCCACGTCTGGATGGTGGTCTTTGTTTATCGCCACCACATCGGGATGGTAGGCGTTATGAGAATCTGCTAGGAGCTGGTCCTGTAGGCCCTGGGTTGCCACTACGTCTGGTTTTTGGGCTTCATGAACCTGGCCAAAGAGAGGTTCCTACTGGGTAGGTACCATCCTGTGTGAGTGACGGGCTTGATGGAGCTCGGCGGGGATGCGTGCCTGCTCGTATGATGCCTCCATTTCTGGATGGTGGGCTTTGGCAGAGCGGATAGATGTATGTGCATGCTCGCAATACGTCTCTATGACTGGGCAGTGGAGCTCCTCCTCAGGGACAAGGGTGATGATCGGTCCCTGACTGTATGTTTTATGCCCTCATCGGGCCATCCGATGGGTCGGAGCTTGGGGAGCGTGGGCCTGGATCCTCGGGGCGACATCCTCCTTAGCGTGAGGATATTGAGTCGCGGCGTAACCGCGATGACATCTTCCAGTGGAGGCCTTAGGGAGGAACCCCCATTAATCGGGGATGAAGTCATCAATGTCAACCTCATCCGCCTCCCTAAGATAAGGTAGGTACGTGTTGTCTCGTTCTAGGGATAGACTCCTGAAATGGTTTAATATGGCAACATGAGCCATCTGGATCTCCTTTCAAGGCCACTGCTGGGCAGGAAACCGGTGGGTTTTAGCAGATTGGAGGGTGTTCATGTCCACCTCCACCGTCGGGAGAGTACCGTTCAAGTGGTACTCTCAGATCAACGCATCTGAGACCCAGTGTTGACGACACTGAGTAGGTGACGGGGTCCTTTGTTGGTGAGGATTTTTGGTCATTGCATTGCTTGAAGTACGCATCTGTGAGTTCCTCCATGATGGCATTGTACCGAAGGGAGTTCTGATTGGTACCTGTAAGATATTTTAACAAATACAAACAGAAAACCCAGCAAAGCATCATCTCATAATCCCATACGTAATTAATGACCTTGCTTGGCCCTCCTTGTGAGTATAAGGGGGCATAGAGTGGGATTAGGTTAAATCTATCATGCTTGGTTAAAGATTCACGTTGGGTTCACCATTTTTGTTTTGACTGAGGGAAAAATGTGTGCTACCCGAAGGTTGATTAGAGAAGGTTGGGTTCTTCTTAATCACTCATATCAGGTGCATCGTTTTCGTTTCGAAACACCCAACGGTTCCATATACAACGATATGTGGACCTGCTTTCCAAACACAGGCGTTCGCTGGGTGATTTGGCCAGTGGAACTTAAGAACTCACATTGGTCGAGAGGATTGGAAGTTTCGCTCATCGCACCCTTTTGGGGGGAATTATTGCCTATTTCAAGACTCTCTTTTAGATTTAAGACGTGTTCATATGTTCTAAAATCTATTGTTTATACCCAATCATAGTATCCACGGATTACCCCTTAGTAGGGAATGATCAACTGAATGCAGGGATGCAGAGTCATTTAGGCCCGAGGTTTACCATCCCTCATTGGGATTAATGACTCCAAAGAGTTTGGACTCATTGAGACGGTACTGGTTTGAAGCCTCATAACAGGTCACTCTAGAGTTTATTGTCATCCAGGAGGGCAGATAACGACTTGACCATTTGGATCGAACCCCTGATACGGGATTCCTATGTATCCTCGTGAGAGGGATCAGAATCCACATAGTCCGGAGCCACTTGATGGGACACATCACCTTTTAAGGTCATGTGACAAGGACCCAACCGTATAGTTTAATGTCTTGTGGCAAGGACACCCAGGCGAGAGATTCCCGGTCAAAGTTTGTGTGAGACTTACGCTGAAGCGGCCAGGAAGACACAAGGGAAGTGACTAACTGGGCCTAGATACGGTCCTGTTGGGGTCATGAGGACATGGTCTGAAACTGACAGATGTGTATCAGACTTAGATATCAGGCTTTCACCTTAAGGAGGTTTCCTACGTATCCTGGTTGGTTGGGGATCGATGTCCATGTAGTTCTGGGAGATTAAGGCTTACAAGTGAGAGTTTTCTATTGTAGGGATTGAACCTTGGGGAGGCGTCCTATGTACCCTGTTTAGGAAATAGGGATTAAAACCCATGTAGTTTGTTTTGAGGGTCTTCGTTGTGCGAACACCGTGACCATTAGAAATCCTTAATCCCACGTGAGTCATGCTCGGTGTGAGAAATAAGAGAATTCAACAGACTTGGAAAGCCTCGAACATTCTTCCTACCAAGGGAAGGGGACGAAGACGACAAGCGTAGGAGAAGGCAGGGACCACTGGACTCTCCTTCTCCCTAATGTTGGAGGAAGGTAGGAGTCGTGCAGCAGACCAGTGAACCTTCCGTGATGAGAGGGGAAGGGTCATTTGCTTCCGACGAGGATGGTGTAGGGCTTAATCTAGGAGGGATGCCTAGCCACTCCTAGGAGAGGGGAGAAGTGCTCACCGCTGGCACTCGTCAAAAGGAAACGCGAGTGGGGTCCCTAAATCCTGGAAAGTGGAGAGGCAGAAAGGAGACTCCCGGGCTCGGACCCTGTACTACCGTGAGAATGTGAATCCAAGAATGCCTCGGGAATCTTCTCAAGAGTCGGGGAAACCCCTTTGTTCTTGCCTACCATGGGTATGTGAACTCAAAGTGGTGCGCTGATGCACCTAAAGGTTTCATCATACGGTTCCGGTGGCTTTGGTAGAGGCCTTGGCTCAGGGCCGATGAATAGGCCAGTGAAGGGATTGCAAAAGATCGGGCCAGATTGTAAGGGTTTTATCTGGATTGGGGAATGGGAACACCAAAGTAGTTGGCGGGCCGCTTGGATGCATAAGGAGTGCTTCCCTTTGCGTAGGGGGTGCTACGTGGCTAGAGAGGTCGTCCGCGTACCAGGGTGGTACGCGGACTGATAGGCATCCTGTGTACTAGGGCGGTATGCGGCTTTAGGTTCGGTCTGCGTACCAGGTTGGTACATAGTGGAGTTCGTGCGAGCAGCGGTGGTCAAGGGCATCACCGGTCGGGGGTTCATTGGTTAGGACTTCGCCCGCATAGGAGGGTGCTACGCAGTGCATCAGATCAAAAAAGGGGCATAAACTCCCTGGTCTGCGTGGAGTACATCCACGGAGGGGCCATGGCTCGCGTTTTTTTATTTTAAGCTCGCGGTTCACCCATTTGTTATGCATTTTTCGGTTCCTTATCAATTTGTTTCCAGTTTTATACCTGTTCTGGTCTGAGAATTGGAACTCCACTATTCACGAAACCCTAAGCTCTTTCCTCTAGAATCCTTCCTTCAGAAGAAGATCTCCAAACCTTCTCACCGATGGCGTTCGATCAATCGATTGCCCGATCTCTAAATCCTTTCACCTGAATTTGATCGATCCCTTTCATCTCCCCCTCGATTTCCTTTTATAGAGGAGGTAAAGAAATGTATCTATGATCATGTGGAACCTTTTGTGGAGGCCCATGACTGAAAACCCGGTTTATGGATGACTTGGTCAATCCGCAACTCATGGGGGTCATTGAATACACCTGATCTGCGTACCAAATCGGTTCGAGGGGTGCTTTGCGGCCGCGCAGGGCTCTGCCTCTGTTCTGCAAAGGACAGTGCGTGCGGTCTGGGCCGGTTGGCGCATTTTGCGGCTAGTGCGGTTCGTGACGGTGGGCCGGCCTTGTGCCCATCCTACTTCGCGCCCGCAGAGGGGTTCCCGCCTCCGTTTCGCAAACAAAGTTTGTCCGCGGAGGGGAAACTCGCTGAAACGGCCATGTACCATCAATGTTGGACCGGTAAGCGGACCGGGAGGTCCTTTTCCAATTTTGAGTATTCTCGATATTTTTATCCAATTCTTTGAGGGAAATTGGGTAGAATTTTTTTCTCAAATTAAGGGGGATTCCCATTCTCCTTTATGGATTTTTCAGGACCCTACAATGATACCATAATTTAAACAACCATAGTTATAATACAGTAAGAGAATTTAAAAGGTGATATAATAATGAGAAAATTTCATAGATTATTGATCTTCCATTTAAAGAATGGAAAATGGTTCAAAATTCATCAAAAGTGTTTTCTTGATGTTTTACTAGTGATTGTTTAAAATAAAAAATTAAGACACATTCAAATTCATTTTTTAGCGTTGAAACAATACATTTTAAACATTATTTCAATGATAAATTTCCCTACAATGGATCCTTGAGAAATAAATGTGGTATAATTATTGAAACCTTGAGATAGAAGTAGAAAATGGTATGGAAATTCAAATAATTACTTTTTATAATTTTCATAATGTTTTGAAATAATATAAATCAACAAAAGGTATATAATATTTACTTTTATATTAAAATAGAGTGATATATGAAAGGTTTAAAAGAAAAGAAATATTTAAATTTCAAAATAAGAAAAATAATGTTTTTTCATTAGAAATAATATGGATATTGAAGACGAGTATTCAAAATATATATTATAAATCTTACCTTATAACATTATATTTTGTGAGATAAGAATAAAAAAATTAATTTTGAGAAGGAAATGTTAACTATTCATAAACGAGGTAATAAAATAAGAGGTACTTAAAGGAAAAAAATTGACCTAACATAAAAAACTATATATAATGAATAAATAATATAACTCAATCATAGATGATAAAGTAGGGAAACCCCCATACTAATTTCATAATAATTTAAATATAAATAAATCAAAGGGATAAAAAATAAAAAAGATGAATATAAAATAAAAGAATATAAAATAAGATATTATAGATAACAAGAATATATAAACCCTCCATAAAAATATAAGACATTTAAAATCCTTGATTTAAAAAATATATTGAGAGAAAAACCATTCAAAAATCATTATTTTTATGGTATTAAGTAGCAATAAAAAATTTTATAGTAAAGGTAATATATATTCCACAAAATAAGTGAAAAATGGAGATATATACATAAAAAATTTATAATGTATAATAAACAAAATAATATATGGAAATAAAGACAATGAGCATGTACTCGAGTGGAAGAGGCTCTTTCTTGGCATCCAAGAGACCTGGGATCAAATTCGGGTGAGGGTGAATTTCTAGGATTCTGTAGTAGTACTATAGTAGTACTATTGTAGGTACTGTTTTGTACTGTAATAGTCAGCACTATTCATCTGATTTGGGCCTTCGGGCCACTGGTTTGGGCCTACAGGTCTCATGGCCTTCATGCCACCAAAGGACTTCGGGCCACCGGGCCTTCGGTCTGTAGGGATGTATGACCTTTAGGCCAAAGAAAAGACTAAAAAAAGCACAGACCACATAGAAGTAGGCCTAGACAAGGATTTAGAGAAAAAATAGCAGCCACCAAAAGCAGAGCTAACGAGATTGGAAGAATGAGAGGGTATTGAAACATCCATCGAGGCCAAGCATTATTAAACTCTACATGGGGAAATTCTAGCTGATCAACCATGCAAGGTGGTGAGCTAGGCGCCATCAAGATGCCGATGTTGGGGATGGACTGTTTCAAGTGTCTCAAGGTCTTGGGCCTTCAAAGTCATGTATTGAGTCATGTATGGGCCTTGTGCCTTAGGCCTAAGGGTCATGTAACGGTTCCCCTTAAACCCTTAAAAGTGGGATTATACAAAATCAAATATAAATAAGGTCTTCGGGCCATTCAGGCTAATATATGAAAATAAAATAGAATCTTTACTAGAAAAAAAATGTTGAGAAATTTAACCCCTTAACATATATATATCTAATTCCATAAAAACTATTGTTATACCAATATATTAACCATTACTTTGTTATATACCTATATAATAACAACATTTTTATATTTATCTTATTATTAATCAATTATATTCATTTATTAATTTTTTATTTTTATTTTATATTGATCCTTAGTTATCAATAATTCAAAATTATTTAATTCTTTTAGGTATAATAGTCTTGATTTTCGTTCCATGTCCTTGTGTAATCTATTCCATGAATAAATAAGGTATTGGAATACAAATTATATATTTATTTTTAATTTTCCTTATAAATTTCAAAGAAGCTACATGTACTATTCAGAATAAATAAATCTCTAACAAACTTATTTAGGTAATTTTAACAAACACAAGGTGTATATTAAGAATGAGTTGCATTTTTATAATAATATAATAATAATATAATTAAATAAAATTATTATTAATATCACATTTTACATATATTAAACATTTTAAAACCATCCATGGTGAAATTTTATATTACAGTCTATGTACGCGATTTAACAAACCCCAAAAATGAACATACTATGATCAAAGGTTGATTATGAATATATAGTGATTTTATTATAATAATGTTGTTATGGAAGTATAATGATTTCATTTAACTCCTATAATAGTGATAAATTGAAATTAGAAGTAGGTATAGGAGGATAGTAATGAAAATGGTTTAAGAAGAAGATGGTATATAGAATGAACTGCTCAATCTTTTCTTAAGATCCTTATTTATCTTAAAATCTATGGGGATTATTATTTTAACCAAATTATATAAAATTTTTGATAGGATTATTTGAGAAATGAACTCGGAATATTATTTTTTGGAATCCAAATTTTAGGTGTGACCTATAAGGGGTGGTGTAAGGGTCCTTTATAAAGTGAAAATGTGTGGAATTTTTCCAATACTGATTCCTTAATTTGTATGAAAAGTATGTCTCTTTAGAAATTTACCTAAGAAAGGAAAAATAATTAATATGTTTCATGAATTTCCCCAAAAAAATTAGATGATATGTTTTAGATATATTATACCACTTTACTCTTTATTTTAATAAATTATCTAATTTACACTTTACCATCTAGACAATTTTTTTAACATGGGTGAATTATTATCTAGAGAAAATTGAAATTGACCCTCCTAAATAATGTTGACATGTTTACTAAAAATATGAAGTACATTTTTTAAATTTAATGTATAAAATTGATAAAAATTCACATTAAAATAATAATATATAAATAATATGAAAGAAATAATAGAAACAATATCCATTTAAAAATTATATAGTGTTATTATTATTTATTACAACTTAATAATCACTCAATGATTGTTAATTTGTTTATATATAATACATTTATTTTAAATTATTTTTAAATGTGAAAGATTTAATTTTTAAAAATAATGATACATAATATATAATAATTTCTATTTTTCAGAATTCATTACATTTTTACAAATGATATATTATCATATTAATTTATTGTATAATTATTTATTATTTGATTAATAAATGATAAATATATTATATATCAAATTAATATTCATTTTTATAATCAATGAATTTTTTTAATAATAAATTCATTTAAGTGTTTCCAAATTAATAATATGGTTACAAATATATAATTTGAGGGATATATATGTAATAATTATATACCCAATGACCATATAACTATTGTGTAACATTTTTTCATTCCTATAATTGATTATACATTCTTCTCTACTAATTATATTTCCTCCTTTTATTCTCAAAATTCCAATCATATTTCTAATTTTTTCATTAATTATAAAATTATTATTTCAGGTATGTTCTTCAAATGAGATCATAATGATGAATAGTTCAAGTTTGATGTATTATTATTTATTTTTTCTCATATTCATCTTTTTATTTTAATAAACATGTTTTTTATATATTTTTAATACAATTGTTATTTTTTCATCTTATGTTGCAATATTTTACGATAATTAAATAAATAATTGCTCATTTTAGGTTTTTGTGGAATGTGATTTATTTTATATAATGGTTAAAATAAACTGATAAAAGTAGAAAATCATATTTCATTTTGGTAATAATATATATTTTTGAATAAAAATACATTTGAAAATCTAGTATGTTACATTCTTTCCCCTATTCAAATTTCACACTCAAAATTTGAAGTTTATATCATCAATAAAAAATGTACAAGGGTATCCCTAAAATATATAAAACTACATATATATGTTATTTAGAGAACTCATTATCATTATCTAGAGTAAAATTAGTATTTACATCATATTACATTAAAATAAAATTATCATAAGATTTTTATTAGTCTCAACTATTTGTTCAAGGTATAATTATTTAGTAGGAAAGACAATTAATAATTTTGAATGAGTATCAAAAGGTATGAATTGAATGTATTTGAATCCTCTAAATATATGGGTAAATATATTTATCCACATTTAAATGATTTCAAGGAATTATTTAACAATTTTGGGATGGAAATCATAAGAAATATATTTCCCTGAATTCTTCCAATTCAATGGGTTCAATGGTCACCCATGTCATCGTTGAACTCTGGATAAATTTCGCACCATATTTTATAGATCCATATCAAACATATTTTCCTCATTGATCTTTAAATAGATAAATTATTGGAAATCATTTTGGTAAGGTAAGATATTTCCATTTTTACTTTTTCATTTATATTTCCATCCATTAACCTTATTGATTAGATATCTTTCAATCCACATTATGGAAAATGTATATTATTTTTATGTTGATAGAGATGATACATGCCTAATATTTCATTGCATTTAAATAATAGAAAAATAATCATATTTATAAGAAATTTTTTCCAATAAATAATAATTGAAAAATGGTAATATATAATTGATGTAACTGTCACACTAGAAACTGTCTCAATAATAACTCAATGTCTAATATTTTGAGTTTTGGATGAGTATATAGTATTTATTTGCATGAAATTAGAAATGGTAAATAATAAATTTGAATTTTTAATTTATATTAAATGAAAAAAACATTTTCTATTATGTATATCAATTTTTTGAAAATTAATATATCATAAAGTTTTCTAAAGGATAGTTGTAAATTTTCATAGAATAAATCAATAAAAATATTCTAATACTTTTGTGTGTTTTGTAATTAAATTTTATTTATGTTATTATCCATAATCTGGGATCACTCAATAATTATATCCATAATTTTTTGATAAATGATGTTACCACATTTTCTTAATCATTAAGAACATTATTTCATTTTCCATTACATTTTTTTGTTCACTCGGTTCATGTTGGTTATATCTATTTACTACATCAAAAGAGGTTAGTTTTATTAATTATAATATCTAAAATTATAAAATTTAAAAAAATTATGATTTCCTAACATAAGAAACTTTCAATTCAACCTATGATATTTTTAGTTCAATATTGGGGGCTTTAATTTTTATCCTTTCATTCTTCCTTTGAAAATTCCCAAACTTAATGAAATCTATTTCTAAAAAAACTAATGTTTATTTATAGATAAACTGCAATATATGGTGTACCAAATAATTATTTTATTCCTAATATCTGATACTTTCAATGATAAAATGAATATGACATACATAGTTATTACTTAATTTTATATGATTAAACATAACCAACCATGATTAAAAACATTCTTAAAACACAATGTTTTAGTGTATTTGGGGATTTGATACATATATAACTTATTTAATTGAACAATATACTTTCCATATAAAAACTTCTTAACATATTTTTTACATATAAAGACATCCATGCAAAAAAATTCTGAAAAAATTGTTAAATATAATAAAAGAGTGAGATCAAATTATGTCTGAATTGAAAAACATTATCAATAAATTATAATGTTTTTATTAAAAGATCATAAAATAAATAGAAATATGAATATGAGAAAAATTAAATCATTAATAAAATAATTTCATGGAATTATATAGTATTCATGAGGCATGTTATAATAATTACAAATCATGTTGTAGAATCTATAAGAAAATTATCTGAAAATCTTAACATATATCATGGTATAAAACTTTAGAGTCATTAGAAAATAATCATGAAGCATGGTGACATAAAAATTGAATGTGGTGTGACACAATCTGTAAGAATTTGGAACATAAAAATCATATAAAATTATAATTTTTTTAAGGATCTATAGAAATAAAATTATTTTATTGTGGAAAAAACTATCTGTATCATAAATATAAATAACATTGCGAACAAAGCTAGTGGAATCATATCCAGAAATACATAGAAGTTATATTTATATAAAACATATATTAATATATAGTTTTTACATGAGAAATGAATCTTTACCTAATTCATTGGAGGGAGAGATAATTTCAATATTTTCTGTTATATAATGTTATAACAATATACATTTGTTCTCAATAAAATCAATCATACATCCATTAAAATTATATCATGGTTAAATTATTAAAATAATATGGTTTATATAAAAAATTTATCATATAAGTAGTCATAAAAAATTATTTGAATGATATGGAGATTACCTCAACCAAAAGAAATATATAATAAGAGTATTTTAAATTTTTTATAAGAATTATTTAAAATTTTCAGTGACGATGGATCTTATAGATGAAGAATAGAAAATAAAATATAAATGATAAAAATAATATTAATAATTATTTTTTATCATTTTCGTAGATATAAAAATATAAGTCACTTTACAAATAATTTTTTAATAGAAAATAGTGCAATTTTAGAACATTGATGTAATTATAAATGTTACAATATTGGAAACATAAAAATAAATAAATATAAATGAGAAAAAAATAAATATAAAGGAAAGAAATTATTAAAAAATAGAAATAATTTATTATAAGTATTTTTTAATTTATTTAAAATATCCAAAAACTGTAAAATGGATATTAAATTTACTTTTAAATATAATATGAGGAAAATTTGAAAGGTTTATGAGACATATCCATTTAACTATAAAAATTTAAAAAATAATTCCTTGTGGTGATAAAAATATGAACATGGAAGAGAAATATCATAAATATAGTATAGAATCTTCCATTTATAAAATATATTATTTGACATTAAAAGAAATGAAAACTAAGTTTTTGAGAATGAAACATAAATTCCAATAAAAATATGAAATAAAATATGTGGAGGTGATTGGATGAAATATACCCTACATAGAAGGGTATAACTAAAGAAGAAATAATATAATTATAGGAGAATTATGATTTAACCAATGGAGAATATTAAAAAAATCATCATAAGACTAGATTAAGGTGGAAATAAGATATTATGATTGAAAGTAGAAAAATATTTTCCAAATAATGATATGAAATATAGAATATTAAATCAAAGAGGAGATCAAGTAGAAAACCCTTACAAAATTTTTTATTTGTAATCTATCAAAAATTAATCAATGATGGAATATGAAATAGAATATATATAAAATAAAATATGTCACAAATTAATAAATAAAAATCTAATATATAGAATAAAAAAATAAATATAATTAATATGTATTATAAATAATAAGAAAAATATCGAGAAAGCGAACCCCTTGCCTTAACTCTTGGGTTCCTAGAATACAATCATTCTACCCATATATTCAACATTAGTTTATAAATTATATATTTAATACCATAATATTAATTTATTAACATTTTTAGTCAACTTTTTTCCACTATTACATCAGTATTATTTATTCAGAGTTTACACTAATATCATATTCTTAGTAATTCCAACTATTCAAAGATAATTTCAACATAGAGACATTGATCATCATTTAATGTTTATCAATCAACCATCTCCAGAATAGCCAAATTACTAGAATAATAATTCTATATAGAAAAACTATTTTTCTTGTACATTCAATAAAATTTTCATGACTAATATGAAAGAAATCCTTAATGAACTTTTATTTGGAAATTTTAGTAAAAAAATATGTAATTATAATTTTGAGTAAAACTTACATATTACCAACACAATAGAATAAATTTTTTTTCTTCAATTGAAATATATTTTACCATTAAATAAACATTTTTAACCCAATGTGATTAATACTTTATACCATCATCTAGTTAGCTAGATAAACTGGCCAAAACATGAATACACAACGAAGAGTTTATTCTTTCTTTAAGATTATTCTTTATTTTGAATCCCTTGAAACTTCTTTTTATAAACTCAAGATAGAAAACAAGGAATAAGATTCTAGTAGATCTATGTTTTTCATATTATAGTGATGATTCCTCATTTTAGGTGTGATTTGTAACATGTTGTAGAGGGTTCCTTTTATAAGTAAGGGTGGTTGACACTTTTCAAAATACTCATTCTTTATTAAATAATCAATGTAATTTGTGAAATAAAAGTAACTAGAGAATGTGAAAAATGATGAATATAGTTAATATATTACCTTATCCACATATTAAGTGGTAAATTTTAGATATATTTTATCATCAAATCATTATTTTAACTATTCAACTCATTTTATCATTTACTAATGTAACTCACATTTTACTATGGTAAAATAATATATTTTTTAAAAAAACAAAATTATCCCTCGTACCTAATTTCAAACTGAATTTTTCATATTTGAAAGATAATTTCTGAAAATAAATTTCTGAAATTGAGAAAATTTATATTTCAAATAAAAAATAAAAATATATTTTTTTAAAACACCTTTTTAAACATTACAAAATTTTTCTAATTTCAAAAAAATTTAAAATTCTTACATGAATGTTGATATATAAATAAATATATATATATATATATATCATTGATATTATTTTTTAAATATAATATATTTAACTTGTTTAAAAAACAACATTATAGTATAATTAAAAAAATAAATTTTCTTAAAATACATGATGTATACACTAAATAATTATTATCCATTTATTTACTTAAATAATTTATTATTATGTGTTAATTTAATATTTAATATATTATTTAATATATTATTATATATTTTTAACATCTATATAATTTTATATTTATAATAATTTCATGTCGGTAATTACCAGCATATGATATTTTTTGTGGGTAAGCGTTCGACGTGTATATTTGTTTCGAATATATATCCAATATCCATATAATAGGAACATTGAACTTTTCCATTTTTAGCTATTCACTTATATATATATGAAAATAATTTTTTATATTGTCTCATTTCTTCCTCAAGATATCTAGTATATTTTTAGTTTTTTATTCTATTAACATTTATCATTGATAGTATGGTGTTAATGAGAGATTGTGATGTTTAATAATTCAATATTAAAATATTTTTTTGATATATTTATTATACTATTTTAAAAATTACGTTATATATATATATATTTATCATATTAATGTCTATTTAATCTTATTTTTTTAATTTTATAACATTATGAAATAAAGTATTGTTCCTTTTAAATTTTTAGTTTATAATAATTATTTTATACATGAGTTTAATACTATTCAAAGAAAAGAAAAATTATATTTAATTATGAAAAAACTATAATTAGTGGAAAATGCACACTAAAACCTGGCATGTTACATGTAAAAAGATCCAAATAAAAAAACAAGCTTCTCCTCGGTCTCATATCCATTTTATATTCATAAAATCCAACTCCCTCAGATAAATAATATTTGTTATAACTTACATATCAAAAATAAGGTATTCATACCGACCATAGTTTATGTATAGTTTATGAGAATAAAACACAGTAGGACACGACTAATGGGTTATCTAATATATTACACTTTTTTTTGAGGTGTACACACTATAAAATAGACCTAAATCAAACCTCAACATGCATGAAACCAAGTTGATATATCATGTTCTATCTATTCCCCTCTGATTATCAACCCAACCATCATTATAAAATTCATGAGAATCATTCTTTTGGTATATTCAGACTGACCCTCAAGTATCTATTAATGAAAAATGGGTATCATGAGACTGAAACTTGAATCCATGGGTTCTATAATTTATTACAATGTGTACTCAAGGGGTGTATATTGATAAACTACCCTCATGGAAAGAAAAAACAAGATTTGGATCATAGAAAACCATCATAAGAGACATTAAATATAGGTTATGTATTAGACAAATTAGATATCAAACATAAAGGGGGGATATTTTGGTGGGGAATGCGTAAACATCTTTACCTATTTCATCCAACATCTTATGTTAGAGTATTATTTCCATACAAATAGTATATATCAATATAGATAATATAGAAAACAAATATATACTTGTAAAAAACATCCCAAAATTGATCACTACATAATAACTCATGTAATACGAACTCTTTAGTCCTATTTCACATCATTAGGGACAATAATCAAAGACATGGACTATAATATTAAAAATGAATCCTTGCAAACCCCCTTAAATAATAATCCATAAACCTCATGTTGACTCCAAATCATCAATCATTTGAATTTGAACACGTCAGCTACTTTATCTCATAATATATACCAACCCATCTACTATAAAATGGCATCTCATGACTTTTATACATGACATCAACCCAATTAAACATACATATGTCTTGATTACAACACTCACTAGACTATACTAATAGACAATAATAATTTTATCATTTAAAAGAGATAAAGGTATAACCAACACCACAAACAACACTTAGGTAGTACACTTATCTATGGTAGTCAAGAAAAAATAGACTTCTACCTCATAGTCCAAACCCTAATACCCATATATCTACCTCATAAGTTATATCATATCAAAAAAATATCATCTTCTTATTATCTTACCAAAGATATCTAAGTTAAATTGAAGACACCTCAAAGTCAATGGTAAATATTATTTTTGAATTATATTTATTTATTTATTCATAGATTTCGTGGGATATGGGTGTTAGAAATTAAATGCTTTTAATGAAATCAGTATAGAAAATGGTTAGTGTATATTTAGGATTTGTAATTTCATTATCTATGTGAGATTGGTGTTTTGAGAATAGTGTGGTTTCGCACATTCTACATAGGGTTTTTCAACGCATGTAGTAATTTATAGGAATTTTTTATCCTATTTATGGTTATATAATGTACCTTATATAGTTTTTACATAGTTTTCCTACCCATAAAGCCAATTTTATTTGTTTTTAATGTCATTAAAATTTGTTATTTATCCAGATACCTTGATATATTTTAATACAAAATAATTTTTGATCCTCCCTATTTTAATGCACATCCTATCTCATAGTTTGGAAATTATTCCCTCTTAATTTATTGGTGATTAAGCCATGATATTTGGTGATACCATGCAAGGCTCTTGGAGACTCATCCCACATGATTATTATAGTTTTCATTGAATTTAATGATTTTTATTTATTTTTTTGGTGGATGTCTTTATAAAATGATTTTTCCATGAATTACCTTTGAATCTTTAGTTACCTTAATTTTTATATTTTAAATTGGCTCTAAATTGCAGTTTTTTTATTGTTCTTACCACACTTGTTTTGATTGATGAAATTTGTTGTTAATTTGATGGATTAAAAAGAATTTTTCTCTAAAATTTGTATAAATACATGAATGTTGCATGATAAAATTATTCAAAGAGGATTTATGGTTTTAAATGAATATTAAAAGGGGTTATTTAAAGGGTTTTACCTCATAGTTGATGTTTAATTATTTATAGGAATATGAATTTTTTGAAATGGGTATTTATATTACTTTGTGTGATTTTTAATTCTTGGACCATGGAATACTTTTGGTGTGTGAATGAACTAAAAAAATTAATCCCTAGTATAGGTTGTGTAGTATCTAGGTAATTTTACCCAAGGAACAATGGAAGCTCTTGGAAAATATGTTTCCCATATTGGTTTCTAGATCCAATAGATGAAATAATCGTCCTGATGAAGAGTCAGAGAAATTTTTAAATTAAGTAGCCTTATTTTCAAGATATAAAACTAAGTGTTCTATTATTAAAAATTAGATTTTATTTGTTGTATGGAGTGAATAATTTTAATAATTCGTTTTTTGATTTGTATGTCCGTATATTTATTTATAATACCATTATTGTATATTTTATATTACATATTCTTATTCTTATTCCATGTTTGAGTGAGTATATTATTTTTATATCACATTAATTCACATCCTTTTTTCCCTCGTTATTAATTTTTTTGATACATTATTTATTTTTGGGAAAATAAAAATTAATTCTTAATGATTTTTTTGAATAGAAAATTGTTTTATATATTTATTTCAATATAGAGTTATGGGTTTGGATAAATAAATATTTTATTGGTGTATTCATGGTGGTATAATTATATGCATTTTACCTACACCTTTCATATTCAATTGGGTATATATATATTGTGACAACCAATGGGTCACTAGTAAATACACTATTCATTTTTTTAACCTTTTGGTTCATTCTTGGAGGCACTAGGTTTTGATGGTATAATGTGGTAATTTTTTTGAAGACATACCAAGAAACATAGTTAGTGCATGGTTTGTCTAACTATGAAACTAACTATATGAGAGAGATATAGAGGGTGACTATGGGGGTTTACATAATTTGAGAATAGTTTTTCAAACCATGAAAGTCCTAAGATTGACCTAGTGACTCAAATTTAGGGTATACAATGGCCCAATAAGGTTTACAGAAGATATTTATAAATATAATTCCAAACCATGTGGCATATCTAGGTCACATAAAAATTGTTAAATTACCATTTCTCCATGTCTATTTTATACACCCTTTGTCCATAATTTCTTTTCCCATCGAGTAAAGACCCTATTTCTTAGTGTTTCATCTTCTCCTTTATTTTTTGGTGTATTTCTCTTGAGTTATATGTGAATTTGATTTACTTATGTTTAAATCCTTTTGGATTTCTTCATCTTTCTCTTGTGTTCTTGATTTTTCAACCATTTTTAGAGAAGAGTCGGACTATAGGGGTAATGTTAGATGAATCTATTTTATGTAATAGATATTTTGGTCTTTATTCTTGTTGATTAAGTGTATAAGGACCTTCTTTAATTATTTGGGGTGATTTTGGTTAGATATGATGTGATTTGTACCAAATCTAATGTAAGTGTTTCTATTTAATCATGTTTTTCATTGACTACCTTTAAATTCTTAGTCAAATTTGGTTTAAATTTTTTAAATTTACATTTTTTTTATTTATGGTTGATTTTTATCCTACGTTTGTTGTGATTCATGTCTTGATTTGTAAATTTGATGGTTTAATGTGCATTTTCTAAAGGGTTTGTCTTCTATTCCCTCCACATTTTTGATAAAATTGATCATAGATGTTTTATTATTTTAAATGGATTTATAAAATGTGTTTAGAAATTTTTTTACCTTATAGAAGTTATTTTGATACCATGGGAATTTATGATTATGAAAAAAAAATTATCACAATTTTATTTCTGTGGCACATGTTTTATAATTGCATAGAATAGTGTAGTACATGTGTTAACTAAGATTTGAGAGAGGTGATTATTCAAGGGACTCTATGATTCTTCATAGGGAAGATCATTCAAGCCTCCATTTTGGTTTCATAGTGATTGTGAGAGACATTGGGTAGAAAACCCATGAGCACTTCTATGTATAGTTTTCAAGAGATCGTGAGATCTATTAGAGTTAGGCCCGGGGGAGTCCATGGGAGATACCATTATTTCATAGCTAGGTAGAATACTTTTTATACTCACTAATGATAATCTTGATGGTTAGATACTTAGTTTTACATAAGTCATTCTAGATTGGTTTATATCCTTTATGCATTTGATTTGTGACATTTAGATTTGTTGATATATATTGTTTTTATTTTGCATTCATGTGGTCACATGTTGTCATTGTTATGATTTCACTTTTTTATGAATTTTTTGTAAATTTTATATAGTTATTTATCAGGGATTTTTCTATCAAGTTGAGCCAATTTTTTTGTTTTGTTTTGGAAAACCATTTTTTTAGGGGAAACCCAATGTAATTTCAAGTGTTTATTTGAAAATGGTGTGATTTCAATGATGTTTTTATATTTTTTCCAAACTTGTTTTTTTTTTCATGGGTAAAATGCATAAATAGATTTATGGTTCTACCCTAAATAGTGCCTATCACCCTACATGGTCCTTTAGGAATGAGTATGAATTATTATGTAGGAAACATGAAAATAAAAGGGAATCATGTTCCAGGGTGGCTCATCTTTATTACAGTTGACCATATTTTTATGTAGGATACATTGTCTCATAGGGATGAGATCACGTGGAGTACTTTTTGGATTTTATATCTGTTGGGATATATGTGTAGAACTTGTTTGGTTATGTTCCCCTTTCTTTTTAATTCTAGTAATTAACTTGAGAAACAATTTTTATGTCATGTTATTGTATGTTTTGTATATGATGCACATTGTTGCTTAGGGTATTTTATTTGTTTTTATCATACACTCTAGAAGATCCTTTTATAATTTTAAATTTTCTGATATTGGAATGGTATTCCTATACCATGGGTGGGTCATGTTGGTTTAACAGTCGGAAAACTATTCCTAAGAGATCAATAGTTATGCATGGTGCTTATCGCCATCCCATGGTGATTGAGAATACACATCAGGATGTGTGGAAGGCCGGATCAGGTTATAGGTGAGGCCAAACTAGATGGTTTTTTTATAAAAATTTATCAATGGAAGGGTAATTATTTTATAGATAGTGGTGGACTGGAGGATAGATTATCAAGACGCAAGAGGTGGGAATGAGGGAGTTCATAGCTTTATCTTCTTCATGTCGAGCCTCGATATGACATGGATGGTCCATGATTTAAGTTATGTTTTTATCTTGGTTATGGGTTGTTTTTAAGATATGTTAGAGTATTTATTTATCTGTGTTAAGACCTAGGGTGATCTTGGGGGGTCGTTTTTAGTTTTTGGAGTGAAACATGGAGATCAGGATCAGGCACGTGGTTAGTCTACACAGTTTGTAGTAACCATGTGTAACCAATGTAGATTTTCCTACCAACACTAGTAACACCCACATGGTTATAGCATGGTTAGAAAAAAATTCATTCAAACCATGCGTAGTGGGATAGTCTTGGAATATTTCAGGAACTTTTTCCATTTTACATTTCGAATTTATTATAAATCTAGTTATTGTTATTATTTCCAATGATGGGGTTTTTTATGATAGTATGATGTGTGTTAAGGTTGGATTGTTATTGATGTAGTTTCTATTCTTATGTTGATTAATGAATTACACCCAAAATATGGTGCATGTGAACCCTCCAGTTGATCCATCTTTGGTGCAGTCTGTGAATTTAAAAATTAATTATTTGGTTAATTTGGGTGGTTGTGAGGAGAAAATGATGGAGGACCATGCTTAGGAGTTTATGAGAAAAAATATATTATTTTCCCATAGTGACATGTGGGATAATGAGCCTGTGGAGTGTTTAGATCATACCAACCTGATCTTTGAGTTCAAGAATACCCTTGTGACCTACAAATTGTGTTTCTTCATGCATGTGATGGATGTATTGGGTATGAAGTGGTGAATCTTTATGGTTCTCTCAATTAGGCATGAGTATCTCATGTATACAATGTTTAAGGTGTATGTTAATCAGTAATTCTACCTGGATACCTTAAGGTTGGTGAATGCAGGTGAGTTCCTGAAGTTGTGATACAGTGATTATTTAGTGACGAATTATGCCATTTTTTATAGAATTAGATCATTTTTATATTGATTTATTCCCAAATTATTAATCCAAGTACTTGTGTTTTGAAATATTATTAAGTCTTGATATAATATTTATGATCATTCATCTTCTTCTACTGATCTATTTAGAGTTTGCGGAAAAGGTAACTATTTAATAAGTAGATTTGACTGCTAAGATAGGTATCTTTGGGGATCTTCTAGTTGTAATAATGTATAGTTATTTATCCTTATATATATAGAATTGGGATGATTCTTAGATGGGATGTGATAGCAATATGCATCAATTTTCATGTTCAGCTCATGTAGCTTCATCGGGGCGTATGTGTGTTGTTTGTTATCAGTGTAGGATGGTAGTGGATACTAGGTAGAATTTCATAGAGACTCCAAAGATATGACACCAATATGGGATATTAAAGAATATCTAGTGCTTCTGTTAGTCAGTTGCATGGGGGAGTAGTGTGGGATCCACTTCCTCAAAGTGCTCTCAGGTGTAGTCAGACGCTTCCAAGGATAGAGGATCCCCCCTAATGTAAAGGGAGGTTCTCACTAGGGGAAGAATACATTCGATGTGACTGAGCCAAAGTATCTACATGCATCAGAGGTTTTTTCAGAGGAATAAAAGTCTAGTCTGGCCACCATTAGAGGTATGGTGTTTATTGCTTCTTCCATCCTATCTTTTTTAATTGATACCAGTACATACTATTCCTTTTGTCATAGAAATTGTTAAATGATTTGGGTATGTCAGCTAAGTTGATGCCTAGTGTTTTTGATTTTATAACTCCATTGGTTAAGAGGAAGGATCAAGGTGTATAAACCTAAGACATTATGAATTATTTAATTTTAAATTAATTCAATATCTTCGATTTCTTGTGATGCACACAACACCGGTTTAAAATTAAAATAATCTATTAAAATAATATTTAAATATTAAAATTATATGATTTTTCTTAAGTTGGTGTGTATTAATAAAACTAATTAAATTTAAAAAATTATATGGTTTATTTATGTATAAAAATTGATATATATATATATATGGATTAGAAATAAAATAACAATCATTTCACATACAAATATTTTTTGATAAACTATTTTTTAAAGGAATATGATTTCATCAATATTTGCACACATATGATAAAATTATATTTTGAAACATATATAAAATTTATTTAATAAAATAAAATTAATTTTCTAAATCATAATATAAAAAATATCTTATGGATAATTGTATATATCTTTTTAAAATGATCAATTTTTTATCATTAATGAAAGATACTAATTTTTACTAAAAACTAGTTTTTCATTTAAAATAATTTCAATGTTAAATTTCATTATAATTTTTTTTAAAGTAATATTAGTAAAATTATATATATATTAATCAAATTTAGGTCATTTTAATCAATTTCATACTGAATTTTTTTATAAAAACATACTAAATTTATTAACACTTTCTCTTTGAATACCCACTTTCTCATTGCATTTTTTAGATTAATTTTAAATTAAAATTTTCCAATTTTGTAAATAAAATTTGGAAAAATTTATTAAATATTTTGAATCGAAATAATTTATATTATCTTATAATATAAACATAATTTTAGACAAAAATGAATATTTAAAACCATGAAAATTAATTATTGTATTTATTGTAAAAATTGGTCCACTAGAGGGTTAAACTAAGAAGATAATGGTTAAAAATGGAATACCAACTTGTAAAAAATATGATGGTTGGTATAACTTCCACAAAATATTTTTCAATTTAAAATATTAGGTCATCTAGAAGGTTTTTTTGTGAATTTTTTTATCATTTTTTATTTTTTAGAAAATTACATGTAATTTCAAAAGATGACCACTTTCCCTACTTATAAAAGGGAACTCCTTCTACTAACATATCCACACTCCCAAGCTACATTTCTTGACCAAACACTAATAAATTCTCTCTAAATTTTTTTTTAACATTATTTAGATTTTGATCCTCCCTACATATTGTCCCTATATTCTTTAAGAAGAGATCCAATTGGGGATTATCTTAGAGATGATAATTTTCTTAACAAAACTATTTCATTTTATTGCCTCTTTTTTCCCATAAATTATTCATTAAAAATTACAAAAAAAATAAAACTAGTATATACCTTAAACCTGTATGATATTTCATTTATGTAATAATATTTACCCATATCCACTTCATCAAAAGAGAAATTAAACCATCGACCATGTGTATGACATACTACCACCACACAAACCGATGTGACTTATTTTTCATTAATAACTCTAAACGTTTAATATAATGATGAAATTAATATATATATATATATATTATTAGTGATATAAATATTATATTTTAATAATAATATCGCATGTAACTTCAACTTTCCAAATAGTTTGAAATACAATAATGTCGCTTTTGTGTACATTAAAATAATGACCCATGATGCGGTGTGATTCGTTTTTAACCTAAAATTTAAATGGAATATAATAAGAAAACAATTAGTTGATATATGAGATATATATGTGATAATATTATTTATTTAAAATTAATAAATCACCCACTTCTTTACCTGTTCACCTATTAAATGCATGATATCATTGCTCATTCATATGTATGACCTACTGTCTTTATAGAGTGAAGTGATCCATTTTCATTTCCCAACTTTAAGTGTCGTTTTAAAAATTTATATACTAATTAAATGTGATATTTATACCATTATTAAAATTCTAGAGATGAATTAATTATATTATTTCAAAAATAATGGGTACTTCCATTTCAAAACACTAATGAAAAAACATGGAAATTAACACCCAAAACAATAAAAATAACGGAATATTATTTACCAATGGGTAGTGAAATTTTATAATAGGATCATATAAGATTATAAAAATATTATTATGTATATTTTATAAAATAATAACATTCTTAAAACCATTATACCTGATTTTAAAGTATGTTCTACTAAAAGAAATTGTGAGTTAAGAGACTTTGTCACCATTTCCCTTCATTGAGTAATATTGTGATGTCATGAAACTAATTTAAATTATATGGTTTATATACTGACCATATTAATATAAAATTATTACTCCATAAATATTCTTGTTATTTTATATTTCAATTTGAAATTTTTAATCCCAGAGGATTTATCATGAAAATTACCAAGTGGTAAAAGTTAACGTAAAATATCACATTTTTTGTGATTGATAAATATCTTTTGAAAAAATTACTTGTCTATGATCAATTTTTATTGGTCATTAAATTTAAATTATATATGAATATTCTTGTACGATGTATATTATTATGACTTAAAAAATATACCATTTTTTATATATAGAGTTTACTTTGAATGTTATAAGATTAACTGGGAAAATATTAAAAATTATATATCTTGTACTTCATACATATATTTTTTATAAGGAATATTGATTTTTGAATTAAATATCTCATTTGACATGTGATCAATTTTTTAGACCTTTATGGATGGGTCGACCTTAGAATTATATAGCTTCCCTATGCATTGGTAGGTCTCCTGAGATAAATTAGTTATCAAATTTTAATGGCTTCCTACTTGTAGTTTTAAACCATCTTGTGAAAGGTACTAATGGTAGAGGTATCATGTGCCTGAGAAGATATAATAAAATAATTAATCGATTACCTTATTAATAATTTAATCACTAGTATCAATGATATTTTCAAAATGATACTATCTCTAGATGCATTCTATCCTCCATTTGTTGATTAAATGGAATTTTTGTTCAGTTATTTAGCTTTATATGAGTATTATACATATAGATTCATGAAAGATTTCATTATATTTAGCTCTTACAGAGCATTTAAGTTCAACCTTATTTTTTTATTTCCCTAGGATATGAAGAATAATTCTTATCATGATTTCAAGGGTGTCAAATACTTTCAATTATATGCTTTTTATTTTATATCCCCATGTAAAATAGTTATCATGTACGTATTTTATTCTCAAAAGCTTCTAAACTTTTCAATCATTTGGGATTTGAAACATTATATGTAGTAAAATGTAATAAAGTAGGCACCGGCTTCTGGTGGCTGGAGTCGGTATTATTGCATTATTGGATTATAGTATGCCATTATGATTTACAAATTAACCCTGTGTTTTTTAAACCTTGTATATATGAAAATATAATAAATTATGCACCGACTTTCAATTCCTGGAGTTGGTCTCATTACATTATGAGTTTACATTAATTCTATTGTGATTGAAAAATAAACCCTCTTCTTTCTGGATCTAAAGGAAATTGCATTTAAGAAATGTATTGATAATTATTTGTTGTATTCATTGATGATATTTTAATGTACTCTAAATGCGGTAAGGAACATTATAATTAGTTTATGATCATTCTTGAGACTCTTTTAAGGATAAAGTCTTATGAGAAATTTATTAAGTGTCATTTATATCTTTAATAAGTCTCTTTTCTAGGCTATATTCTCTCCAAGGATGGAATCTCAGTTGATCTTACGAAGAACAATAATATTAGGGAATGGTTTACACTAAGAAACATAAATAAGGTACATAGTTACATTTTTTGGAAGGTTTATATCAATGACTATTTAATAATTATTCCCAGTTATCTAATATGTTATCAATTGGCTGGTAATGGGAATCTGTATTCTATTAGTGCTGGTAGAGGTTTTGTTGCTCCCACTCACTTGTTATATGTGGATGATATTATTCTTTTCACTAAAGGGGATAAGAGAAATATTAAAAATATTAAGCGTGCCCTTTTTCATTATGAAAAAGTCTCTGGGCAAGAGATTAGCTGGGACAAGTCCTTTGTTTATTTTTGAAGGAATTTTCCTATTTCTAGGAAGACTGGCATTATTAGGGATTTGGGTATTCATGAAGGGGTTTTTTCCTTTACTTATTTCGGTGTTCCTATGTTTTGGGGGAGGCCTAAATCTTGTTATTTTTTTGATATTGTATGTAAAATCAGACTTCATCTTGCTACATGGAAGGGTAAGTCCCTTTCCTTGGCTGGTCAGGTTTGTTTGGTTAGAGCTGTTATCATTTCTAAGTTTGTTTATTCTTTCATGATTTATAAGTTGTTGATCTCTCTTATCAAGAGCATTAACGTTTCTATTAAAAATTTTATTTGGAGTGGCAATATTTTAGAGAGGAAATTTGTTACTATTTCTTGGAATAATTGTTGTAAACCCTATGATGCTGGGGGTCTTGGTATTAAAAATCTTGAGGTGTTTAATGATTCTTTACAGGCCTCGTTCATTTGGAGGCTTGTCAATGATAAATCTGAGTCTTTGGACTTTCTCCGCTATAAATTCAGGGATAGGCTCAGGAATGGAGTTTTTAATTATCTGGATTCTTCTTTTTGGCCTGCTTTTAAATACATCTTTTCCTCTATTGACTCTCATGCCAGATGGCTTGTTTCAAGGAACTCGTCTTTATCCTTTTGGAAGGCCAATTGGACTGGATGTCCTTTATTTGACTCCTTGTTGGATGATGATTTTAATGTTGATATGGATGCTACGATTAAGGATCAGCTTGATAATATGGGGGGTCTCCCTAATCATATTGTTACTATTATCAATAGTTAATGTTTCTCTAACAGAGAGGATTTTTGGGCTTGGGAACCTGCTTTTAATGGCCTGTTGACTTCTAAAAAATTTTATTGTCATTCTCTATCTTTCAATATAGTGTGTAAATGGATGAGGGATCTTCATATGAACTTTATTAGGCCCTCTCGGTCTTCTTTTACCTGGAGACTGGCTCATGGGAAACTTCCTACTGATTGTTTCCTTCAGAAATATGGCATCTCTCTCTGCTCTTCGTGTGTGTTTTGTCATCAACATAGGGAAGATATTGATCATTTGTGTATTAGTTGTGTCAATTCCTCTTCAATTTGGAAGGCTATTTTTGATATCTTTGAAATTCCCATGCCTAATATGTCTTTAATTCATCATTTCCTTCAAAGCTGGAATTCTATTTCGCTCTCTCCCCAATTGTTGGATCTTTTTAGAGTCACTGCTTCTGAACTCCTTCATTTTATTTGGTTTGCTTGAAATAAGATGATTCACGATAAATTTTCCTTCTCGGTTAGTGGGGTTTTCTCTGCTATTCTTGGTGCTATGCGTAATGTTTTTATTCCAAGGAAGCATCTTTGCTTTAACTCAGTTCATGATTTGTCCGTTCTGAATAGGATAGGTGTTAAGGGTAATTTCAAACCTCCGCATGGTACTTTAGAAGTTCTCTGGAAGGAACCTTTTTTTGGTTGGTTAAAAGTAAATTCAGATGGTGCTTCTAGGGGTAATCCGGGGCATTCTGGTTATGGTGCTGTTTTCCGGAATCATAAATGGGATTTCCTTGGTTGTTTTCATGGTTCTTGTGGCTTTGCCTCTTCACTTGAGGCTGAAATACTTGGCATTATTGTTGATGTTGATCAAGCTGTGCAGCATGGTTGGGATAATTTATGGTTTGAGAGTGATTCTTCTGTTGTTGTTTCTGCAATTAGGATGGGTCTTTATCACTTGTCCTGGAAGCTTACTAATCGCTGGATTAATTGTTTGGAGACTCTTTTTTCTTTGAATCATATTATCACTCACGTTTATAGGGAATCTAATTCTGTTGCTGATGGACTGGCTAATAAAGGTGTTAATGTTATTGATTTTGTTTGGTTTGATCAAGTTTCTAATGATCTTCTTATCTTTATTAATAAAGACCGTGACAAATCCCCCATTTTTAGACTTTTGTAAGTTTCTTTTGGGGCCTGTTTGTTTTTTGATTTTTTATTTATTTATTTTATTTTTATTTTTTATTTTTTTTTCTTCCTTGGAGTGGCTTGTTTCTTTTTCTTCAGGATGGCAGTAGAGCTTTACTGTGTCGAGTTGCTGTGGTTTCCCAAATTCTGGGAATCAGTGTGCTGATCTGGAGCAGGCTAGAGTCTGCAGAGTTGTTGGCTTCATTTGGTTTTTCAAATTCTGGGAATCAGTGTGCTGTTTGGAGCGGGTTGGAGGTTTAGTTACTGGCTTCTTTTGGTGGAAGGAAGGCTTTTATGTTGCTGTTTTTTGGCTAATAAAGGCCAGGGATGATGGAGATTCTTCTTTCTTGGAGAAATCTTACATGATCTGGCTTTGATCTTCATTGGCGGCATTGGTGTCCTCATCCCATAGCCCACCCTTTTTAATTGGGTGTTTGTCTGGTTTGGTTTCTTTCCTTTTCACCTTAACCATTTTTTATGGTTTTGGTGTTTTTTTTGTATTTTTCTTGTACTGTTTTCTTTTCTCTTTAATAAATTTCCATTATCTAATATGTTATCAAATATTCATGTTAAGGGATTAATTTTGATTAGATATAGTAATGTGAAGATTGTTTTGATAATCTAAATATGAGATTGTTCAATGATATAATTTTTACATTGTAATATTGAAATGATAGGTTTGTGATATATAGTGTTGCAACAAATAATGTATTTGGTTATGTCCTAGTGAAAAAATGATAATTCATTTTTAATATGCATAAAGTAAATTGAATAGTCATGAACAAAACTATCCAACCCATTATCTTGAGTTAGTATCTGTAATATTTTCATTGATAATAATGGATACATTATCGCTTTGGTGAATGATTTGATATATACATGAACCATAAAAATCCTAAAATACATCTTTTATATATAAACATTTCAAAATGTGGAAAATGTGATGGCTTAAGCTACTCAAGGATTATGGTTACTCAATACACTACTAACCAGGGAAAAAAAATAATGTTGTGGATGCATTGAGTGTAAAAGATCATGGATTTATGACTGAAATGAAGATTTAGAGGTATTAAATGATTATAGTTTAAGTAAATATGGATATGGGAATTATTAAGGGAGGGTATACATATCTATGTTTTTAAATGATTTAAAACAAATAATTATTAGAAAAGTTAAAAATATCTTGATCTGATTATGGAAACTTTTATAATAAAATCAAATCTGTAAATGATGGGAAATTAGTAGACTTCATTTGTGAAGATTGTTTTTTGAAATTTGGAAAGAGCTAATGTGTTCCATATATACCTGATATATAAAGAGAATTATTGGATGAATCACATAGGTCAAATTTTTCTATAAACCTTGGAAGAATAATAATGCATATGGATTTGAGGGAACCTTTTGGTGAGATAAAATGACATGGTAAATTGATGAAAATATGTCTACATGTTTTTTTCAACAATTTAATGCTCTGAGGAAACATACTAGAGGATTTATGTAACCTATTATTATTCCTATGTGGAAATGGGATGAAATTACTATGGAATTTTTTATAGGACTTTGAATGAATCATAAACTGAATAATGAAATATTGGTAATCATTGATCACCTAACCAAATATACACATTTCTTATATATAAGAAACGATTTTCCACTTAAGAACCTCACATAGCTCAATATTAATGAATTTTTAAGGCTTTATTGAAATCCTCTTTCAATCATGATTGTTTGTGATCCCCATTTTACATCAAAATTATGGTAGAGTCTTCAAATAGATCTTGATATTGATCTTCATTTGAGCACTACCTACCATACTTATAGTGATATATTGTACAAAATGATGGTTAAGAAAATGGAATACAAGTTGAGTTCATGCTCACATGAATGTGAAGAGATTTAGTGAAACAATAGTTTCTATTCAAGCAATGAAATGCCACTATTTGATGAATTAAATGGGAAGAGATTACATACTCAGTAAATTTGTGAAAAAGTTGGTGAAATGAATCATAAAGTCTTATAAATTGTTTAAAAAATAAATAAAATGGTTGCTCAAGGACATAATAAGGTAGTTTAAAGTAGGAAATAGAGTTATGTTGATAATTAGAGGAAGGGTTTGGAATTTCAATTGGGAAATCATGTATTAAGGATTTTATCTCCATTGAATGATTTTATAAGTTTTAATTGGATAAGTAAATTTATCCCAAGGTATATAAGAAACATTTAAATCAATGAATTAATTAATGTTCTTTCTTTTAATTTTTTAATTCCACCAAGACTCTCAAAAGTACATGATGTGCTTCATTTATCATTTTTAAGGATGTGTATTTTAGACCCAATACATATCCTCAACTCTCATAAAATTGAATTTTAACTAGATATATCTTACTATGAATAACCCATCATGATTCTTCATACTAGAGATGAAGTATTTACTAGTCATATGACTCTTATAGTAATTTAAAGAAATCAAAAAATAGAGGAAGCAAAGTGGAAACCATGGGATGTTATGAATAAGAACTAGCATCAATTGTTTAGAAGGTAATTTGAAAAAAAATTCAAGGAAAAATTTTTATAGGAGGGAATAATATAACACCCTTAGACATCATAACTTATTTCATTTTAAATAAATGTAATGTCTTTGATTGAGTGCAATGCACACAAAACCATGTTGAAATGAAAATACTCTATTAAAATATTATTAAAACATGACCAATATAAACTAGTTGTTTTGTGGTAAGGTATGAATAGTACTAACTAAATTATTAAAATTAAATGGTGTATAAATGTTTGAAATTCAAATAATATATATCTATTTATAATAATTAAAATAAGAATCATTTGACAGAAAAGGAATGGTTTTCTGAAAACTATTTTTTAAAGAAAACGATTTCATCAATTCTTATGTGCATATGATAAAATTAATTTGTGAAAATGTTATAAATTTTATTTAAAAAAATAAAAAATCATTTTTAAATAATCATATAAAAAAATTGGATTAATTTTTTATATTTTTCAAAAATATTTCATTTTTAAATGAATAGTTAAAATACCGATTTTACTGAAAACTACTTTTTAATTTAAATTATTTTTAATGTTAAATAATATTTTAAACTATTAATAAATAAAAATAGTTAAATTATAGGTCTATTAATCTAATTTATGTAATTGGAAGACATTTAATGCTGAATTTTGATATAAAATCATTGTAAACTTTTGAATATTTTCTCTATGAAAACCCGCTTTCTTGTCGTGACCGTGGGATTTATTATAAATTAAAATTTTCCACTTTTGTGTATTGAATTTGTAAAATTGGATTAAATATTTCTAATTAGAATAATTTATATTATCTATAAAGGCCAACATAATTTTTTATCCAAATGAATAGTGAAAATAGTAAAAATCAATTACTGCAATTATAGTGAAAATGGGTTTACTGGGGGTTAAACTAAGAATGGAGGGGTTAAAATGACTTTAAAAATCAACCTTATCCAACCAAATTTATAATATAGAGTCATTATAAATATTTTGGAATCTTAATGACTTTATCATTTTAGATTATTTTGGGAAATTTCTTTGTAAATTACAAGGGGGAACACATTTTCCACTTATGAAAGGTAACTCACATCCCTTACTTATTCACACTACCATGACCTTTTTTGTAAGAACTCGGATCTTCTTTTCAGATATGGTTTTCCTTTCTGGTCATTTTTTGGAGAAAAGAGGAATTTCTGGAAATTTTTTCAAAGTACACATCATGTACTTTATTAGTACACGTCGTGTACTTTATTAGTACACGTCATGTACTTTCTTGCCGCAGCAAGCCATGTGTTGGCCGTGTAGTAGCCACACACACAGCCGTGTGGGAGTGACTTGGAGGCCACCTAATGTGGAGTACATAAACAGCAAGTACATGTCGTGTACTCCAAAAGTACAAGCCGTGTATTGTTTTTTTCATTAAACGCACCGGGGTCATGTCTGATGGACAGAACAACCTTTTTCTAAGTCGTCTTCATCCGAGAGAACCTATACATCCGCAACTTGTAACACCCCAAGATTTCATAGTATGTTATTTCTTCAAAGTAATTCAATAACTTACACTACACGCCACATTGAGCTCAAGTGCACCACGACTTACCAAACTAGCTGTTCAAAAGCGGTTATGAATAGTATTAACAGAATTTTGAACTTTATATAACTGTTATAATTTTAGAATCCATGTTATGAGTATCTTAGACATAATGTAAAGTAAAATTCATTGTTTTCATATAAAAGAAGTATTTTTCAAAAAATGAAATTTTACCGCCTTTTAATGGAGAACCCTTTTTAAATCCAATATTTGAAACTTTTATATATTCAATTTTACAAAATAAAATTCTTCATTTAGGATCGGGACATAATAATTTTGTTTCAATAAATTTTTGGTGTTTTTCTGATAACTTTTATATTTGGTGAATAGTGAAAAATAATATATTTTAACTGGAACAAACTTTTTTAATAAAAATAATATATAGTGTTAAACAATACATATGAATGGTTTGGATGTATAATTATATTATATTTTTACCATTTAATCCAATGTTGTTCATTGGAAGAAATTTCACTTTGAAATTGGACTTAAACAAATGTCAATATTTTGATAGTTATTGTTTTATAAAAATACACTTTTTGGTTTTGACAACGAGAATTAATTTTAAACAAATAAATGAAATTTATATGTTTTTAATTTGGTAAAATAGACTTCATTTTTGAATTCAGAATATTAAAATTCTCTTTGGGTAAATTTTCGGTATCTTTCTAAAAACTTTTAATTTTTGATGAATAGTGAAAAACACTAAGTTATAGTTTAAAACCAAATTTTTATTTAAATAATTATTTATTATAGTTAAATTTATTTTGGGTCAAAATAGATACATAATACCCATATAAGTTCAATGTGATTCATTGGAGTCATTTTTTAACAATATTAGATATATAAAATTTTATTGAACTTTTCACTGTATTTTACCCACCTCTTAGGAGAATTTGTAAATTCACATAAAACATAATTTTACCGCTTTTCTGAGTGAAATTTAAAAAATACAACAGATGCCGTTAATATCGAGGAGTAAAATGTTGTTCAATAAGATAAAAATAATTTTTGGTGAATAGTAACTTTTACTTTTACTTACCACGGTTAAAAGTAAATAGGGTAATTAATGGTAAAAATGATATTATTATTACCCTAACACATGTCCTAATTCTATTGTATAAGTATAATTCAACAAAAAACAAACATAGGAATAAAATATGAACCTCTTTGGTCCACTTGGATTAGATTAGGACATTTATTATTATTTAATTCAAAGAAGAGTTAAAAGAGTTAAATTCAATGTTTAATAACTAAAACATTTTTAATATAGGGTTACACATAAGATAAATTCAAATATAAATATTCCATATAAAGATAAAAATATTTCCTACATAATGGTATTTTTTTATATTTTTTAGACATCAAATAATTTTATTTATTAATGACGCAATGATGATGCAGTAATTAACTAATTAATAAAATACTAAACTAATTGATATTATAAATATCCAAATAAATGAAATTTGAGACTTTTTATGAATTATACTTAATATTTCATATTAGGTTTGGTTAGATTAATTATTTTTGAAATAATAAAGCTCTTATGAATTTAGGAAAAACAAAATACCAAATAGTGTCAAAATTGACATAAAAGAGTATTTAAATCAAATATTATATCATTAATTATTATTATATGCATAAAAATATAATGTTCGGCCAAAGGACTTATATAATGATAGTTGTATCATTAATGAACCACTTTTTGTTCTCTTGGAAGTATATATTATATTTATTAACCATATAATATAAAAATACAAAGATACATGGTAAATGTCAAACTATTTAACTAAGAGTTAAATCTAAAAGTTAAGGTTAATATAGTGACCCAAACCTGTCTAAAACCTATTGGTTGAGTGTTTTTTGACCCATAACCACCTTATCTTTTAAATAATCCACTTTTGATCCATTATAAACCGAAAATGATCTTATTATAAAATAATATTTTAAGTTTTATCTAAGGTGCCCCTCACCCCTCTTATAAAAGGGCACTTCCCCTTCTCTCAAATTCACACCTTCAAAGCCTTTTGGCTCCAAACACTACTCAGATATCCTCCAAACTTCTCTCACTTTATCCTATAGGCCCTCCTTTTGTAATAAAGGCAACTTAAGGAGCCCTTTTTATCAAATCAAAATAAAGAACACGAAGAAGATGTAATAATTTCACCACCCTTTTTCAAGTTCTTTTCTTCTTCGACTTATTCTTTATTTATTATTTCCATTATAAAATAATAAAACTAGTATCTTCTATATACTGTGATGTTATTATAAATATGGTACAACCATATTCATTATTCTATTCATCCTTTGAATGACATGTCACCATACATGAGTACATACGGATTACCGTCTCCACGTCGTGGTGTAATTGTTATTCAATACATTATTATTTGGATGGGTATAATAATGATATTTAATTCATGTTAATAATAAAATATAACCTGATAATTACTCTGTATATATGATATACCATCCAATTATATATTATTTTAATATCAAAAGAATGATATTGTCGCTCGTGCGTACGTACGGATTACCGTCTCCACGAACGCGATGTGATTCATTCTCATCATATCCATTCAAGACTAAATTTCATTTGATGGTTAAAAAAATGTTTAGAGACATGATATCATTCTTGATATGAATAAGATACATCCCATCAATAACAAATATGGATCACATAACAAACAATATAAAGGAAAATGAATCCGTTAACACCCAAAACAACAATAATTCTAAGATATTATTAACAAATCATTGTTAAAAGATAATATATGATATCATATTAATGTATATTATTCTTTTATAATTCAATAACAATTATTTCACCATTATACAGTAGGTTGACCTACCCTCGACCAAGGAAAAAGTACAAAGTAAGGGGTTTCTTATCTCACTTTTAATTCTGTGAGATTTCCAGTATTCACCACTTATTTATTGCACGTGGTGTGTGTACTACCCATTATTGTATTAATTTTGTAATATAATTTAATTTATGGATTTTTACAACATCATTTTATGGACCTTCTTTCATGGGTGTATGTTTCTTAAGTTACCATATCAATAAGGGAATTCAAAATTTCAATTTCCACTCATTCGGCTTTATGGACACTTCATTGATTATTTTACTCCAAGATTATGTGTTGAAAAATTATTCATTTGTTTATGTCATAATTTCCACTCCCCTTTTAGTGGATATACTTTTGATACCCATAATCACTCCATTGATAAATTCTCAAGTCATCAAATGAACTTTCTAAGAGTAATTTTAACTCAATTTCTATTCATTGAGCTAAACATCAAATTCATTGGTGTTCTTTTTACAAAATATGTGTCAATGTCCTCTGATTGATTTACACTGAATATCCAATCATATTTAGTGTATTTATATTTTTCACACATAATTATGTCATTGATTTATCCTTAACCTAAGTATACAGACTTTATAAGAGATTTCATCCCAATTTAGATTCCATTGAGACTTATTTGCTGTTATACACTAATTCACTTTTATATGGTGTATATAATGTAATTTAACATAGTATATCATGAATCCATTTATTCTCATGACGTTATAATGTTTTTATTACCTCAATTATTTGAATTCAAGTGTCTCTTTTTTGGTTTGGAACTCTAACTAAAATATCAATTTAAATGTTTTAAAGAATTTTTATTATAAATCTTTCTCTTTAATGTCTATGTTTTAAAAATGGTGTTAAGGATTTATTTATATGTACATTAAATTTTTAAAATTAAAATTCCTTTTAAAAGTTTCAACGTGGTATGGGATACTTTGATTCAAAAACCTTTTTTTAAACGGCTTCTTGACAACTTGTGTGACTTTTAAATGTTTTCAAGAAAAAGGGGGATATTTCTCTCAAATAGTTTTGATTATTATTTTCATCTATGTTAATATCTTTAATTATTCTTGATTGAGGTTAATCTGTTACAATACAATCTTCCATATTGAATTGAATGAGTTATGTTGTACTGTGTATGTGCTATTTTTATACCATTCATTGTTTGTGGATAAATTTTTGACATTTTGTATGCTAGTTGTAATACGAATGTTTATGTTATGCTTCAAACTTTTCATATAAGGAATCAATTGGACTTAGTAAGTGATGGGTGGAGCCTTCTATAGCTCCTCGATGCATCGATAGGTCTCATGAGACAAACTAGTGTCTTGGCACAAGGCCTTGACAAAATCTTATTTGTAGTCTTGGCACATGGCCTTGACTATGTGGTTATGAAAGTCTAGCGTTATGCATTCCATCATTATGAAAGTGGCTATTGATATTGCATGTTTTTATTCGACTAGTATAATATCCATGTGAATAAGTAAATGAAATTATTTGATTTTATCTTTTCCATATTATGATAAAGTTCAAGTTTAAAAGGCTTTGGTTCTAGTCTTATACACTGCCTTAAATGTTTATTATTATTTATGAAAGTTTCCGCTATAATTTTATCCTTACTGAGCATCTGAGCTCACCCCTTTCATTGTTTTATTTTTTCTAGGGTTCAAAGAAGTATATTATGAATAACCTATAGGGATAGTCTGGGGTATCTCAGTGTCTTATATGGAAACAATGTTGTTGTAATGTAATGTAAAACTTATGAATGTATCTAGTACTTCCAAGGTTACTAAACTAATCGGCCTTTCTAGAATTGATCTTCTATTATTATGCCAATGATACGTAATAATGCACTGAATCTAGGCTTATGGGGTCAGGGCATTACAGTTTGTATCAGAGGAAGTTTAGTACCAACATTGGAAACTAGATTTAGATAAACTCTGATTAGATCACATATCCCTAAGATAGACTATGAGGATTAGTATAGAAGAACTTCATATAATTTTGGTATTGTATAGATTTTGTGAGTTTTCCAATCAATACATCCCTATCAAGATATGAGCAGGTAGAGGCGGCTCTATCACAGATGTACATAGGGGTAAAACATGAAAACACCGCTTTGATCTAGACTCGAACAGAAACTGGTGCACGACAACGGGCCTTGATGCACTCTTTGTTATGACACTCTCACGGGATATGCTTAGGATAATTTAAATTTTCCTTAAAAACCGATTTGAAGGATTTTAATATAAGACAAGAATAAATGACCATGGTTTGCCCTAAGGTGTTTCAAAATTGAAAATATGGTGTCATGATATTCTCTAAATGATTTTATGACTAATGTTACTCACACAATGCTTTCTGGTTTTAGTCAATGGCTGGATTCCAAGGAATTCATAGTAACTTTGAGCATGATGTTCAAGGTGGGAATAGTGGTGGAAATGAGCAACAAAATGGAATGTTTATTGGCGTAAAAGATATCGTGTTCATGCCAAATAAGTTTTCCAAAAATATGATCAATAACATATATATTAACCAACTCTCGGACTCAACAAAGAATAGAAAGGTGATAAATGATAAGAGCTCCAGTAGTGGAGACCATGGAGAAAATAATCCTCAATTTCCATCATGCAGCAAATGTGGAAAGAGACACCCCAAAAAGTTTCTCAATGTATCAAAGAAATGCTTTACGTGTGGGAAAGAAGGACATAAAGTGAAGAATTACCAAGGAAAAATGAATAGTACTATGAAAGAAAATAATAATGGTCCCAAGAATCCATTTACAGTCATTTTCCGTAAATGCATGGGACCTAGACATTACCCGACTGAATGCCCTATTCTATAGGATGTTTTCTTGGTCATAGAAGAAACTATGTGGAAATAAATGGTTGGAGAAATGTTTAAAATTATTAATGCTCCTTGTTAATGGGATTACTTTGGAATAATGTTCTCCTGTATTTCTAACCCTACAGCTGTCATCTGAAAATGATATTTAAGGAAGAATTATCTTTTCTCTTGTGGATATAGTTATAAATAACCATTTGGTTTTATATGATCATTGGGTTTGAGGCAATTAAAAGTTATTATATTTTGGGTTTAAAATGCAAGGTATGAGATAACATTTGTGGTTAAATTATGATATGGTTATTTTGAGAAATTTATATCATTTTGGTAATGATATAAAATATCGTTTTTGAAAAAGGGAAACATGCAGATCGTGTGACAACCCATCGCGTCAGACAAAGCTGTGGGAATAGATCCCACAACCAGAGTGTGATTGGGATTTATCGCCTACCACTGGACTACGTGAAGTCCCTGGTTAGGGTGACTAATTATTTTTAGTTCAATGATTTTATTAATAAATAATAATTTGATTTGGGATCTTATGTCTTATCAAATTAATACCCTTATTATAGGAAAATGATTTGGTGATTAAGTGATAAATGTTATTTTGGAAGATGTTCGCTTTATTGGGAACACTATATGCCCAAGTAAAATATAATACTATGGGATTTCATTTGAGGAGTAATGGTGGATTTTTATCTATGTTTTTACTGTGGATTTATAGTGATTTGTGTTATTTATGGAAGTGATTAACCTATAATAGAGAATATGTGATTAGGTTAATTACTTTCAAGTATGCGACTTTAAGAGTAGTTGATGTCATTTGGAGATACAATTTAACATGAAGACTACATAACAAAATTCTTCTAAGTTTTGGGTTTCAATATTAGTTTGGATCATATTGAAGGGTTTTAAAGACATTTTTTATTGAATGGTATTTATTTAACTTTGAGGGATTGTTGGTTTAATTTTAGAAATTAAGATTAGTGTTTCTTTACCTAATGGAATAACCTTTTGGGGGATCATCAGATCTTTTGATAACCATTTTGGTTTTGATTAATCTCTAAAGACAAGGTAAATATGTATTTATCCTTCAAGGATCATTTGATTCTATAGAAGTTTATTATAGCTCTTTCGGTGTGACCAAATCTTCTTGAATACTCATAGTTTAAAAAAATGAGTTAGTGGTAGAAATTTATTAATGAATGATACTCTATTTAAAAAGTAAGTATATCTCTTTATGTTCATAGTCAATCTCATAAGTTAATTCCTCATCTTTATTTAATGTAACTTAAAACAAAAAAACTGTTGTCTGTTTACTTTTTCTACTAGGAGACTAATGACTGTTTGTCCCATCAGAAGTTTGTGGTTTTCTTGTTGTTAACTTTCTCCTGATCATGTTTTCTATCCCTCTCCATCAGAACTTGACACTTAGTTTATCTTCCATATCCATGTTTTCATACATGTAATCATAGTATGGGTTATCTTGGGTGACATTTTTACTTCTCTTTCGTTCTTTTAAAGTGATAGTTTTATTGACTCTTTTTCTGATGTGGGGCATTCCATTATATTCCCAAGACCAATTTTAAAAATTGTGAGGATGCAATTTATTTAATGAGGGAAGAATGTAACACCCCAAGATTTTATAGTACATTAGTTCTTCAAAGTAATTCAATAAATTACACTACACGCAATATCGAGTTCAAGTGCACCACGACTTACCAAACTAGCTGTTCAAAAGCTGTTATGAATAGTATTAACAAAATTTTGAACTTTATATAACCCTTATAATTTTACAATCCATGTTATGAGTTTCTTAGACATAATGTAAGGAAAAATTCATTTTATTCAGATAAAAGAAGTATTTTTCAAAAAAAATCAATTTTACCGCCTTTTAATGGAGAACCCTTTTTAAATCCAATATTTGAAACTTTTATATATTAAATTTGAAAAATTAAACTTCTTATTGGTGATAGGGACATAAAAATTTAGTTTCAATATTTATTTTGTTTTTTCTGATAACTTTCATATTTTGGTGAATAGTGAAAAATAATATATTTTAATTAAAAACAACTTTTTTAATCATAATAATTTATAGTGTTCAATAGTACATATGAATGGTTTGGATATATAATTAGATTATATTTTTACCATTTAATCCAATGTTTTCCATTGGAAGAAATTTCACTTTGAAATTGGACATAAACAAATCTCAATCTTTTGGTAGTTATTATTTTATAAAAATAAGCTTTTTGGTTTTGACAACACGGATTAATTTTAAACTAATAAATGAAATTTATATTTTCTTAATTTGGTAAAATAGACTTAATTTTTGAATTCATAATATTAAGATTACCTTAGGGTGATTTTTTGGTATGTTTCTGAAAACTTTTAATTGTTGGTGAATAGTGAAAACACTGAGTTATAGTTTAAAACCAATTTTTTTAATAATTATTTATTGTATTTAATTCATTTTGGGTCAAAATAGATACATAATACCCATATAAGTTCAATGTAATCATTGGAGTCATTTTTTAATAATATTATATTTATAAAATTTTATTTAACTTTCCACCGTCTTTTACCCACCTCCTATGAGAATTTGTAAATTCACATAAAACATAATTTTACAACTTCTGTGAGTTGAATTTAAAAAATAAGAGAGACACAGTTAATATCAAGTAGTAAAATGTTGTTCAATAAGAGAAAAATAATTTTTGGTGAATAGTAACTTTTTACTTTTATTTACCACAGTTACAAGTAAATCGGGTAATTAAGGGTAAAAATGATATTATTATTACCCTAAAACATGTAATAATTCTATTTACTAAGTATAATTCGACCAAAAAAAACCTTAGGAATAAAATATGAACATATTTGGTCCACTTGGATTAGATTAGGACATTTATTATTATTTAATTCAAAGAAGAGTTAAAAGAGTGAAAATCAAAGTTTAATAAATAAAACATTTTTAATATAGGGTTACACATAAGATAAATTCAACTATAAATATTACTTAGAAATATATAAATCATTCCTACATAATGATATTTTATATATATTTTTTAGACATTATATAATTTAATTTATTAATGACACAATGATGATACAGTAATTATCTAATTGATGAAATACTTAACTAATTGATATTATAAATATCCAAATAAATGTAATTTGAGACTTTTTATGAATTACACTAATTTTATAGGTTAATATGACATACTAGGGTTTGTTAGATGAATTTTTTTTTAAGTAATAATGCTGTTATGAATTTAAGAAAAACAAAATACCAAATAATGTCACAATTGACATAAAAGAGTTTTTAAATCAAATATTATATTACTAATTGATATTCTATTCATAAAAACTAAGGTTCAGCCAAAGTACTTATATAATGATAGGTGTCTCATTAATGAACCACTTGTGGATTTCTTAGAAGTATATATTAAGTTCATTGAACATATAAAATAAAAATACAAAGAGACATGGTATATGTCAAACTATTTAACTAAGAGTTAAATCTAAAAGTTAAGGTTAATATAGTGCCCCAAACATGTCTAAAACCTATTATTTGAGTGGTTTTGGACCCATACCCACCTTTTCCTATAAATAATCCACTTTGGAGCCATTATAAACCGAAAATAATTTTATTATAAAATAATATTTTAAGTTTTTTCTAAGGTTCCCCTCACCCCTCTTATAAAAGGGAACTTCCCCTTCTCTCAAATTTGCACATTCAAAGCCTTTTGTCTCTGCCAAAACCTACCGAAATATCCTCTAAACTTCACTCACTTCATCCAAGAGGCCCTCCTTTGGTCACAAAGAAAACTAAAGGATCCCTTTTGATCAAATCAAAAGGAAGAACATGAAGAAGAGGTAATAATTTCACCACCCTCTTTCAAGTTCTTTTCTTCTTCCACTTCTTCCTTCATTGTTATTTCCATTATAAAATAATAACTCCATTATCTTATATATATATTGATGTTATTATAAATATGGTACATCCATATTCATTATTCTATCCATCCTTTGAATGACATGTCACCATACGTGTGTACGTACGGATTATCGTCTCCACGTCGTGGTGTAATTGTTATTCAATACATTATTATTTGGATAGGTATAATAATGATGTGTAAATCAGGTAAATAATAAAATATAACATGATAATAATTCTGTATATATGATATTCCATCCAATTATATATTATTTTAATATCAAAATAATGATATTGTCGCTTGTGCGTATGTACGGATTACCGTCTCCACGAACGCGATGAGATTCATTCCCCATCGTATCCATTCAAGAAAAAATTTCATTTTATGATTAAAAATAATGTTTAAAGACATGATATCATTATTTATATGAATAAGATACATCCCATCCTAACAAATATGGCTCACATAAGAAAGAATATAAAGGAAAACGAATTCGTTAACACCCAAAATGACGATAATACTAAGATATTATTAACAAATCTATGTTAAAAGATCATATATGATATTATATTAATGTATATTATTCTTGTATAATTCAATAAAAATTATTTCACCACTATAAATAAGTTTAACCTACCCTCGACCAAGGAAAAAGTACAAAGTAAGGGGTTTCTTATCACACTTTTAATTCCGTGAGATTTCCAGTGTTCACCACTTATTTATTGCACGTGGTGTGTGTACTGCCCATGATTGTATTAATTGTGTAATATACTTTAATTTATGGATATTTACATCATCATTTTGTGATCCTTCTTTTATGTGTGTATGTTTATTAAGTTACCAAATCGATAAGGGAATTTCAAATTTCAATTTCCACTCATTCGGCTTTACGCACACTTCATTGATTATTTTACTCAAAGATTATGTCTGGAATCACTATTCATTTTCATATGTCATAATTTCCACTCCCATTTGTGTGCATATACTTTTGATACACATAATCACTCCATTTATAAATTATCATGTCATCTAATGAACTTTATAAGAGTAATTTTAACTCAATTTCCATTCATTGAGTTAAACATCCAATTCATTGGTGTTGTTTTTACAAGAATTTGTGTGAATGTCCTTTGATTGATTTACACTGAATATCCAATAATATTGAGTTTATTTATATTTTTCACACATAATTATATCATTTATTTATACTTAACCTAAGGATATGGTCTTTATAAGAGATTTCATCTCAATTTACATTTCATTCAGACTTCTTTGTTGTTATACACTAATTCACTTTTATATGGTGTATATAATGTACTTTAACATTGTATATCATGAATCCGTTTATTCTCATTATATTACCTCAATTATTTGTATTAAATTTTATCTATTTTGGTTAATAACTATAACTAAAATATCAATTTAAATGTTTTAATGAATTTTTATTATAAATCATTCTCATTAATGTCCATGTTATAAAAATGGTTTTAAGGATTTATTTATATGGACATTAATGTTTTCAAATTAAAATTCCATTTAAAAGTTTCAAAGTGGTATAGAACACTTTTATTTAAAAACCTATTTTTAAACGGTTTCTTGACAAATAGTGTGACTTTTAAATGTTTTCAAGAAAAATGGGGATATATCTCTCAAATAGTTTTGATGATTATTTTAATCTATGTCAATATCCTTCATTATTCTTGATTGAGGTTAATCTGTTACAATAAAATCTTCCATATTGTATTGAACAAGTTATGTTTGACCGTGGATGTGCTATTTTTATACCATTCATGGTTTGTGGATAAAGTATTGGCATTTCGTATTCTAGTTTTAATACGAATGTTTATGTTATGTTTTAAACTTTTCATATGAGGAATTCATTGGACTTAGTAAGTAATGAGTGGAGCCCATTATAGCTCCTTGATGTATCGATAGTTATCATGATACAAACTAATGTCTAGGCACAAGTTCTTGACAAAATCTTATTTGTAGTCTTCTCACAAGGCCTAGACTATGTGGTTATGAAAGTCTGGAATTATGCATTTCATCATTATGAAAGTGGCTATTGATATTGCATGTGATTATTCGACTAGTAGAATATCCAGGTGAATAAGTAAATGGAATTATTTGATTTTATCTTTGACATATTATGCTGAAGTTCAAGTTCAAAAGGCTTCTGTTCTATTCGTATACACTTCCTTAAAAGTTTATGCTTATTTATGAAAGTTTCTGCTATAATGTTATCCTTAGTGAGCATCTGAGCTCACCCATTTCTTTGATTTATTTTTTCCACGATGCAAAGAAGCATATTACGACTAACCTATAGGGATAGTCTCTCTGTTTTGTCTATGGAAACAATGTTATTGTAATGTAATGTAAACTTTATGAATGTATCTAGTACTTTTAAGGCTACTAAACTAATCTGTCTTTCGAGACATGATCTTTTATGATCATACCAATGATAAGTAATAATGCACTGACTTTGGGATTATGGGTTCAGGGCGTTACACGACTTCTCTCTGAGTCCTCGAGCCTCTATCCATCCTCCGATTTGAGCACAATTGATTGTGTTGGAATCACATCGGTGAGTTCTTCCTTCTGCTTGAGCCTTGTTTTTCAATTCCACTTCTTTTCCAAGTTATTTGGGTTCAATTTTTTCGACGTTTTCTTAGATCTACGATGTTCCAAGGAGAATCAAGCTTCAAGGTTCAAGTATATTGATCTCCAAACCCCGAGGTAGGTGGTTTGTTCCTTTCCGTTCGAAGTCTTTGAGTATTATGTACAAATTTCACCAATACCCTTGAAAGGGGTATTTCGTGTTTCCCATTTTACCCCTATTGTTTTCCTTCCATGATTGTATGCTTGTGTAGAGGTAATTTGGATATGAACTGGTTGATTTCCATGATTTGGATGTGTTTACCCTTGCATGATCTGTTTATGACCGTTTGTTCATGTTGAGTCTTTGGTTGCTTTACCTGTTTTCCATGCCTGTTATTGTAGGATGGAGAGTTGTATTCTGACATGCTTGATATGTTGTAGACTGATTATCCAAGTAGTTATATAGTTTTGCTATGGCCATATAGCTTTTCTATGTGTTGACTTACATGGGGCCATGAGAACCTCGTGTAGTAGAATAAATGGTTTAGACCGAGTGAGCTTCCTTAGAGAGTCTTTGGACATTATAGACTATAGGGGGATAGACTGAGTAGCTTCCTCGGAGAGTATTCAAGCTTTAAATAATATAATGGGATAGACCAAGTGAGATTCCTCGGAGAGTCTTTAGACATTATAAACCATATAAGGATAGACCGAGTGATCTTCCTTAGAGAGACTTCGATCTTTACATACTATAAGGGGATATACTGGGTGAGTTTCCTCAGAGGGTCCTTGATTGCCTCAGACTAAAAGGGGAGAGACTATGAGAGCTTCCTCAGAGAGTCTGTATTTGACTTGAACGACCTGGGTTATAAGGGGAATTGACCGAGTGATCTTCCATAGAGAGACCTAGACCTTTGAGCTATAAGGGGAATTGACATGTGAGATTCCTCAGAGAGTCTTTGACTACCATAGACTGTGTGGGGAATGGAATGTGTGAGCTTCCTCAGAGATTCTTTACTTACCTTTGAATATAAGGGGATAGACCATGAGTGCTTCCTCAGATAATCCTTATTGAATTCATATACAGAACCAGAGGGCTTAGACCGAGCATGCTGCCTAGAGGGTTGTCTGTACTTCTTAGGTAGGACCAGAGGGGGTGGTTGTGAGTACCTCCCAGAGGGTTACCTGTTTGTGATTAGTTGATTGCCTCACTATTGATTATTTCAACTGTGGATTGTTTACTGCTGAGTACTTTCCTGTTTACTGTTTACTGTTTACTATTTACTATACTTTACCTTCCATATACTCACTGACTATTAGGCACAGATCTTTGGGTGGTTTCCTCCTGGGATTTAGTCTCACACCCTGTGTGGGTCATGTTTTTGGGCCCAAACATACTATGTTGTTTTAGGTATAGATAAGCTCAAGTGACCTTCTACTTCAGGTACTTTATTTCATTGGAGCTGGAGAGCATGGGACCAAGATGAGGCTTGCGATGCTGAGGAGTTGTTTTTTCTATTTTACTTTTCTTACTTGGGTTTAGTACTGTATTCAGCCTTGTGACTTGTTTGGATGATTTCCTAGACATATATGTATCATGCATCATTTATATATATATGTATGCTCCAGTTGATTCTTTATCATAGTCATCTGTTGTTTACTGTTGTTAGATATTTACTGCTTCTACTATTGTAAGTATTTGTTTACTTCTTCTGTGCACTCTGCCAATGAGGGCAATGTTTTCCCACTATCACACCCAAGGCCCTCACTGCTAGTCAGCAGCCTCTGTCGTTTGGTAAAATTCTCTTGAGGCCATGTGACCAACCAGGTACGGGGCTCCTCTGGGTGGATTCCGGAACTAGGACGTTACAAAGTGGTATCAGAGGATTTTATTTTCTCTTGATATACCATTTAGAGCCTTTATCCAAGGATAGAAATGAATAGGTACTTGGTAATAAGTTGTGTCTGAGAGTAGCTAACCTGTGTATAGGGAAAAGCCAATTTACCTCGTTAATGCAATTTTCTGATTTTGAAATTTTATAGTTGATTTTATTTTACCGTTGGGTGATTCACATGTTTTGTGTTATTACTGTTGATGCTATTGAGGTTCCATTTCTGTCACAACCCGATGAGATGAGGGTATGCCATCTCATGCATCATATAGGCACTTGTTATAAATCACATGCCATGCATTCTCGCCATTCCATTTAGGGTGAATTAGAAATTTCATGTTGTTGTGATAGATGCTATGTAGAATATCCATGATGTTGTGATAGATGCCTCGATAGAATATTGATGTTGATAAGTATTGCTTTGTGTAAGACTTTGTTTGGATGAACGGCACATTTTGGTTCATAAGGTGTTATGGGCCCTCATGAATCGGAATTTGGTGGGTCATTAGCTTGTATTTTCTTGTTTATAACTTGTATAAGATACCAATCTTTGATTCTCAGGGAGTATGGGCCCTCACAGATTGGAATTTGGCACATTAACACTCATTTTCTGTGTTTTCTAGGCTTCGAAGCAGTTTCTGAGGTGACTTTCCAGAAAAAACTATAATACACGGTGTGTAATTTATGAATACACATCGTGTAGTATATAACTGTTTCACTAACTATGTGAGTAGGGACACGGGGTTGTAAAAATATTTTAGGAACACACCGTGTACAGTACGTACATGCCGTGTTGTAGTGACTGTGTGTCTACCCACGTAACGAACAACACGGATGGATAAACCTTAAGCCTATACATGTCATATCTACCTTTAACATGCCATGTAGACTGACCTAGGTACCCAGATGTGTCACGAACAACAACGGCTAGTGGTATCATTTCTCATACACGTCATGTCCGTCTGGTACATGTTGTGTAGTGCCAACCGTGTGTCAGGTCGTGTCACTAATAACACGGGTCAGGTGAAGCATATCTAGTACATGTCGTGTATGTCGTGAACACGCCGTGTAGTCCAAGATTAAGAGGACCATGTGATTTATCCATGTAAGGAGACTCGGGAAGGGGAATAGAGTTCAAGTAAACACCATGTGTAGGGACAACACGCTGTGTGGTTGGGGTGTTACACAACCAGCTATGGCAGAAGTACACGCCCATGTGAATGACATCAGGGAACATGTCATGTAAGAAATGTACATGTCGTGTAGTCATGTTTTGTAAAACTTGAATCTTTTCTTTCTCTTGTTCCCTTCTTACACTCCTTGTTTTCAGTCCTTGATATCTTGATCTAAGGCATGCATTTGAACTCTCAAAATTATTCCACTGAGACGTCCTCTGGTTGCACGCCAGTTTCCAGACGGTGATCAGACACCGGATATGGATGATCAAGGAATACATGTAGATCCTCCCATTGTTCCATCCTTGGCACCAGCTTTTATACCTGACATAGGTGTTGATGCATAGTTTAGGGAGGTATTTCTGAGGATGATGCAGACTTTTCAGGAAGCGCCATCTCCTACCCCGTCGATGGAAGAATTGATGTGGGTCTTTCAGCAGCAGCATCCTCCTACTTTCTCAGGGGATGGAGGACCCTAGGCTGTAGAGTCATGACTTGAGTCCATGCTGATGATTTTCGAGCATCTGTAGATACCTCCAGAGAGGAGGGTGAATCTTTCTACATACATGCTCTGAGACTCTGCCATGAGATGGTGGGATGTGGTCTCGCAGGCGAGACGCCAGCAATATATGGCTTGGGATGAGTTTCACCGCATCTTCTATGATTATTTCTATTCAAATACTTTGAGGGCCAATCGAGCCCATGAGTTTATGAATCTGGATCAGAGAACTATTTCTGTTATGGATTATTCCTCTCACTTCACAGAGCTTCAGCGTTTCACGCCTATCCCAGGAGGTGATGAGTTGTTCCTTCCACGGATTTTTGAGGATGGTGTAAGGCACGAAATCTGGTCGTAAGTGAAAATATTAAGGTTTACTTCGATATCTTCAATTTTTAACCAGGCGCTGATTACAGAGCGCAATCTTAAGGATTCTGGAGCTGCGATCCAGGGTGGTTCGGTATCCAGAGTTAGTGCTCTTCCAGCTGATAGTAGGAAGCGCCACAGGGAGGATGTACGAGGAGATCAGAGTAGGTGGGATGCATCTTCCAATAGCTAGGTGGTGTGATACTAGTGTAGGAGAAGCAAGCATATGAGGCCACATTGCCCTAGAGACACATTGGAGTGCCGATCTTGCGGCAATATGGGTCATCTTTAGCACTTTTGTCAGTTCTTCCCACCAACAGCTGGTGATAGGGGTTCTTCTATGACTCCATGTTCAAGATCAACGCCACCAGTTTCCCACTAGTCTAGGAACTGGTGTTCTTCTAGCCATTCGGTCTGAGGTGGAGGTCGTGGTTGTGGCAGCTAGTTTCCAGGTTTTTAGCGACATCAGGATGGATTAGCTCAGAGTGGTCAGGCAGGGTCACAGGGCTGTGGTATAGGACAGACCTTTGTAGTGGAGCAAACCCATCAGAAGCAAGATCCCAAACCTTCTACCGTTCGAGGTACAATCTTAGTAGCCTCAGTCTTATAATTAGCTCTTTTAGATACTGTTGATACCCATATATTTATCTCTATTGATGTCATGGAGACCCTTGGGATCTTCATCTTTTCTTATGCTAATATTTTGACGTTAAACACTACGTTGAGGATTAGAATGGATAGTGTACGTCAGTACAGAGAGTGCCCCCTACAGGTTGGTGGGTGTCCTTTTTTATGGGACCTTTATGTCCTAGAGATGACAGGATATGATTTCATTCTCAGGATGGACTAGTTAGTTCCATTCCAGGCAGTTGTCGACTGTTATTGCCATAGGGTGAGTTTCATATAACTAGAGGGTGGATCTTTTCTTCGTAAGGGCGAGTGGGATGTCCAGGTGAGAAGAGCATGTCCATAGCCTCATGGGATAAGAGGAGTTACATCACATATTTTTATTCTATATCTGGATGACCAGAGGACTTTGCTGTTAGACTTTCCTTCAGTGGTAGATCATTTCAGGGATGTCTTTCCAAAGGATTTCCAGGTTTGCCTCTAGAGAGAGAGGATGATTTTTCGATTGAGATTGTGCCAGGAGCGGCACTGGTGTCTATTCCTCATTATAGGATGTCTAAACTTGAGTTGAAGGAGCTCAAGAAGTAGTTGGAGGAGTTCCAGGAAAAAGGTTTCATCTGATCCAGTACTTCTCCTTGGGGTTCGTCTGTCCCATTTGTGAAGAAGGTAGACAACACCCTCAGGCTTCGTGTGGATTATCGGATGTTGAACCAATTGACAGTCAAGAACCGATATCCTTTTCCCAAAATTAATGATCTCCTTCATCATCTTCGAGGATCCCGGGTGTTCTTGAAGATTTAATTGAGGTCTGTTTACCATCAGTTGCACGTTAGACCATATGATTTACCTCTCACAGCCTTCCGGAACCGTTATGGTCTATACAAGTATATGGTTATGTCGTTCGGTCTCACAAATGCGCCTGTATTTTTCATGGCACTGATGAATCGAGTGTTCCATCCTTACTTGGATTCCTTCATGGTTGTTTTCATTGACGATATCTTGGTGTACTCTCACACTCGACACGAACATACTACCCATCTTGAGATCATTTTGAGTACACTGAGGGAGCATCAGTTATATGCTAAGCTCTCGGAATTCCAGTTTTCGATGGACCAAATTCACTTATTGGGTAACGTTATCTCGGAGATAGGAGTATTAGTAGACCCAAATAAAGTGAGATCAGTAGTTTCTTGGGAGCATCCGAAGAACGTCTTTGAGGTGTAGAGTTTTCTAGGGCGGGCTAGATACTACAGATGCTTCATACAGGACTTTTCACGCTTAGCAGCACCGCTGATGTGTCTGACTAAGAAGGGTGTGAAGTTCTTGTGGTCAGATTCTTGTGAGTCGGCCTTTCAAGAGCTGAAAGGGAGGTTGACTTTGACACCGATACTAGTCTTTCTAGATCCAAGAAAGAGCTACACTATCTATTGTGATTCTTCAGGTATTGGGATAGGAGTTGTGCTTATGTAGGGAGATGGAGTCGTTACGTACGGGTCTCGGTAGTTGAGGCCACATGAGAGAAATTACTCGATGCATGATCTAGAGTTGGCAGATGTTGTTCATGCTTTGCGCTGTTGGAGACATTATCTTTTGGGTGAGCATTTCATGGTTTTCACCAACCACAAAAGTCTCAAGTACATCTTCACTCAGCGCGATCTGAATTTGAGACAGCACAGGTGGGTCGAATATCTTCAGTCTTTTGACATTGAGATTGACTATACGCCTAGGAAGGGCAACACAGTGGCTAATGCGTTGAGCAGGAGGACTTAGATACACGAATTTTAGGACGCCATCAGTGAGTTGAAGCTTAAGGCTCTGTTCTCTGAGATGCATCTAGAGGTGCACAACAGACAAGGGAAGATGTTTCTATCTTCTGTAGTTGTTACCTCTACGCTTCTTGATCAAGTTTGAATAAGGAAGCTATCAAATTCTGAAGGCCTAGTCCTACGGGAAAGAATGTCAGGAGAAGACCCTATTCTTGGATAGACCATAGTAGAGGATGAGATCTTGCATTTCCAGGGACACGTATGGGTTCCAGCAGATATATGCGAGGAGATGATGTGGGACTTTCATTCCTCAGTTTGGGTAGTTCATCCTGGCATCACCAAGATGTATTATGATCTACATCATCAGTATTGGTGGCTAGGTATGAAGAGGGATGTTTCCGGTTTCATCATGAGATGTTCCAATTGTTAGCAGGTGGAGGCAGAGCATCAATGATCAACAGGGTTTTTACAGCAGTTACCCATTCCCGAGTGGAAGTGGAATGATGTCGCAATGGATTTCGTGACAGGGTTTCTGAGGTCACCTCATGGGAATGATGTAGTTTGGGCTGTCATTGATAGACTCACGAAGGTTGATCACTTCTTAGCGATAAAGGAGACCTTTAGTGTTGATGATCTAGGGTGGGTTTACGTCCAAGAGATTGTACGTCTACATGGAGTTCTACACTCCATTGTTTTAGACAGGTATGCACGTTTTACATCTCGGTTCTGGCAGGGGCTTCAAAAGGCTTTGGGTACACAGATACTTTTGAGTACAGCTTACCAACCCCAGAAAGATGGCCAGTCTGAGCGTATGATTCAGGTTCTTGAGTACATGCTCCGAGCATGCATTATGGATTTTAGAGGTTCTTGGGAGAATCATATACCTCTTATGGAGTTTTCCTAGCAAAATAGTTTTCAAGAAACTATTCATATGGAACCTTATGAGGCTTTGTACGGTAGGTCATACCGATCACCCTTATGTTGGCTAGAGGTAGGAGAGGTAGCTATGTTGGGACCTCGTCTTGTTCAAGAGACCATAGAGTAGATATAGTTGATTCAGAAGAGGATGGGTAATGTGCAGTCTTGTCAAAAGTCTTATGCTGATCAGCAGAGACGACCTCTAGAGTTCGAGGTCGAGGCTCAGGTTTTCCTCTGAGTCGCACCGATGTTGGGACATAGGAGGATTAGGATACAGGTAAATATTTCACCGAGATATGTTGAACCGTTTGAGGTGTTGGAGAGAGCGAGGTCGGTTGCCTATTTGTTGCAGTTACCTTAGAGGTACCGGGCTATGCACGATATCTTCCACATCTCTCAGCTTCAACATTACTTTTCTAACCTGTCTCATATCTTTCAACCCGAGAAGGTTGAGCTCGAAGTAGATGCCCCATTTGAGGAGCATCCTATCTGGATTGTGGATCTTAGTACAAAGGTTCTCTACGGCAGTCTGTTCCTCTGGTACAAGTTCTATGGTAGTACAGGCGAGTACAGGATGAGACATGGGAGAGGGAGGACGATGTACTAGCACAGTGGCCGGAGTTGTTCGGGGTTTCTTCTTGTACGATGTGCTAGGGAAATTTGGGGAAAAAATTATTTAAGAGGGAGAAGTTTGTAAGAACCCGGATCTTTTGTTTCAGGCATGTTTTTCCTTTCTGGTTGTTTTTGGAGAAAAGAGGAATTTCTGAAAATTTTCTAAGTATACGCTATGTACTTTATGAGTACACGCCGTGTACTTTCTTGCCATAGTAGGCCATGTGTTGGTCGTGTAGTAGCCACACACACAGCTGTGTGGGAGTGCCTTAGAGGCCACCTAATGCAGAGTACGGAAACAGAAAGTTCACTCCATGTACTCCAAAAGTACATGCCATGTATTTTGTTTCTTTCATTAAATGCACCGAGGTCGCGTCTGACGGACAGAAAAACCTTCTTCTAGGTCATCTTCGTCTCAGAAAAATCATACAACTGCGACTTCTCTCTGAGCCCCCAAGCCTCCACCCATCCACCTATTCGAGCATTGTTGATTGTGTTGGAATCAGATCAGTGAGTTCTTCCTTCTTTTTGAGCCTTGATTTCAAATTCCTCATCTTTTCCAAGTTATCTGGGTTGAATGTTTTGGACATTTTCCTAGATCTACAACGTTCCAAAAAGAATGAAGATTCTAGTTTCAAGTATATTGATCTCTCAACCCTAAGGTAGGTGGTTTGTGCCTTTCCGTTCAAATTCTTTGAGTATTATGTGAAAATTCCACCAATACCCTTGAACGGGGTATTGCGTGTTTTTCATTTTTCCCCAATTGTTTCCCTACCATGATTGTATGCTTGTGTAGAGGTAATTTGGATATGAACTGGTTGATTTCCATTGTTCGGATGTGTTCTACCCTTGCATTCTCTGTTTATGACCATTTGGTCCTGTTGAGTCTTTGGCTGCTTTACCTGTTTTCTATGCCTATTGATGTAGGATGGCGAGTTGTATTCTGACATGCTTGATATACTGTAGACTGATTATCCAAGTAGTTCTGTAGTTTTAATGTGGCCATATAGCTTTTATATGTGTTGAATTACATGGGGTCGTGAGAACCTGGTGTAGTAGACTAAAATGGGATAGACTGAGTGAGCTTCCTCATAGTCATTAGACATTATAAGACTATAGGGGGATAGACCAATTGAGCTTCCTAAGAGAGACTTCGAGCTTTACAGACTATAAGGGGATAGACCGAGTGAGATTATTCATAGAGTCTTTGGACATTATAGACTATATGGGGATAGACCGAGTGAGCTTTCTCATAGATTCTTCGAGCTTTACAGACTATAAGGGGATAGACCGAGTGAGCTTCCTCAGAGAGTCCTTGATTTCCTCGGACTAAAAGGGGAGAGACTGTGAGAGATTCCTCAGAGAGTCTGTATTTTACTTGAACGGCCTGGTCTATAAGAAGAATTTACTAAGTGAGCTTCCACAGAGAGTCCTAGACATCGGGGCTATAAGTGGAATTGACATGTGAGGTTCCTCAGAGAGTCCTTGAATACCTTAGACTGTGCGGGGAAAGGACTGTGTGAGGTTCCTCATAGAGTCTTGACTTACCTTTTACTATAAGGGGATAGACCACGAGCACTTCATCATAGTGTCCTTATTGAATTCTTATATAGAACCAGAGGGGTTAGAATGATCATGCTTCTTGGAGGGTTTTATGTACTTCTTAGGTTGGACTAGAGGGGATGGATATGAGTACTTCTCAGAGGGTTACCTGTTTGTGATTAGCTGATTGCTTCACTATTTCTTGTTCAAACTATTGATTTTTTACTACTGAGTACATTATGGTTTACTGTTTACTGTTTACTGTACTTTACCTGCCATATTCTCACTAACTGTTAGGCACAGATCTTTGGGTGGTTCCCTCTTGGGATTTAGTCTCACACCCTCTTTGGGTCATGATTTTGGGCCCAAACAGACTATGTTGTTGTAGGTATAGATAAGGGCAAGCACCCTTCTACTTCATGTACTTGATTGTGTTGGATCTGGAGAGTATGGGACCAAGGTGAGGCTTGCGATGATGAGGATTTGTTTATCTGTTTTCCTTTTTTTACTTGGGTTTAGTACTGTATTCAGCATTGTGACTTGTTTGGATTCTTTCCTAGACATATATGTATCATACATCATTTATATATATATGTATGCTTCAGTTTTTTATTTATATTAGTCTTCTATTGTTTACTGTTGTTGTATATTTACTTCTTCCGCTATTGTATGTATTTGATTACTTCAGTTGAGTACTCTTCCAATGAGGGCATAGTTTCCCCACTATCACTCCCAAGGCCCTCGCTACTAGTCGGCAACCTCTGGCGTTCGGGGAAATGCGCTTGAGGCCATGAGACCAACTGGGTACGGGGTACCTCTGGGTGGCTTCCGGAACTGGGACGTTACATTTTTCTCAACCAAAACCTTAAAAATTTTCCACCCATCAACCTTAGCCAATTATAGTGTTTATATTCTTCTAAAAATACAATCCCTAGGTTTCTAAATAACAGATATAAAGGCGGTTTCTATTAGTGAAGGAAAAATTCTTTACAAATATATTTCATTTTCTTTCTAATTTTCCCACATAAATTATTTATTAAAACATTAAAAATAATAAAAAACATATATCTCATACACTTATATGTTATTGTTTTTATTGAATAATTTTTATCTATCTCCACATCCATTAAATGGGAAACAAAATCTTTGATCATGTGTACAGAGGACTACCACCACATGAATTGATGTGAGTTGTTTTCCATAAAAACATCTCAAGGTTGTATATAATAATAGAATTAATGTTCATATTTATCATTAATGATATAAATATGATGATGTATTTATAATATCACATATACCTTCTTACTTTACAAGTCATTTAAAATAATAAAACATTGTTCATGTGTATAGACTCGGGCTACCACCTCACAAATCGATGTGAATAATTTTACACATTGAATTTACATGGAATGTAAAAAATAATAAAATTAATGAATATATTTGATATATTTGAGATGATATTGATTATGTAAATTTAATATTTCATCCATTATGTAACGAACCGAATCAGTTTGCCACTAATATCGACACAAAACCCAGCCTATGGAAAATATATAAGGGTTTTCCATATCCCCAATGGCTGGAACAAGTTCTTGGGTGTCAAAAAATTAGGTTTGGGAACAATTTACCAGAGTATGAAAGCCAAAAACCTTAAAAAACCCATAATATAAATCTGAAATTTCCAGCCAAACAAGTCATATGAAAAAAAACCAGAATTGATTACATGGCTTTGAATACAGCACAAGAGGTCCAAATACAAATAGATAAAGCATAAATGCATCCAAAAGGACTCCACACGACAATGGGTGGTCACCCCTGAGCTGTCTCCACAACACCGCACTACTAGAGGGGTCTAACAGCCCGAACCGCCTTCACCTAAGGCTTTACCTTTTCCTAAGTCAAACATAACCAAGTCTACTTACACCCAAGGGTTGTAATTATGTTTTGATACTAAACCCAATAGTATACCACCCTATTATTCCAAATTGCAAGCAATACAAGGTGAAAAAAACAAGCAGTTTTAGTATGCAAAGAATATGGTGTTACATTTCATGAAATGATACTTTCAATTGAAAAAAAAATTCAAAGATAAAACTTTAGGAATATTAACACATTTAAATATAATTTCTAGCCACTGTATTTTACTTCCAAACACACCCTATGAAAAGGTTAAATACAATAAATCCAATGAGCAACATAATCAGGAACACCCCTAGGCACTAGATTGTTTCGGGCCCTATGTACCTCATACCTTAGTGTAAAGTAACCATAGAAAACATTATTCTTGTGAAAGAGCCCCTAGTAGGGAACATACCTATAACTTATTGGTCCTAAATCATCATCCATAGAGTTTATTTAGAATTTTCATTATCCAAATGTTATGTGAAACAGGGATGAAACCCATCCAGTTCACTAGTCATACTAGTACAAATACACCCCACCTAGGTACCCGATATTCCCCCTTTTTTCTCAAAAAATTTCAGAATGATACATAAATCCATTTTTCATATGAAACACCACTACTGGTCACATACAATCAGTATAGTAGCTATACACTTTTTAAACCACTTAAGACACACCGAAAAACACTTTGATTTTTAATGAAACAATTTCTCAAAATCCCGCATTGTTTTGCACCCCAAAAATCCTTGAAAAATCAACTTTTTACATTATGTGCACACTTTTAAGTTACCAAAACAAAAAATTCATCCTAGGAAATTTCAATTAATCCATCCAAACAATTTTATTTCATCTCTTTGTGAACCAAGAAATGATAACTTTGTAAAACATCCATTTTCATACAAACATGGCACTTAAAGTTCACATGTTCCACAAACACCATTAAAATACCTTTTTGAATAAAAAAAGGTTATAAACATTAAAAACATGATTCTAAGACCTATTAAATTTAAATAAAATTGATTAAGTATTTATAGGTCTACCCTAAATAAACCAATAAAAAATTTCCATGAAAACCCCCAATTTCACATGAAATTGGCATTAAAATTTCATTTTCAATACAAACACCACTAAAACTAATTTTTTCAGAAATAATAAAATGATATAAACCTGGAAATATGATAAATAGAACATTCTATGACAGAAATATTTTTTAAACATGTAATCACCTACCGAATTAATTAAAATCCTTGATCTCTTTGTGTGAAAATTCAATCCCACCACCGCCGCACCTCAAGGAAGGTGGATCAAGCCTAAAAATAGAATATTGGACCAATAAAACCTATGGTTAAACCCTATGTTCAAAACCCTAGTTTATTTTCATTAGTAACATCAAGGATAAGGGAATAAACCCTTTGAAAATTGATTAAAACCCTAAGAAAATTTAAAGAAGATTGAAAGAGACTCACTTGCTTGAGGTATCTTGAATAAATATCCCCAAATACACTAGTAGATAAATATAAAAACATCAAAAAATAAAATTGAGGTTTTAATAAGGAAAATAAGGTCATGTAGGAACTGCAATGGGGGGAAAACAGTGAGAAATGAAAGAGTTATAAAGGAGTAAATTTACCTCTTCAAATCTGGACAATTTGAGAACCCTTATGAAGGTCTGTCCTAATTTGTGAAGCATACGAGCTCTAAATAGGCGGTAAAGGAAATGGGGATGGGCCTATGGATGGTTTCTTAGAGTGGGGGTAAAATAATCAAAAAATAGTAAAACATTAATAAGTTATTAAATAAACAAAATTTATTTTTCAAATTGGAAATGGGATTCCAGAAAAGCTCAATTACTTAAATAAAAATCCAAATCCACCATGATTATATATTCTTGAATGGTTAAAATTAATATGGTGGTGTTAATAGGTTAGGTTAGGCCAAGTAGGAATTGGAATGTATGGAAAATGTTGAAAAATTAAGGAGTTATAAAGGAAACAAAATTTATTTTTAAATCTGGAATTGGGCTCACGGTTTGGCCCAATTCATGAAAACTCACCCACTCCTCCCAAAATGCATGGAAACCCCCAAAACAATAAAATAATGGAAATTAAATTAAAAATACCTTTAAAATAGGTCATGTATGTGAAAATTCTCCCCATCATTAAAGACTTTTCCCCAAAAAAATCAACTTGAAGCTTGATCGAAAAACAAGAATGGGTACTCTTCTTCAACCCATGACTTCTGATTCTAGGTCTGATGTGTATCACTACCATGCTGCCAACGAACCCGGACCAGTGGAATAAACTTCCCTCAAGGCACCTTCTCTTAAGAGTCCACTATTTTCATTGGCTGCTCAACGACTGACAAGTCAGACTCTATCTCCAGTTCTTCCCAACTCAGCACATGGGACGGATCCGGGTTGAATTTCTTCAATTTGGAGACATGGAAAACATCATGGATAGATGTCAACTAAGAAGGTAAAGCCAACCCATGTTCCAACTTTCCAATATACTTGGTGATCTCAAAAGGGATGACATATTGTGGTGTCATTTTCTCTAACTTTCTCAATCGACGATAACGCAGACGAGGGGGCACTTTCAAGAATACCATGTCACCCACAAAAAACTTTAGGTCTTGATGCCTCCGGTCATCATATGATTTATGATGACTTTGAGCTGTCAATAAGCACCACCTTATGAACTTGACCCCCTCAAAAGTCTCCTGCACAAGGCTCCACCCCAATAGTGAAGTCTCACCTACCTCATCCCAACACAGGGGGGCCAACAAGGCCGACCATATAGCACCTCAAAAGAAATAATTCGATTCAAGGATTGTTAATTGTTATTATAAGAAAGCTCAACCAATACCAAATGGATATCTCAAGAACTTCCAAAGTCCAGAAAACATGCATGTAGAATGTCCTCCAATATCTGATTCACTCGCTCTGTCTGACCATCAGTTTGGGGATGGTATGCAATGCTCATCATAATATGAGACCCCAAAGCCTTCTGAAGACCTTACCAGAACCGAGAACTGAAATGGGGGTCTCTATCTGAGACAAATACTAATTGAACACCAAGATGTCTCACCACCTCCTGAAGATACAAACAACCTAACTCATCCACTTTACTTTTATCTTTGATTGGAATGAAGTGGGTTATTTTGTTTAGAAGAACAATTACCACCCAAATAGAATTATTACGCTGAGGAGTAAGAGTTAATCCAACAATTAATTCCATGGATACCTCGTCCCACTTCAAGGTAGGAATGGGTAATGGTTGGAGCAAACCAGAGGGTCTTTGATGATATGCTTTCACTTGTTGGCATGTGTAGCATCTCAACATAAAGTTAGTTATGTCTCGTCGCATACTTGGCCACTAGAAATGTCATCACACATCATAATACATCTTGGTGGAACTCAGATAGACAGCCCATTGAGACTAGTGTCTATCCTAAAACACCACCTTCCACAAAGATGATGGAACTACTGAGTGGACCTTGAAATATAATATTCCCTCTGGGGATAATGGCCAATAAAAGGACATCTCCCCACCATGAAGAAACTGCCTCGACTGCTGACAAAGCTCATCACTAGGTTGTTACCGCTGAATCAACTCCAATAGAGAAGGAGTCAACTGGATGCTCACTAAGAACACACCTCCACTATTCTATCTAGTCTCCACATGCATCTGCGCAAAGATCCCCATCAATTCCCACTCATCACTGGACTCCCTTAAATCCTGCCCTCGATCCCTTATTCTCAAGGCATTGGCCACCACATTACCCTTGCCTGGGGTATAGAAAATTTCAAAGTTGAACCCCTTAAAGTACTCGATCCAATAACTCTACCTCAAGTTTAGGTACTTCTACGAGAAGATATAGGCCAAGATTTTATAATCAGAGTAGATCACAAACTTCTCCCCAAAGAGGTAGTGAAGCCAAGTCTTCAAAACATGCATCACCACTGCCAACTCCAAGTCATGAGTTGGGTAGTTCTTTTCATTTGTTCGGATTTGGCGAGAGCCATATGCCACCATGTGATCATTTTTTATAAGTACACACCCAAGACCCATACGTGAAGCATCACAATAGACCACACACCTCTTTCCATCATCTAGAAAAATTAGAATGGGGGCGATAGTCAACTGCCTCTTTACCTCCTCAAAGGATTCCTAACATTCTTGCCCCCATACGAACTTCACCCCTTTCCGGGTGAGCAAGATCATTGGTGAAGAAAGCCCAAAGAAGTCCCAAATGAACTGCATGTAATAACCAGCCAGGCCGAGGAAACTTCTGATCTTGAACACATTCTTCAATTACTCCCATAAAATGACTGCACTAATATTCTCAAGGTCCACTAAAAACCCCTACTCTAAGATTAGATGCCCTATAAATCTCACTTTCATTATCCATAAAGTGCACTTTTACAACTTTTCATAAAGTTGATGCTCTCGCAAAGTGCCCATAATGATTTGTAAGTGATGCTCATGTTCCTCCTCGAATCTCGAATAAACAAGGATTACATCCACAAATACCATGAAAAAAGAATCGAGATACTTATGGAACACCCTCCTCATGAGTTCCATAAATAACACTGAATCATTAGTCAATCCGAAGGGCATGAATAAGTACTCTAAGTGGTCGTACCTGCTTCGAAAGGTAGTCTTTGGGATATCAGCTTCTTTCACCCTGAGTTGATGGTATCCCGAATGAAAGTCTATTTTTGAAAACCAATTTTCCCCCTTAAACTTATAAAACAAATCATCTATTTTAGGAAAAGTTTATTTGTTCTTAATTGTTACCTTATTCAGCTTCTAGTATTCAATGCACACTCAGAGAGATCCATCAACCTTTTTAGCGAACAACACAAGAGTAGCCCAATGAAAGATGCTCGGTCAAATGAATCCTTTGGATTCTAAGTTTTCTAGCTACATATTTAATTCCATAAACATGGTAGAGTCCATGTAATATGAGGGAAGAGCTATAAGCTGTGTTATCAGTGCCAGTTCAATCAAAAACTCCACATCCTACTTTGGGGGGAAACCAGAAAATCATTCGGGCATACCTCCGGAAACTCATTAACTATATGAGGTAGTGCACCTTCAGGGGAAAGACCATCGTCCTCTAGCACGAGCGACGATAAATTGAAGATAATACTTCCCTACTTTGGGAGTGGTGGTATTGTGTGACCCAACCAATGATCCCATTCTCTACGAAAAATATAAATACACTCATAAGGTGTCGTGAAACTCACTCGCCGCTTGTAGCAATCAATGTGTGCCGGGAAGAGTACTAGAAAATCCATGCCAAGTATTATGTCAAAGAGTTCCATATATAAGACCAATATATCCCACTCCATCTCAACTAATAACATGTAATGTGATCAGGATGGGCACCTGAGACCCCACTCCTTATTCATTCCCAACGACATCACCAACTCCATCGCAAAAGATAATAACTTGATTGGAAAATTTATCATGTTCACGCTACCTCAGAAAGGAGGAGGATTTTTTTTCAGGAACTTCTAGGCCTAGCCCTTCTTAGGAATAATCTCATATTCAATAACAGAAGCTAGAATAGGAGACATTCTATGTCTAAGTTCTTGTACATCCTAATCCACAACCTCTACTAGCCTCTGATCAAGTGTTGAGGGGGAACTCTCTCCAGCTTCCCCCCGTGGGTGCACAAGATCTTTCCAGGGGGATGGTGCAAAACAAAAAGGAAATAGTCACAAGAGAAAAATCAGTACCCAAGTTCTCAGAAAATTACATCAATATCATCAAATATAATGAATCCAAAAACATCACAACAATAAAATAAACCAATACTTCACCCTCGCCTGATGTCCACGTGTAGTCTCCAGCCTACACATCTCACCAGGAATTGAAGTGAATCATTCAATTCCAACATCATCTGGTGACTCAAGGTCTTCCATGAGAGCTGTGGGCCGGCACCCTACTCATGACCAAAACCCAGATCCCAATAGTCCTAGATCTTGTCTATCCCGAATCATCCCAAAAAACAAGATAACCCAAAAACATTAACCTACTCTAATACCATTTTGTCACAAAGTGAGTCTAGTCACCACCAGTACCAGCACGAAACCCAGACTTTGGCAAGGACCTAAGGGTTTTCCCTATCCCCACGGTCTTTCACAAGTGACTGGGTATGAAACAATTAGTTTTGGGAATGATTTACCTGATTCAGAAAGCATAAAACCTTAAAAACAATCCATAATATAAATCTGAAATTTCCAGCCAAAAAAATCATAAGAAAAAACCATAATTGAATAAATGGATTTGAATATAGTAAAATAGGTCCAAATAAAAATTAATAAATCAGAAATACATCCACAACGAATCCACATGACAAGTGGGTGGTCACCCCTGAGCGGTCTCTACAACACCGCACCGCAGGAGGGGTCTAACAGCCTGAACCACCTTCACCTGAGGCTTTACCTTTTCTCGAGTCAAACATAACCACATATACTTACACCCAAGGGGTGTAAGTAGGTTTTTATCCTAATCCCAATAGTATACCACCCAATTATTCTAAAGTTCATGAAATACAATGTGAAAAAAACAGGTAGTTTTAATATGGAAAGGAAAGCGGTGTTAAATCCCCAGAAATGCAACTTTCAATTGGAAACAATTTTCAAGATAAAAATTTCAGAATGTTAACACATTAAAATATACTAGTTAGATAATTTATTTTACTTCCAAACACACCCTAAGATAAGGTTAAGTACCATAAATCTGATGAGAAACAAAATCTGGAACACCCCTAAGCACTAGATTGTTTCGGGCCCTATGTACCTTGTACCTCAGTCTCAAGTAACCACAGAAAAATCCATTCTCATGCATGAGCCACTAGTAAGGAACATACCCATAACCTATTGGTCCCCAATCATCATCAACATAGTTTATTCAGAGTTTTTATTATCCAAATTCTAAGTTATATAGGGACAAAACCCATCTAGTTCACTAGCGGTACTAGTAAAAATCCGCCCAACCTAGGTACCTGGGCTTCCCCCTTTGTGATCAAAAAATTTCAGCATGATAAAAAAATCCATTTTTTATATTAAACAACACTACTATTCACATATAATCAGTACAGTATTAATACACATTTTAAACCACATAAGACACACAACAAAACACATTTATTTATATTGAAACAATTTCTAAAAATCCCGCATTGTTTTGCACCCAATACTCCTTAAAGAAACCCAATTTTTAAAATATTATCACACTTGTAAGTTACCAAAATAGAAAAGTCAGCCCAATATATTTCAATGAAACCAAAAAATCAATTTTAGAGCATCCCTTTGTGAACCAAGAAATGATAAGTTTGTAAAACCTCCATTTTCACACAAACATGGCACTTAAAGTTCACATGTTCCACAAACACTATTAAAACCCATTTTAGCAGCTACAAACAAAGAGTATAAACATTAAAAACATTATTTGAATTCATATTACAGTTGAATAAAATAAATTAAGTATTTATAGGGAATCCCCAATAAACAAATAAAACATTTCCATGAAAACCCCCAAATTTCACATGAAATTGGAATTAAAAATTCATTTTCAAAACAAACACCACTAAAATTATTTTTTTTTAGAAATAATAAAATGATATAAACCTAAAAATATGATAAATACATCATTATAAGACACAAATATTTCATTAACATGGAATCACCTACCAAATTAATGAAAACCCATGAATCCTTTGTGCGAAAATTCAATCGCACCACCGCCACACCTCAAGGAAGGTAGATCGAGCCTAAAAATATAATATTGAACCAATAAAACCCAATGTTAAACACTAGGTTCAGAAACCTAATTTCTTTACATTATAAACCTCGAGTATAAGGGAAGAAACCCTAAGAAAATTGAATGAAACCCTAAGAATATTTAAAAAAGAATGATGGAGACCCACTTACATGAGGTATCTTGAAAAAATCACCCCAAATACACCAGTATATGAATTTAAAAGCATAAAAAATAAAATTGAGGTTTTAATAAGGAATATAAGGTCATTTAGAATAGTAATGGGGGAAATAGTCATAACTAAAGGAGTTATAAAGGAAATAAGTTATCTCTTCAAATCTGAATGGTTTGAGAACACCTATGAAGGTATGTCCTCATTAGTGATGCATACGAGCTTAAAAGAGAGGGTAAAGGAAATTGGGGAGCTCCTATTGATTTTTTATTAGATTGGAAGGTGGAATCACTGAAAAAGAGTAAAAAATATATATGTTATTAGATAAAAAAAATGTATTTTTAAAACTGGAAATGGGCTTCCAAGCAGGCCCAATTCTTTAAATAAAAACTCAAATCCACCATGATTATGGATTCCTAAATAGTCCAAATTAATATGGTGGTGTTGATAGGTCAGGGGAGGCCAATTAGAAATTTCAATAGATCAAATATGTTAAAAAATGAAGGAGTTATAAAGGAAATATAATTTATTTTTAAATTTGGAATTGGGCTCATGGTTTGGACCAATTCATTAAAACTCACCCATTCCTCAAAAAATACATGAAAACCCCCCAAAAAAATCAATAATGGAGATTAAATTAAAAAAACTTTAAAATATTTCATGGATGTGACACAATAAGTGAATGATATCATCTATCTTTCGTACGTATGACCTACGGTCTCCACGAAGTGACATGATTCATTTTATATACCCGACATTTAAAAGATGTTATAATATTGTATCTACTGAGTAAATATGATATTTAGTCCATTAATATAATTTTTTATATGATTTACTTATTTCATATGTAAAATAACCAAAACATTCATCATAACACACACATGAAAATGAAAGGCCATTAACACTAAAAATAATGAAAATAATTGAATATTATTAACAAATGAGTTATAAAATGTTTTAATTGGATAATATGTGATAATATAAATATGATTATGGCTCTGTTTTAAATTAATAACTTTCTTAAAACCATTATTTATGAGGTTAAATTATTTTTATATAAAGGACAATGTGAGGTAAGGGACTCCGTCTCAATTTCCCTTCAATGTGGAATATTGTTTTGTTATGAACATAGTTTATTTTCTGTTATGTATATACTACCCCATGGAATTTAATATCATGATTTATTAAAAAATTATGGATATTTAAGATTAAATTTTAATTTTTTCATCAAAAAAATTGATTTAAAATTACTATGTTGTAAAAGTTAGTTTACATTATCACTTTATTTTGTGATTGTTAAAATTACCTTGAAACAATCTCTTTCATGTGATAATTTATTATTGGAAATTATATTTCTCTAAAAGTATCCATATTCAAGCATGATGGATATAAATATTTCTTAAATTTTATACAATTTTTAAATATCATTCTTTTATGTAATGTTATTTGATTAACTAGGGAAATGTTGATAAATTTATATCCTTTATTCAACATATTGATTCATGAATTAAATAAATCATTCAATATATGAGAAATTAGTTTGACCTGTAGTGATTAATGGGGATTGAAATCATATATCCCCTTGACACATCAGTTGGTCTTATGAGACAAATTCCTTTCCCAAATTAAATTTTTTTCTACTTGTAGTTGAAAAAAAATCTTGTGAAATTTTTTGAAATTAGAGGTATAATGTGAATGAAAACATAAATTACAATAATTAATAATTACCTTCATGAAAAATTTAGTTATTATTATCCATGATATTTTTACAATGATATTTACTTCTGATGAATTTTATCCTCAATTTACTAATTAAATGCTAGTTATTTACCTTTCCATGTTAATTAATCTTATTTATTAATAATATATTACATTGTACATAGAAATTACTTAGAATTTGTGGTCACCATTTTTTTTCTTTCCCCATGATATGTAAGATAATTCATGGAATGAGTTAAATTAATCCAAATTTTTTCTATTCAAGGTTTAGTATTTTATATCCCTATGTAAAATGGGTATCATGTATTTATTTGGTCCTACAAAACTGGTAAACTGATCGGTCCATAAGAATTTGAATAAATGTATGTATTCCAATGTAATAAGGTTGGAAATGACTCTAAGTTACTATATTTAGGGTTGTTAAATATATTTTCATATGTCATGTGTTCTATATCTCTATAGATAACATGGAGGTTATATGGGAATCCTTATTTTCGAGTTAGATGTTTTTTACCGTATTGTTATCTTGGATTAGTTAATCATATTATAGCCACTGGTAAATTTTTATTGTTTAATGGTCTTGTTTACTACTCCATTTATGAGTACTCACATATTTCATGGTTATTTTAATCCAAATTTAGGGAGGGAATGACCATTTTATTTAATATTTTTGTTCATATTGTGCTAGCTGACCAGATTGTTCCTTGATGTTCTTGAGAAAAGTTCGACAGGAAACATCTACTGGTTGTGGATGGGTGCACGAATTTTTTTCTAGAGGTTTTTTTTTGGATTCTCACCCCATTTGTAGATAATATTTACTATCTATCTAATCCCTATGATGAGACCAATTCTTTTTCTATCTTAAAGGATGGTTCTGACAAAGCTGAAATAGTTTAAGGTCTCTTTTTAGGATCTTGATGGAAAGAGATTTATCTATACCAATGTGTCATTATTGTATTTTCTAGTGTTATTTTTATAGAATTAAAATCGATTCCTTTGAATTTTTGTAGACTATTTTAAGTTTAAGGAGGTGTCCATAAATAATAAATAATGATTTCACAAAACTCAAAATTTCTTTGATCAGCTGAGAGGTGCTCATTGGTTTTTAAATTTTGATATGAGATTATTGTACCATCAGTTCAGGTTCTAGGAAGAGTAAGTACCAAATAACACCATTAAAATATGGTATTTACATTTTTATTGTCTATTTATACCATTTGTGCATACTAATAATCCTATAGTCTTTATGGCATTGATGAACAAGATCATCTGCCTCTTTTTGGAATCCTTCATTGATATATTTGTGGATGAAATAATGAATTATTCCAAGACAAAGGAGGATAACACCATCCAAATGAATGTTGTTTTGTGTGTTTTAATATAAAACTATCAATATACCATGTCTCTAAAGTTCCAATTTTGTATTCAAGAGGAAATGTTTTTGGTCCACACGATTTATAATATAGGAGTTTTAGTAGATTCAAAAAATGTTTTAGTAGTCATTTATTTAGAGAATACCAATAATGCTTTAAATATTCAATGATTTCTAGGAATGAATTTGTATTATACAAATTTCATTTTAGAATTCTCTTGGATATATTCCCCCTTGATGGATTTAACCATGAAAGGTGTAAATCATTATTGGAATGTGAAGTAACATAGTGTATTTATGTAGTTATAGACCTATCTGAAATCCATGATAGTATTTATTCTTCTTAATCATATGATATATTATGAAGTGTTTTGTTAGGCTTTTAGTGAGGGTCTGGGATGTGTGATAATGTGAGATTACCATGTGGAGTATTATAGATCACATAGACTTTACCCACATGAATATAATTATCCCATCAATGACCTCATATTGGTATTTGTTATCAATACAATGAATACATAGTAGTAGTACATCTTATGAGATCATTATTCAGTGTATTCATATCATAATAGTGTGAACTATATTTACTCCTAGATGGATCTAGTAATGAGATAGAAACACTAGGTGGAATAAAATTTTATACACCTGGGAAGGGGACGTGGTTTCCAATGTGTTAATCATAAAGATTCTAGTTGATGTTGATTGAGAATTCATGGATAAATGGGGTATTATGGGATTATTTTTTGATCTTAGGTTGTTTTTTCAGGATTATAGAGGGTATGTTTTTTTGTTAGTGTGTAGGTCACACATTATCTTCTTGATCAAGTTAGGAGTGAGCTACTATCATACCCTAAGTTTCTATAGAATAGTAGCACCTTAAATGTTTGAGAGACACTGGGATATTTGACTCAGTATCCTAATTATTTTATTCTCATTAGAAACTGTTTTATTATTCCATTTCTACTATGGAAATATGTGATACATGAGGCACACCATTCCAATTGGTATGTGCACTATTATGTGACAAATATGGTTTACACCATTAGTATCTGATATTGGTGTCATGGGATGATATGTGTACTAGAAAACTATGTTTCCTTGTTATTGACCTATAATATGTTCAAAGATGATAGTTTTTTTTCTTTTCGGGATGTTTTTTATCCTTCCTATTACTATGTGTAAGTGGGGATATATTTATATGGATTTAGTGAACAGGCTACATCATACTCTGAGTGAGAAAAATACATATCAGTGATTTTCAATCATCTAATGAATTCAAACAATTCTCTTCCCATTAGAGAGATGATGAAGGTATCGGACCTCAAATGCATTTATATTTTAGAGTTTGTTTGACTTTATGAAGTTTTCTTAGTATTAATTTCATGTTTGGATTATTGTTTTCCTTCCCAATTCTTGAAGGGACTTCAAGATGATTGGGGAACCCACTTGAGGTTGAGTTCTCGTTTTGACTCACGAATGGATAGTTTTTCTAAGAATACTATCCATACATTATTAATATATGTTATGAGATTGTGTTATTGATTTTGGTGGTTTATGGTAAATGAATCTACCATTGATCAAGTTTCATTTTAAAAATATTTTTAGGCCTCAATCGGGATCGAATTGTTTGATGCCTTGTAAGGGAAGCCCTCAGAATCCCCTTAATGTTGGAATGAGTTGGATAAGTGTTCATTGGTTGGACTGAGCCTCATCCATGGGACTATTGAGACAATTAAGCTAATTTAAAAAAGTTTAGTGATATATTAGAGCCTCTAGAATCCATATGATGACTATCATTATCATCTATAGGAGTTCCAAGTTGTAGATCAATTTTATTTAGTATACATTCATTTGGGACATCATTATTTGGTGAATAAATGAATTCAAGTGTTCTGTTATGTCAGGTCCTTTTGTTTTGTAGAGAGTCTTGGAAAGGTAGCATATCATTTGGAGTTTCCATCATATATGACCTTAATATATGGAATCATTATTTTATCCTAGTTGAATAAATACCATCCAGACCAATCTCGTTTGTTGGAGTGGGTAGATATATACCATCAAACTCATACCACCATTGTGGAGTAGCCTATTCATGTAATGGGTCTTTAAAAAAAAGTTGTTCATGGTAATTCAATTATATTGGTCAATGCTATATAGTTTTTTTGTAACAATATCCACAAGACATGGGATCATGATGTTATGATGAGGGAGTAGTGGCCTCTAATATTTTCTTCTTTGGGCACATTAGTAATTATTGGTGGTATAAAATTACATGTTGGGTAGTTTGTGACACTCATCAGGTCATCAACACATCTACTTTTGAGTTTTATATACCGTTTTTATTTTCTCTCATAGTTCTTGGGTGATCATGGTTGGAAGTGGGAATTTTTCAGAAGACATACCATGGTGCACGGTTAGTGTACAGTTTATATAACTATGTGAATAACTATGTGAGAGGGATGAATAGCATGCCAATGGGGTTTTACATGGATTTAGCACGGTCTGTCAACCCATGTGACACCCATGAGAAATGACATGGCTCGTATTTTTGGGAGAAAATACCCCCATATTATTAACACACAATTTTTAAATCTATGAAACCAAATAGTACAACCGTTCTAGGTCTCATAAAAATTGGTAACTTACCACTTTTTTCATGTCAATTTTATACCTCTTTTTCCCTCATTTCTTCTTCCTATATTGTGCATTCCCTCATTCTTAGTGGTGGAGCTTCCCTTATCCATTAGTAGTTCATTTCTCTTGGATTTTTAGTGATTTTTTTTAAGGTAAGTCCAAATACTATTCATTTTTTCTCTTTCTTCTTGATTACTATTCCAATTTTACAGATGTGTAGAACCCTAGGGTAGATGTTTTTCAAATATATGGTATTTAATGGGTTTTTCACTTTTTTTATTATTTATTAGGTTTGTGGGTCCTTGTTCTACCTCTTAGAAGTTATTTCTATTAAATGGAATAATATTTAGTCAAAATATGAGACGAGTGTTTCTATTTTAGGAAATTTTTCAGGGATTACCTTTAAATTACAATTAAAATTATGATTATACAGTTCAAATTTTCATTTTTTTTATTTATTGTTAAATTTTATCCCATGGTTTTTGTGATTCATATAATGATTTAGAAATATGAGGGTTTAGAAATGGCTTTCATGAGGGTGTGTCCTATATTCCTTCCAAGTATTTGATAAAATCAATCAAAGGTATTTTATGGATTGAAATGGATTTAAAAAATGGTTATAGAAATGGTTTTACCTTGTTTATTGAGTTTTGATAAAATTTTCAAGGTTGATTGTGAAAAATAGTTTGTGGTGTGGCATTGATTTATGTGAAACATGTTTTTTTATTATGTGGTATAAAGTATAACTTGGGTTAATTAGGGTCTCAGGTGGGGTATTATTCAAGGGACAATGTGAGACTTTATATGGAAGACTATGTGAGATTTTATTTTGGTTTTTAAGGGAATGTGAGAGCCTTTGCATAGGAATACAATGAATGATTCCATGATTGGTTTTTTAGGGACCATGAGAACTCTTGTAATTTGGCTCAGGATAGACCGTGATTGATCCCATTATTGATTATCTAAAAATAATACATGTTATACTCACTAATTATATGTCTGGTTGTTAGATTTCTAGGTTCACATTAGTCATTTTGGATTGGTTTATATGATTTAAGTGCTTGATTAGTTCCATATTGATATGATGAGATATAATATGAACATTTTACATTGATGTGATCACAATTTTTTGATGTTATACTCACTCTTTTTAAGCCTTGTTATTTAAATTGATCACATTTTACCATATGAAATTTTTATCAACATGATCCATGCTTGGGTTGTATTATAGAAAAATGTATTTGTATGAAATGTAAAAATTAAGGGATTCAAAAAGTGTATTTTAAAATGTTGTGTTTTCAATATTATTCAGTATTGAGAAGTGTTTTAAAACTAGTTTATTAGTTTCCATGGTTAATTTTGTTAAAGAGATTCATTGTGGTACCCTACTAGGATTTGTGCCACACACCCTAAAAGGGCCTTTAGATATGTGTATACTTTGTTTTATAAGACATTGGTAATGGAAAGGAGATCATGTTACAAGGTAGACCTTCTTGATTATGGTAATCCATATTTTCTGGAGAAGATGTGGTCTAATGGGACTGAATCATATAGAAGAATTTTAAGAATTTGAGTCAATTGGGATGTAGTTGTAGAACCTGTTGGGTTTTATACCCCTTTTTTCTGGGTTTTGGGATTTGATTTGAGATAAAAAAATTATATACAATTATTAAATGTTTTTTATATGAATCAAATTTATGATTATTGTATCTACTTAATATTTATTTAATAGTTTTGATGTTCCATTGTATTCTATTTACATTGATTATATTGTAATTGTAGTTCCTTTCTATCGGTTGGTCATAATGATTTAATTGTGGTGAAATGATTTTTAAGTGATGGTTATGATCAATTCTTGTTTCTATCCCATGGTGATCAGGAACATGCTTTGAGCCATGTGGCTAGTTGACTTGGGTAATAGTTTGGGTGGACCTATGTTGGTTTTTTACATGTACCGTGTTTTTAAGAACATAGGTTAAGGTAAGGGTGTCATGCCATTCATTGGATGTTCTGGTTTTACTTTGTCTATGATTGGTTGGGATAGTGGAGATGATGGTCACACATTTTATATCTCATGGATTTAAATTTTGGATCATTTGTGATGTTTTTTATTGAACAATTTTTATATGTTACTATTTTTATTTTTTAATGATATTGACTATTATATATCTTGTTTATGTATTCATTATAAACTACAAAGTAATGATGATTATAATATTTATTCCATTCATATATGTGTATAAACTGTTCTAATGTTTATATATGTTCATGAATTATATTGGTTGGTCTGGATGTCCAATTCATTGATGATTCATGCTAGATTTTCAAGAATGAATTTGTCCCCAAATATTAGTTGTGATGTCGCGTTGCTTTTCACTAGCCCGTAGTGATGAGAAATGTATATTTGGAATTATTGTGGAGTGGTCAGGGTGACATATGGGGTAAAACTAGGATTATTCGTTAAAAATTTTATTATATCAATCTTGTATTTGTGGTTTAGTAGTTAACATGGGGTAGAACAGTAGATACTCAAGAAAAAGTTTTAGAGAAGTGCTTGAACATCACTTCATTGTACTAAACCTCAAGTTTTCATGGGTTTTTAGGATATTTCTTTATAATATGATCTTGAAGTTGGTATATCTGATGATATTTTACACTTTTATCATTTATTATTAGTTTACATAAAAACCTATGAGTGGTTTTGATAAACTCTATTTTGTGGTATGGAGTAAGGGAGGAAAGCCTAAGCACATAGTTTAAGAGAATAGTTATAAAAAACCATATAGATTCCATCTGTCTAGGTTTGTAATTATTCTAGTATTATTCTACCTACTCGGTGAACCCTTTGTGTAGTTGTGCAATAAAATGGTGAATTGTGTAAAAATGTTTGAAGTCTTAATGTTTTCACTCCTTCTTCATTTGGGATTTTTAGTGATTTAATTATAGGGTTTTTTAAAAAATTAAAATAATTTTTTTAAATGAATTTTTTAAAATTTAATTTTTGTATTGAAATATTTTTTCCATATATTTTATAAACAATTACTCCCAAATAGGAATCCTTTAGGTGAAGAAAGGTATTATTGGTGAATGTTTCTCAATAAAATCCTCTATTTAGTCACGTTTTTATATAATTGGTTATCTATAACATAAAATCATTAGCCCAAGATGGAGAAAGATGCCAATCATGAATGGTTAACCACACTCATGAGTTCACTAAGTAGTATCCAAAAATTTTCTTCAATGATAATGGTAATCATTATCCTATGTAATGGATTGATAAGATTGAGTTTGTTTTACTCATTATAAAGAGTCCAAGTAACTATAAAACTAGATTCACCAGATAATATATTAAAGGATAGGTATGATGTGGTGGGAAACAATGGAAAAATTGAATAGTCATGGGTATCTAACCTGAGATACCTTGAAAAGGGATTTTAATAAACAATTAGACCATGATACATTAAAGGTCGAAAAGTCCCATGAGTTCAAGAACATGGAGAAAGGAGATTACTCAATTATGGAATATTCTACACAGTTTTTCGATTTAGTTTATTTGTCTCTTGAGATCCTAAAAAATGACTACCTTAAGGATAAAGATATTGAAATGGGTTTCAAAGAAAATTTCAGTTAAACTATTATCATTTGTTTCCTATCAAATAATATTGAGGTTGTGGATCAAGAAATTATGGATAAGGCTTACATATCTTGGAATTTTAATCTTATTGAATTTTCATTAGTAACCATGGGTTTCAAGAGATATTTCATTGAACAAAAGAGGAAGTTGGATAATCCTTATCAGAGTAGTGGAATAGGTGATCAACAATAATTAGTTACATAACTGGTCGATTATTTAAAGAGTAATTTGTCAACTTGGTGAGAGTGTGTGAAGTCTATACATACCATACTTTTCTTCCAAGTGTATCTTAGGGTATTACCCAATTTTGGGTGAATGATTTATCAATTATTCTTCTAAAATAATTCCCCATAGGGTAGTTCAGTCGGTTTAACTTTTTATAGGAATTCATAAGTGATATATTAAGCATCTATATGTATTGGATCTCATATGATTCAAAAGGTTAATATATTTCTCCTAAGATGGCTCAGGGTGGGTTGTAGTTATGATTTCATTATGAAATGGATATGGAACATAATGAATCTATTTTAGATCTAGCCACCATAAATCATACAGTGTGTATTTATTCTTCTATGGGTTTAGATTTATTAGATATAAGTGTTTTTATTCCTTTATCGATTAATGTATCTTGATTATTTTTTTAATAGAGTAGAGTTTATTCCATTCTTGATGGATCAAATTACCTCATTTTTATGGAAGAAGGAGAAAGAAATTGAGTTCATTGAGTGTCTTGTTTGGAGTTCCAACATGGTGGTCATGTTGGTCTTCTATGTGTTGGAAATGGATTATTTTGATTAAATCATCATTATAGATTAAATTATTAGATTCAATGTTTATATTTGTGGTTATCGTAAAAAGATTTAATTTATAATGCTTGATAAGAGGACACTTGTATTCCAGGGTTAGTGGGACTTGAGATCATGGAGGGAAACACCCATTATTCAAGAAGTGAGATTGATTATTTTATAGTTTTGTATGTCTTTATTTGATTATTTATAGAATAGTACATATGTTCATATCCTATGATGTTATATGGGTACCCTGAGGTGTTTCTAGATTATTATTTTCGGTTACTATCCCAGTGAGAGGTCGAGTTCACTATCTACCCACTCTATGAGATGAGACCCACTTCATTGTGATTATACTATATGAACACTACTGAATTGAAGTACATAAAAAATTAGTTATATGATCTTGTAATCAATTGCTTTATTTCTTTGAGTTTTTTATCATGGGTGTCATTAGTTCTTTTTTGTAAATATGGATAATGAGAGTCTCAAACTTTTCATATATTATCACAAAGTAGTTCAGGTGACTATTAAGAAATAAAAACATGGTTCAATAACTTGATGGTAATTTCTATAAACTCAGGGATGCTTGGTGGATCTCAAAAATTAACCTGAGGTTACGGTTTCAATAGATGAGTTTCCAGAAATAATTTGTTCATAAGACAAAATTTATGACCAATTAATACTATTTTGAGTATCTAGTCATGCAATGTGTCACTATGAAATCCCATGTTGTATTTATAGATATAATGAACCATATATTTTTTTACTTTTTATATCATTTATGTTTATTTCCTTTGATGATATCTTGGTGTATTTCAATATATAAGAGAAACAAGGAAATCATTTGGAGGTTGTTTTGGGTATCTTGAGATATAAACACATATTTTTTGTGTTCTCCATGTTTTTATTATGAAACTACAAATTAAGATTTTTAGGAAATGTTATTTCTTAGAAAGTGTTTTCATTGGATCCTCATAAGGTCCAAGAGGTCATATGTTGGGAGCTTCCAAAGAACATATTTTATATGAGGATTTTTTAGGATAATATAGATATTATAGATGTTTTATTCCTGAAGTATCCAAGATATCACCGCCTTGATATCTTTGACATTAATATGGGTAGTTGTTGAGTGGAGAGATATGTTTTAGAGATCATTTGGGGAGATAAAGGTCCAATTTAAATCATCTCTAAATTTTATTGTTTCAAATCCATGGAAATTATGATTCATGTGTTATGATTTCTCAATTATAGGTCTAGGTTGTGTATAGCTACAGGATTATCATGTGGTGGCCTATATCCCTCATCATTTATGCCCACATAAAAATAAATTCCCACTCATAACCTAGAAATGACTTTTATTCGTTAGATACTTGTTTCCATTACCTATTTATAGAGAGGTTTTAAATTTATTTGGATCATAATAGAATAATGTATATTTTAATCAAGAGGTATTTGAGCCTTATGAAGTGACAATTTGTGGAATATCATTAGATATTTTACATTTTACATCAACTATACAACATGAATGTGGAATTTGGTTTATAATTCCTTGATATGGATGTTACTAATCTAGGTAGTGAATGATTCTATATACAAGTAGATTATGATGAGTTTTTTTTATCTAAGTCTAGAGATATATGAGGATGGGTAGTGGGTGAAATTTTTTAGTAGGTAGGTAACACCATCTATTATTGATATTTATTATGTGATAAGGATTATAGACATGACTTCTTAACCATTAAAAGAGTGTTTAATAGTGGGAACACCATTAGTGATTGGTTTTGGACTCCATATAGTACACACTTTTTTAGAAAGTGGTTGTTGGTTCCTTTGACAATGAGCGATGACATGATATATGATGGAAACTATTGGTTGGATTAAGACAATAAATAGGGGTGAATTGAGGTCTTATAAAAAAATTTGTTAAAAATATTTATTTAAATGTCTCCCAATTTTAAAATAAATAATGGCCCAGTTGACCAAAGTAGTCAATTTATAAAAGATTTTGATGTTTGAAGGATTTCTTAAAGAGTGATTAGTTATTAGTTAAAACAATGTGAGTTATTATTTTATCTTTTGAAATCCTTCTACTAAACAAAATTTTAATATAATCACTATCTATGATTAACTATCAATGTTAAAGAAATTTTTTTTCTATTAATAGATAATGTAGTGAAAACAAAACATTTAATGGAAAAATAGATTTAAAATATGAGTTTTATTCTCAAGAAGATAATAAATCTTCTCCACTTGGTGATCATCTTTCACTAGGAATTTTATATAAATAAACATTGATCCACACCCTGGATCAGGGTAAACAATATCATAATACTATCTTGGTTAAATAGACCTCTTACAGAGTTTTCATGGGAGTGAAAAAATCAAAGATCCCACATAGGGACCTCTTCCTCTATTATCCATGGGACTGTAAGATGTAAAAGATGGTTTGTAAAGATATCACCATATCTTCTAATTTTTCACATGATTCAGTGTGTGTTTATAAAAATGAGAGACACACACTGGTCGAAATGTATAAATAGTACACAAACTGAGAAACAATATAGACAATATGTGTGATTGTAAATGTAGGTTGTGACTCTTGGATGTTTTCTTAAAATGAAACATGAGTTTACTTCCCAAAATATATATCTATATATTTTATTGTGAGAGATTATGTATCCTATTTCTAGTGAGCTAATAGTATGATCGAGTAGTTCTTCTAATCTCTTAGTTTTTTGCTGTAAATTTTTCTTCAGTTTTGGTTCATTGTTTTTTATTCTTATTTTTAGAGAAATCAGTCATTTTTATTTTTCACAGGTGCACTACTTTTTTACACACCACATAGATTTATTCCCTTCTAATCAGGTATTCTTTGTATACACAACATCTAACAAGGAGCATGATCTTGATCACATATAGGTACCTCGTACCTCGAACTGAAGTATGACACTGATTAAATTTTTTAAAATATATATATAAAAATCCATTAAAATATTTAGTGTTACTAATTTTCACAAATATGGCCCTAAGATGTAATTAAAATTAAAAAGGAAGGTTTTAAATTGTCTCTGGAATGGTGACTTGGTCTGATGGTGTCTCATATTGGTGTATTGGAATGGTGTCTCAGGAACGGTGTCTCATACTTGATTCTTTCAACAATAAATACCAATGATTCAAGTACCAGTGAATCAGGAATGGTATGTAACTTTAATTTTAGGTCCAACTAATGTTGACTCATGTCATTGGTAGCTCATACTTTGCAAAGTTTACGAATATCAACAAGTTAATAAATCGGTATCTTGATGTGATGGTTTCTTGTACATTAAAAAATTTATGGGTTAAGCTATCAGTAGGTTGACATGACGGTGACTCATAATTACTGTTAACTCATACATATACTGAGCTTGTTAGAAACTTGATGTAATTGTGTCTTGTCCTATGTCATAATTCAGAATCTATGATAATGATGAGACAGTTGACAGTAATACACATTAATGTAGGTATGTATTACTGGTAGCTCATACTTAGCCAATTTTTTATCATTAGTGAGTTGTCCAACAGTGAGTCTATCCTGACAGTGATAATGATTCTACCTTAATGGAGATTCATAAATATTCGTATTTTTTCAACCTATCTTTTGATGTAAATTATTAAAATAATAGATTAATATTGTGTGTAAATAAGAGTAAACATAATTAAACTTAATGTAACTAAAATTTAATTTTATTTAACATGGTAAAGAATGATTAATCATGATTTATAAGAATTAAAACTAGTGGAGTACAACAAAGTCTATTCCATTTATTCCATTAACCCCATGTCTACCAAAATCTTTTATATTTCGGGAACCCTGTATTTTTTCCCTGGGATAAGGTGGTTACTTGCTAAATTTTTATCCCAATGTTTTATATACCAGTGTATCAATGCTAAGAATTAGAAACTATTCAGGTTGCCTCATCCTATTCCTTATCTATTATGAATGTGTGATAATATATCTAATGACTTTTTCATTGGTGTGCCTCACACATATTTTGGGAAATATTCTATTTGTATTATTAAAGATAAGTTGAATAAATTGGACCATTTTCTTACCATTAGAGATCTTATGAAGGTGGGGGAGATTGGGAACCTGTATGTATGATAGATCATTTGGATTTTTTGGGTTCCCTCATTTATATTTTCCAACATGGAAACCCATTTTTATTTATGGTTTACGATGATTCTACAAGAACCCATGGTAAACCAGATGAAGTTGAGCACAACATATCAATTGTAGATGGATGGTCATATTAGGGGAGCCTTCAGGATTCTTGAAGATTTGTTTTCATCACGTGTGCTTAATATAGAGGTTTCATGGGATAGGCATATTTTAGTTGAATCATAATAAAAAAAATATGTATCAAAAACCAATAATGATGGCTCCTTTTGATGATTATTATGGGTGGTTATGTCGGTCCCCATCATATTGGGTTGAGTTGGGTGAGCATTATTATTTTAAACAATTATTATCTAAGAGTCATTATATGAATCGAAGTATATTAAGATGATTATAGAAACAAAAAATGTTTCCATAAATCATATTTTGATCATTATAATCACCTATAAGAGTTTGAGGTTGTGGATCAAGTGTTTCTTTAGAAGACATTTCATGTGACTGATCATCACTTAAGAAAGAAGTTCAAATGAACATTGTGTTATGTCTGGATATTCCAAATTTTTTAGAATGTTTGTAAGGTAACCTATTGGTGGGAAATCACACAGTGGTGGCCTTGATCGATGATTTATTCCATGTATCTTAATTTAATGAGTAATGTTAAGAACCATCTTATAAGATAGAGTGTGTGGATTTAAAGGTGAAATATAACCCTTCCATTAGGTAATAACCTATTCATATCCTATATTATAAGAAAAAGGATATCCATGTTAATTTGATTTCATTAGGCCGTTTTCATTGGTATCATGGTGGCTAAATCAATGATACATTAAAGAAGGATTCATTTGTGAGGGAGCAGTGTCCTTGTATATTTTCTTATACAAATACATAAGAAAATTCAAGGGGTAGAAAGTTGTATATTGGAGAGAATTGTGACACCCATAGGGTCACTAGCACACCATATTTTTATTTTTATATCTTTTTTCATTTCATTCCTAGGAGGTGGGGTGATAAATATATATTTTTTATATAAAATATTTTAGTTCATGATTAGTGTATATTTAACAGTAACCATATGTCCGACATTGTGAGAGAGATGTTTGGGAAAAATGTGGTGTCAAAAAAATTTAACATGGTTTATCAAATTGTGTGGTAATATCAACAAACCTTATGTCCTTGTATTGGGGAGAGATTGGATCATGTATGTTTAGTCAATGATTTTACTAACCATTCAAATAAACAATGACATTTTTCTATATAAATTGTTTTGAGATTTTTTCAAAATAACATTGATAAATATTAATCAAAAATCAATATTCATTATTATTATTTTTGTGAGAACCCTATATTTAGCTTAAATATTCTCCCATATTTATTTTTCGGTGAATCTTCCATGAAGTCTGGTGATTTCGTTTACATTTCTTGAGAACTCCTCTTAGTCTATTCTCATGTTTCTCTTATATGGTAATGAGTTTGTATTTCTTTTCCTATGTTGGTGTCTCTATTTAAGGGCCCTTTTTTCATTCATTAACATTTTATCTTGATTTACTTTTATTTATACAATTTATATTGCCTCTAATTTGTCTTATTATTTTTGTTAAACTAGTCATGTTTTGATTCATAAAATGTGTTGGAAATATAATGGCATAAAATAGATTTTCAAAATAAAAGACATTAAATTCATAGAATGTGTATAATAAAATTTTTAAAAGAGGATTTGGGATTTTAAATGGATTTAAACATGGTTTTATAAAAGGGTTTTACTTGTATTTTATTCTTATCTATTAATAAAAATTATGATTTATAAAGAAGAGTATTTAAAATAATTTGGGTGATTTATAATAAAAAATACATGTAATACCTTGGCTATGTGAGTGATTTAGACAATCATAGTCCGGTTTAGTTTTTTTTTCTAGATAGGTAATGTTACCCAAGGTGGAAAGGTATATCTTGGAAACTATTTTTTCCACAGGATTGTGTGAGTCCCTGGAAAAATGGTTGGTCTCGAGGAATACAGAGAGTTCTTACAAACATTTTATACATTATTAGCCATATAGAAAATTGTTTTTGAAAATAAGTCACACGAGATGCCATTGGATATATCCCATGATTCTTATTATTTTTTCCTCATATTATATTAATGACCTTGTATTTATGCTTAAATCCATTATTTTATATTATATGTTTATTATGTTTATGATTATTCCATGTTTGGGAAAGTTGAGTATGTTTATGTATCATGGATTTACATCCATTATATCAGGCCTTTCTTATTCATATTTGTGTAGAAATGTTTTGTTTATAAAACCAAATTAATTTCTAAAGAATTTTTTCTCAATTTAAAATTATTTAAATATGAATTCCAAACTATAATTATATGTTTTCATGAAAGTTTCCATACATAGATTCGTTGAAGTGTCCAATTAAGATTTTCCCTCACACACTACATATTAATTTGGTTGTATGAAAGTTTTCTTTTATAGAGAATTAGTAAAGGTAGGGGAACCATTTTGTTTAGTGGCTCTTCATGGTGTCCTTTTTTATGCTCAGTTTTAATTATAGAGGTTGTGGTCTCATGACGTTTAGATCATGTAGAGGATTTTTTTGGTTTTGGATCATTTAAGATTTTATGTGTCAATCTATTTTCCCTTTTACATATTTCTAAGATTTTATTAGTGTTGAGTAATTAATACCTTTCTTATATTTTGTATATAAACAATAATTTTTATGATGATTATGAAATATCTTTTCGTTATTTTTGTGAATAAACTTTTTGGATTTTTATATTTTTTGAGGATTTATATTTTTTCAGAATGAACATCCAATTCATGAATGTTGGATATCATATTTTAAAGGGTGACACCATTCCCAACTTTTAAACTGTGATTCTTTAATAATTACTTCCTACATGTATCAGTTGAGAACATACTTTGTGCCTAATTGTGAAGAGGCTTGAGTGATGTGTTGGGTCAACCCAGAATTATTTTTTAAAAAAATATATCATTCATCCCAAACAATATTGGTAGAATATGAATTCCATTTACATAAACTTATTCCAATACTCCAAAATCCAATCATGATAAATTTCATAACCAAGACACTATCTTTTCATAATGGAAGACCTTATTCCCTTTAAACTATTCTTGCTCTCTTCCTAAATCACTACACATGGAGTATCCCTCATCAAAAAACCACTCAAGTTAGACCTATAAAAAACCCATATCTAAAACACATGATGGATCAAAAAATACATCTCATAACTATTCTTACCCATAATAATTTATTTAGGTTTCAATGTATCTATGTGGAATCTACACCCAGTGGATTCATAGATTCTATTTTATCCTAGAAACATTCTATAATGTATGAAATGATCATTTTAATTTAGGGAGGCTTTGTTTATGTTATCTTATAATTTATGATTCACTTGGTCCATAATTTGGCATACCTATCCTAACCCAACAATCACACATGCGATTTCATGCATTAAATACATGATATATTGATTAATAAATGATCTTAAAGATACAGATTTCTTTTTAGACCTATTGAATCTTGTATATCCATATGATTCACCTTTTTTTCTATTAACTAAGAAACCAAACAAAAAAACCCAATTTGGGGTTTCATTATTGGCCACCAATAAGATAAGGGAAACCAAGATATATACTTTGAGGATTATCATAGGCTTTATGATTATATTTAACTTTCATATATATATCATAAATTGGGTGAGAGATTGATCATTGATGTAACTATTAGTGGTGATGATAAATAGAGAGAAAAGAGTGGGAGAGGGGAGACTTGTGTTGGGTTGAGTGGATGAGGGGGAAAGGGTTTTGTATAATTTTTTTGAGGAAATTTTTAATAAAATAAATATGTAAAATATCTATGGCCAAGAAGTTATTTGATAGTCACCACCAGGTTTGTAGTGGATACCAATGGATTACAAACACCATTGACACCTCCATTAGTTATAAGGTCATGCCCTATTAGGTACCCTATAGTAATCATATCTTTTTTATGCAATTTTCTTCCCAATAAAACCACCACTTGAACCTCTTAATTTTCTACTAAATCTATTTAAACCATATAAAATCATCCTAAAATTATATCCCAATCATTAGAAGAAAATTTTAACCAATTTTTTTTAATTTCATGTTATTAATTTTTTTATGAATAAGAGTTTTCCTTATCTTACTGACCCATAATAACATTAGTTTTTATAATACCCCATAAAGTATATTTTATTACACATAGAAGAATTAACTATAATATTATGTTCTTCCATTCATCCATTAGATTTTTTTCAAATATTATGATTGGTTCCCTACCAGAAATTGTGATATAGTCTATAAACTTAATGTATAAAACTACTCTTTGCTCTAATTTTTTTTCTCCAATCACTAACACAAAATATTCATTTATTAGTGAAATAATTGATAATAATTCAAACCCACCATACCTGATTACACATGAATATAACTAGGCATTACTATACTGTATCAATTTCCTGTAATTTTATCTTGGCCCACCCACAATACTATTTTGATTTTCTATCCCCATATTGATGTCTCAACACCCCCAACATCACCAAAATAGATAAAATTTTACATCTATATGTAACATGGATTCATGATATGATAAAAAATAGCTTCTCAATTTAAAAATATTGTTGTCATACTCTGTCTAAAATTAACTACACACCCTAACTTCATGTCACACATAGATAATTCTTCAAAAAAAATCACCCATGCGAAATTCTAGTATATTAGAATTTATTATTACTAGGTAATATACTTAGAGTATTTCTAATAATCATTCCATCCCATTACCAAATGTACTGACTATAAATAAGATTCTTACTTACACTCAATCACTAAAATGAAACCTAAATCACTAATTGGGTAGGTTCAAGTCATATACAACAAAAATATCATCTAATTATTCTATAAATAGTTTCATACTCTGATTTATTAATAAAAAATATCCACTATAGGAGTATCTAAATTTTCATTCTCATATACCATAATACTAGTTTTATCAACATAATAAGGCTACTCCTCAAAAGTATGGATTGATATATCCTAAAAAATAGACCCAATGAACCCTAATCTATATTTTACGAACAACGTGTTAATCTAATAAACCACTTATTGATAAAATGGTTCATTCCATAAAACAATCATTAAAAATCAACTAAAATATAAAAACCCACTAACATAAAGAAAATTGATAAAATAAAAAATATTTTTAAATATTAGAAGTGATATTATAGTAATTTTCATGGCCCCATGTAAGTTACATCTCAATTGGGAACCTGGTCTAGCACATGGAAAGTCCTAAAAAATTCCTAGTCCACAAAGATGTCAACTAGTTTGTGGGTATTAGGAGATCAATCATGATAATGGTCTTACAAAATAAATCAATAAATGAACTGGGTAATTCCACCTAAAAATCCAACATGAACCATATTTATTTTAGAAATCTATGACCCAAATTAATTGATCAAACTAAAAATTAACATCTTATCAGTGTATAATGTAGAATGTATAATAAAACATCCTAAAAATAAACAAGCACATAATCTAAAAAATAATAGAATAGATATCATCAAATGAATAATTATAATTTCCAATGGAGGATCCATGTTTTATATAAGAATCTCAAAATAGACCCCAAAACCAAATTTCTACCTATGATTTCCATGTGACCCATTGGTCACTCTCTGTATCCCTTACTATCCACTACAAGTCCAACTCAAACATCCCCCATGATAAAAACATAGTCTCACACTGAAAAGAAAATAAAGAGATCTTTATACACCATATGGTGTATACAGGGTGTGAGAAAAATATTCCCAATAGTATCTCACTATAGAGATTTCATAGTTCAAATTAAAATAAATTTCAACTATAATTTATTGAATTTATATATGGAATTTGATTTTTAAGTGTAATAATAATAAAAAATTTATTCTATTTTTATTTTTCATAAAACCAAACATTATTTTTTATCAATCATGGCTTGAGAAATACAGTTAAAAAATAACTATATTTCCTTTTAGTAAAATTTTAAAAAATCATTAAAATTGGTACATTCCATAGAAAAACTTCATAAAATAATTTTCCAACTCACCTTTAGAATAATGAGTTCAATTATAAAATTAATAACACCGTGTAGAATATACACTCATCAAGATATAATCTTGGAAATGAATAAATAAATGAAATAAAACAAATGATCAACTGATGATTCCACACACTTCAACTAAGACCAATGATACAAAAAAGGTATAGGAAATCCCCCAAATAATTACATAGACAATTCTGGGTTTCATGGGAAATAGACAGGGTCTTATGGTGAGATGATCCAAGATATAGTAAAACATGGGACCAACTACTTGAATATGTTGTGTCCCAAAATATCACAAGACACTCTACCATTGTAACTCGGAATCATCAGTACACAATCCACACTAGCCCAATCATATTTTCAAATTTCAGGGACACTAGTATATTATTTACTGAATATTTTTTCATAGATCCAGACCACTCCCTTATCCTATGGTTCTTATGAATAACAAAAGTTAGGTGGGAAACCAATCAAATCATATAATCAATGAATTGATCAATATTAAATATAAATATCATATCACCTCTAACATTGTTACAAGAAACAACCCCTTTCCGCATAGAATATACCTCAATAGTAAACAATATCCCACCCAGGGTTTCAACCCATATTAAAATATGGTGTTCAGGAATGTTTCACACATACACACCACATGAATACCATTTAAATTTACAAATACACCTTCTTGACTACTGCTTTAGGATGTCGATCCCTTCACCATTATTTAAATCTAGTTTTAAAATAATATTTATAACCACCAATCTAGAACCACTTTTAAAATAATTCAATAAATAAATATTACAATTTTATAAAAACTATTTTAAAATCCATAAAACAACATTATTCTTTATAAAACATACTTTACCCATTAAAAGTACCAAATTGGGTCAATTAGCTTTGGTTATCAAAATTTCATATAAACCCATATAATCAATTTCATGACCACATGGCCTCCAAACATCACTTTCAAATATAGAAAAAAATAAAACATCCCTTTAAAACTATAAAACCACTTAATATATTTTACGTCAAATGAGACACCATTTAAGAACATCTATGAAACTCAATTTATCTATCACTTATAAATATAATTTTAAGAACAATGAATTTGAAATAATTTGGTGAACTTTGATGAAACATTTAACCAATGTGAACAAAAACACAAACTTCATTCTAATTGATAACCCCTCATGACCAGCTACAACAAGTTTCCTTAAATTTTTTATTCTCAAATGAGAAAGATGACGATCTATTCAATCCCCAATCAACCAATACCTTAAATCATAATCACCCTATAAATTATTTTTTTCCCAACACCCTTATGATTTCAGGGAGGAGTTGTAATTGAATGGAAATGGAATAAAATTAATAGATAAAGGGATAATAATAGATAATGTGGGCCTTAATTTAATAAATAAAATTGAAATAAAATAATGGTGAAAGAAAATAATTAATATGGGATGAAAAAGATCACCATGTTCCTCTGGGGTTTGAATGATCAAATGTGTGGATGAAATAGGGAATTAAAACTTTTAATTTGACGAATGTAAAACACCCTAAAATTTTATAATGTAATATTTATTTAAAGATTTCATATATTTAAAATATTTTTTATTCAAAACAGTTAAAGTATATGAAGCATGAAAAAAATATTATAATATATATGACCGGTCCTTTAGACTAGAATCTAAGAATAGGGATGAAAATATTATGAATTATATGTAATTTTTTTGTTAATATAAACGTATTGATTAATAATTGTATAATAATTATAGTGTTTTAGTAAAACCATTTAATGATTAAAAAATTACCCAATTTATATATATTACATATTTTCATCAGAATAAAATATATTTTGAACTAATGAAAATTTAATTTATTAAAATATTTTAATAATTTGTTGAAATAATTGAATAATCATTCATACATAGATTAACAATTGGTCATAAATGAATATAAAGTAATTCTACTATAAAAGGATATATTTCATTAAATAAACCTTTTTTGTATGAGCAATTTATGATTATCATAATAAATTAAATCAATATGTATTTGTAAATTAAATTAAGGAATGTTATATATTATATTAAAAAAATATTTAACATTCATCTAAAGTTTTTTACTAAGAAAAGAGGTAAGAATAAATTCTTTTTTATTCTTAAAATTCATTTTTCTAAAAACTGTTTATCATTCATTTAATTCATTTCTATTATAGTTAATTTATACAACTTAAAGATATTTAATATTGAAAAATAGATTGCATATTTGGAATCAAGAAGTTGAAATTTCACAAATATTTCTCTTTTATTTTTGGTCATTATGAATAGAAATTGATGTAATTATTTTTCACTTAGGTAATGGTAAAAAAGGAAAAATAAGATTTAAATTATGAATTTAGTATTTAAAATATCTATAATACATGAATTTATCCTTTTTGATGTGTTTTTTGAAAAAAATATATTTATATATATTATAAAAAGTTAGTTTATAATTTTTTTTAATTCGGTAACCCTTTATTTACTTTTACGAACATAAATTATATATTATTGAAATTTATAACCATTTTTGGGTATTTTAATTTAATGGTTTAGTAGGAAGGTGTCAATAGGTTTTGGCATGATCCAAAATCCTTAAATCCACTTTTTTTATAATTTAACCAAAAAATATTAAATCAATTATAATGTCTCGGATTTTTTATGTATTATTTTTAAATATTATATGGAATTAATACAAGACTAGGATTTTCAATGGCGTGTGATTCCGAGGACCGGAGTTCCCAGAATAAATGTTTGAAATAAATTTAAGCTTTTAAACAGCACACACGAGTGGTTTTCCTCAAAAATAGGAATAACTTTTAAACAGGTTCCCTGGATCATAAATCCAATACCATTGTTTCATTCAGAGCAGCGATTTTATCTTAATAGGGGCCTAACATCGACCAGCATAGATCAGCTGTAAAAGTTAGTTTTTCGAAGTTTTAAAGGAAATAAAATAAATTAATAATATATTTTATTTTAAATGCTTTCTTAAATATGAGGACCTAATCGTCCACTATTAATACCTGCTTATGGAATGTTCGTTGGGTTAGTCGCATAACCCTACGAATTGAGGATTTTCTATTAGAGCTTTGAAGGAGAACCCATTGGTGGACGACGACGACGCGATTGGTTGACACATCTCAGATTTGAAAAACCTAACCAACGAATGCGATACGAATATCATTCCTTAACCAAATGAAGGTAGGGGTTTTTTTAGATTATTCTCTTCCCTATTCTTTGATTAAATGATGAACACATATCAACCAACAAATAGGGTGATCTGCAGATCGTGTCTTCTTGCAGGAGGGTGTAAATTTCCTTTTCTTTGGGGGTTTTTGATTTGGGAATTGACTTTATATTTATTGTTTAATTTTCATTTTGATTATCCATTAAACCTATTAATGAGACCGGATCAATTTTATGACGAAATATGGTGGAGGTGTGTTCCTTCTTTATTTATAGAATTTTTTCCTCATTTTTAACCCCATGTTCTTTGCATTCTTCATGGGGTTAGGGAAAATGGATCATTGTGCATAAATTTTACAATGCAAAGATCCCAAATTAGAGATCCAACATCATGAAAACTTGGAAGAGGTGCAATGACGATGGAGGAAGATGAGTCAACACGGTTCGGAAGAAATCGTTCTTCGACCGTTCTTTACGCAAATGATCGGAATGAGTTTCCGGGGCCGATCGAACCCTAGAAACCTCCCAAAATGTTGATGTCTTGGTAGAGAGACCTAGAAGTTTTAGTTTCGAGGTGATTGGATGGTCAGATCAAATATTGGAGGAGCAATCGGGGTGCAGCGGTGACAGACATCGTTTCTAGAAATTTCAGATCGACATGGCATGTATTTAGAAGTACACATTGTTTGGGACTAGCTTAGTGGTGGTTATGGTTTTGGGATATAGATAGGTGCTACACGATGTGTGTCCCTTATTGAACAACATGTGGTCCCTTCCCCGGAGCTCAGCATGTATTTTGGGAAATACACAGACACAGGAAGGATTACACGGCTTCACGACAAAGCGGGTACTCCCTACGCAGCATGGCAGAGGTTGCTTCGCAAAATCAGTGTGTATATCAGGCGATACACTAACATGGAGTAGATTACACACCATTTACTCCACCACATGGCCAGACTAGTATAGTTACGCATGTTACCCCGTGTACCAGTTACACAAAATGGCCCACATGGGTTGAAGCCGTATACGGGCACACGACTGCATACACTGAGGGTAACCTGGTTACTCGGACATATCATGTGCTCTGTCTTACACACCATGTACTTACCCCCCCCCCCTCAACACAACATCTTATTCTGACTTTGAATGTTTTACACGGGATGTACCCAGATTTTAGAGACACGGTGTGTGACCCTTCTATACGTCATGTATATCCTGTAACATGGATTTATCACCTTTTCCACCATTCCTTGGACAAGTTTTGTTTGGTTTTGTGCCCCTTATTCTTGTTCCCATGAAAGGCAAGTATCATTTCCATCCTCAAGAGTATGATACCATCAAAATATCCCTCTGATATAGAGTCATGTATCCCTCCCAGAGGGGCCCGGAGCATGATCCTCTATCCATTCTTGACCCTTGGTAGATTCAGGTATCGATGTGACTCATCCTATAAGACGTTGATCCTCTACATAGATGGTGTATTTAAATGAGTTGTGGTGTCCTCTATGGCTCTGGTAGTGATACTCATCTGTGTATCATGATCTTTCCCACTCAGAAGTGTGTTCTATTAGAATGAGTGTATCTATCTCTCATGGATTTTCCCGATGAATAGTAATTCTCAGACGGACGTCATCAGAGCTATCAGAATCATGGAGTGATTTCTCCCAGATGAGTGCTTTGGGTAACCTTTGAACTGAATCCCTAGCATGGGTATGTGGCCGTATGACCTGTCTCTAGACTATGGGTATGGGTTTCGAGTATATCTGAATTGTGTTTCTCTTGCTATATGTTTAGTAGATATATACTGTGAAGAGCTGACTATACCTTTACCTTGTGTATTGAGTTGTGGTTTTTGGGGTCATATACTGAGTATTGTTATTCTCACCCATGCACGGGCTTATCCCACATGTGTCGTGTCTTGTACAGATGAGTTTCCTTTTGATGGAGCCCAGGGCGGACCAGGATCGGACCGAGCTTTCTGAGTTTCCTACAGGCTGAGGTGTTTCTACAGCTTCAATCAGCAGTCTCAGTACCTCTTTGTGCTTACATTTTGGACTTTATAGTTTGTAGACTTTTTTTGTTGGACTTGTATTATGGACCAGTTTACTTTCCGTACTGTACTTTTCATCGTACTCTGTTGGTTGGGTTTAGTTGTATGCATGCATTTTTTTCCTTAGTTTTTTTTTACATTTCAACATTTGTGGGATTGTAGATGTGTGTGTGTGCGTAAAGGTACTTATATAATTCCTCCCATGTTAGTGACATTCCTACTTTGTGCTAGTCACCATTCCCTGGCCTATTGGAGGTGGGCTTAGGGATTCATGGTGTGGACCCCACAGGGACGGATCATGACAGAGAGGTATCAAATGTGGTCAGTTATTCCTTAGAAACAAGAGTCTGTGAGATTGGTTTGGGGAAATAGTTTTAAGTGTTCCAAGCTCAGCCTTCAGGCCAGAGACTCCAGTGTTGGTGCGGGTGGCCAATGTATCCATACAACAGGACTCTAATAACCTGATTTTTGACTTCGTACATAAAAACACTAGTTGCGGGGAAATAAAAGAATGGTACATGCATCAGATAATAATGGGTTGTTTTTCTCATATCCATTAATTTCATCTATCCAAATATACTCATTGACCATGGTACAACTTGTTTCCTTATAGGATTCCTCTATGACACATACCCACTAGGATTCAGCAGTTCGATTGTGAGGATGACCCCCTCAGTGATGGGGCTTTGATACAGGGACCAATTCTCCAGGCGTTACCTCCAAGTGGTGCACCTGTTATACCACCACAAGTGGAGAAGCTCGTGGTACCTAAAATATTGAAAAATTAGGGGCGCGGACTGAGCGCGCTCCATGAGTATCAAAGACAGAGACTCCTCAGGTTCCGAGGCAAGCCCAACCCTCAGGCAGATGAGGATTGGCTTGAGGTGGTGACCATAGTTTTCCGTCTAGTGAAGACACCAGTGGACCAGATGGTGATCCTATGAGCAAGCCTTCATGAGGGTTTAGCAGGATGATGGTGGAATGACCACACAAACTCACAACGAGGATACTCTTTCATGGATGGATTTTGAGAAACTCTTTATGGAAGAGTTCTCTCCAGTTATATTGAGAGCAGTGCGTATCCAGGAGCTTCTTTAGCTCTAGTCAGGCAGTTTAATGGTGGAAAACTATTCATTGAGGTTCTCCAACCTCTCCAGGTACTCGATGGATATGGTCAAGGATTTGTACTTCAGAGCTCAGACCTTCAAGTGAGGTATGCAATAAGAAATATGATCTATTTTCGTGCATTTATGTATTTCAACTTATGCTGGAGTGCTTCAGTGGCCTTTCGTGGTCGAGAGCTTTTTGGTGGAGCAGAGACAGCTGACAACAGTCAGAAGCAGGAAGAAAGGTGTAGAGACCTTAGCAGTATGGAGCCGACGTCAGGCATAAGGATCAAAATGTGGGAGACGTCACAAGAGGACCTAGGATAGGGTATCTATAGTCCAGGTCTCTCAATCTAGATCTATCAATGCTAGGGAGAGCCAATAATACTCATGCGATGGCAGAGTACATCTCGCTAGAGACTGTCCAACCTATCGAGCTGCTGATAGAGAGGCGGTGGATGGACCACTAAGGCAGAGGCAAAGAGTGGAGTAGATAGACCCACCAGGCGTCGGACATGGAAGAGGAGTAGGGAGAGCTATGGGTGGTGGCAGGATCTTCAATGTACTTCCACCACCACCCCCAAAAGGTACGCACTTGGCTCAGGGAGCTAGGGGACAGGGGCAAGGACAGGTGCATACGGTCAAGGTGTATGACCCAGGGACTAAAGGAATGATCTGAGGTACGATCTATGTCTTTTCCACCTTAGTTATCATACTTATAGACACAGGTTCTATTCATTCCTTACTCACTACATGTCTTGTGTGAATCCTGATATTCTGGTAGAGCCATTGACTTGACCCTTACACTTGAAGACACCTAAAAGGGGGGAATCGCTGATCCCAAACCTTTTAATAAAGTGTGATATTACCCTTAGAGCTAAGAGTTTTGGTTGGAACCTCTTGGTGGCAGCGTTGAGGCCTTATGACATCATTCTCGTGATGGATTGGTTATCTTCGGTCCATGCCCAGAATGGCTGCTTTGGGCGAAGATTGTGGTGTGTCTGCAATGATGGAATGAGGTTTTCCTTTGTCAGTGAAAAGGAAACCCAGGAAGCACATAATGGGATCATGTAAAGAATAGTGTAGTTGATCACCCATGGGATGGATATCTTTACCCTCGGAGAAGTAGATGTTGTGATTCTCCAGTTCCCAACAGTTGTGGCGATGTATGAGGACGTATTTCCTGAATATGTTCCAGGACTACCTCACAACCGAGAGATCAACTTCTGCATTGACTTACACCCCGGGACGACATAGATATCCTCACCAGTGTATCGAATGGCTCCTGTAGATCTGTATGAGTTGAGGGTGTAGCTAGAGGATTTACAGAGAAAGGGGTTCATGAGACCCAACATTTCACCATTGGTGGCCCCAGTTGTGTTTTCCAAGAAGGAAGATGGGATCTTATGGTTGTGTGTGGATTGATGGTGAAGAATAATTATCCACTTCCAAGGATCGATGACCTCTTCGATCAGCTAAGAGGGGCGTAGTAGTTCTTGAAGGTTGGCCTTTTATTAGGGTACCACTAGTTATGAGTGTGAGATGAGGATATACTGAATATGTCTTTCAAATGCCACTACAGTCACTACAAGTACTTGGTGATTCTTCTTGGTATGACGAACTCCCCCACAGTGTTCATGGGACTTATGAACTGGATCTTCCATCCATACCTGGACCAATTCATAAGGGTCTTCATCGACGGCATCCTTGTATACCCGGCATTAGAGGAGGAGAACGTAATACACCTGCAGATGATTCCAGACATACTCTAAGAGCACCAGATTTATGGGAAGCTCTCAAAGTGTCGGTTCTATATATAGGATTTCCACTTTCTAGGACATTTCATCTCAGTATATAGAGTATTTTTGGACCCATCCAAGGTGGAGGAAGTGTTAGTAAGGGAGCCACCTCGGAGCGTGAAGGAGGTACAGAGCTTCCTTGGGTTAGTAGGATATTACCAGAGATTCATTCATGATTTCTCCCAGATATCATCACTGATGAAAGCCTTTACAAAGAAGGGGAAAATAATCATGTGGACAGAGAAGCTTCAGTAGGATTTGAAGCTGTTGAGATAGAGTTTTATGAGCACTCCAATCTTGAGGTTTCCAGAGGAGGGTGTTGAGTACGTAGTTTTTTGTGACGCATCAAGGACCGGTCTTGTTTGTGTACTGATGAAAAGATAGGTAGTGATTACTTATGGTTAGCGCCATCTTAAGATGCAACTCATGATCTTGAGTAGGTAGCGGTAGTCTTCATGTTGAATATTTGGTGATACTACCTTATGGGTGAGTGGTTTATCGTCTACTCTGACCACAAGAGCCTCAAATACATCTTCTCGCAGAAGGATCTGAATCTGAGGCAAAGGTGATGGCGAGAGTTCCTCTAGGATTATGACTTTGAGATTCTATATACTCTTGAAAAGGGGAACAGGGTGGAAGATGCTCTTAGCATGAGATCAAGCTCACAGTTGTTGAGTGAGGCGATGGAGAAGTTGGCCTCATTACAGTTATCCTTTGTGGGCAAAGAGGATACATCTTTCCTTCAGTCTAAGGTTATCAACCCTCCACTCTTACTACTAGTTAGGGAGTCACAGCTTGGGGATGACGTCTATGAGGCTTTACGTGCATAATTATCTATAAGACATTATCCTGATGGATATTCTCAATGTGGGGAGCATGTTGTTATTTTCAAAGGATGCATTGTTGTACAAGTGGCACTGTGGGAGGAAGTCCTGAGGGAGTTTCATATATCCCCATTTACATTACACCATGGTGTGGAGAATATGTATTAGGTTATATTATGATAGTTCTGTTGGTCGGGTATGAAGAAGGCATTAGAAAATTTTGTTTCTTGATGACTTACGTGCCAGTAGGTGAAGGTTGAGCACTAGGTTTCAGTAGGGTTAGCTCACCCCTTGGAGGTACCTGAGTGGATGTGGTATGGGATATTTATGGACTTCATTGTGGGATTACAATGGATGTCCAAGGGTAATTTTCACATGTGGGTGATCATTGACCAACTCACTAAGTCGGCCCACTTCCTAGCTATCACGGAGCAAAGTTGTGTAGATATCTTGGGACGCCTCTATGTACATGAGATAGTTCGGATTCATGGAGTCCCTTTAAAAATAGTCTAAGATCGAGATTCATTATTCACATCCTGGTTGTGGAAGGGATTGCAAGAGGCTTTTGGGACTCAATTACTCTTGAGCCCAAAGTTACATCCTCAGAAAGATGGTCAAACATAGAGAATCATTCAGGTTCTGGAGGATATGTTGAAAACAAGTATATTGGACTTTGGTCATAGTTGGTAGGACCACCTACCACTTTTGGATTTTGCATACAATAATAGCTACCACTCCATCATTGCTATGGCACCGTTCGAGGCTTTACATAGGAGACCCTGTCGGTCACCGCTTTGTTGCACCGACCCCAGAGAGTCAACACTCATGGGTCCAGAGTTGGTGAGAGCTACTACTAGAAAGGTGCAGATCATCCAAGAATGGATAAATACTACACAGATCCAGTATAAGTATTATGTTGATAGGTGACAGAGACCTCTGGAGTTTGAGGAGGGAGACCATGCCTTCCTTCGGGTCACACCTCAACGAGGGTTGTTGAGATTTGGTCAGGGTGGCAAGCTATCTCTGAGGTCCATCAGACCTTTCCAGATACTGCACAGAGTTTGTGAGGTGGCAAACCACTTAGCCCTACTTCTATAGTTGCACCAAGTACATGATTTCTTCCACGTGTCGCAGCTAAAGAGGTGCGTGCTTGACATATCACACATCATCGACTGGGACTAGCTGGACATCAAGGATGGAGTGAACTTTGCTGAGTACCTGGTGGAGATTGAGGATCAGCAAGACATGATCATTAATGGGAAATCAATTCCCTTGGTGCGCATCTGGTGGGAGCACGAGAACCTTAAGGAGAGCACGTGGGAGTGGTAGGATGAGGTATGTGCCCAGTACCCAGATCTTTTTGAGTAGCCTTTTATTTTGACTTTCTGGGATGTAAATCCCTAAGGTGGTGATAATGTAATGTCTCTTATTTTCCATGTATTATTTTTAAATATTATATATAATTAATAAAAGACTAATATTTTTTATGGAAAGCGATTCTGAGGCCTGGAGTACCCAGAATAAATGTTTGAAATAAATTTAATCTTTTAAACAGCGCTTGCGAGAAGTTTTTCTAAAAAATAGGAATAACTTTTAAATTTGTGCTCGGATCACTAATATGAGGGCATTGTTGCATTCAGAGTAGCAATTTTGTCTTAGGTGGGGCCTAACATCGATTGGTGTGGGTCATCTGCAAAAGATAGTTTTTGGGCGTTTTAAAGAAAATAAAATAAATTAATAATTTATTTTATTTTAAATGTTTTCTTAAACTCAGTGACCTAATATTCTTTTATTAATACCTAATTATGGAAATTTTTTAGGGTTTTTCTCATAACCCTGTAAATTGAGGATTTCCAATAGCAGCTTTCAAGGAGAACCCATTGGAGGATGACGACGACGTGATCGATCGATGCATCTTGTATTTGAAAAAACCTTCCAACAAACATGATGTGGATAAAATTATTCAACCAAATAGAGGTAGGGGTTGTCATTTTGATTCTTCTCTTCCCCTTTCTTGGATTAAACGATGAACGTGGATTAACCCACAAATCGGGTGATCTGAGGATGGTGCGTTCTTGCAGGAGGGTGTCAATTTCCTTTTCTTTTTGGGTTTTTTGATTTGGGAATTGATATTATGATGATTTTTTAATTTTCATTTTTATTCGCTATTAAAACTATTAACGGGATCAGATATATGTCGTGAAAAACGATGGAGGATGTGCATTCCTCCTTTGTTTATATATTTTCTTCCTCCTTTTTAACCCCGCGTTCTTTGGGTTCTTCGCGGGGTTATGAACAACGGATCATTCTGCATCTATTTCACAATGAAACAATTCCAAATTAGAGATCCAACATCGTGATGACTTAGCAGAAGTGAAACAATGAAGGCAGTAGAAGAATTGACACAGTTCGGAATAAATCATTCTTCAACCGTTATTCACACGGATGATCCAAATGAGTTTTCAGGGCCGATCAAACCTCTGAAACCTCCCGAAATACTGATGTCATGGTAGGATGACCATGGATTTTGAGTTTTGAGGTGATCAGATTGTTGGATTTAAGATTGGAGGAACAACTAGGGAATAGCAGCGACAGACGTCATTTCTGGAAATTTCTGATCAACACGGTGTGTATTCCTAAGTACACATCATGTGGGGCCCGCTTAGTGGCGGCTATGGTTTTGGGAAACAGATGGGTTCCACATGGCATGTGACCCCTGTTACACGACTTTTGGGCCCTTCCCTAAATCTTGGGATGTATTTTGGGAAATACACGGACACGGGAAGGACTACACAGCTTCATGACATGGCGTGTACTCCCTATGTGGCATGGTAGAGGCGTCTTCACGGACTTAGTATGTATCTCAGGCAATACACGGACACGGGGTGGAGTACATTCCATGTACTCCACCACACCATAAAATGATGATGGTTACATGGGTTACCCCATATACCGGTTACACGGTATGGCCCACACAGGTTGAATCCGTGTATGGGAACACGACCACGTACATGGAGGGAACCCTGGTTTCTCAAACACGGCATTTGGTTTGTGCTACATGACGTGTACTTACCCCCTTCAACACTACATGTTATTCTGACTCAGGCACTTTTACATGGGCAGTACTCAAAGTAGAGATACATGGTGTGTAACCCTTTTACATGTTGTGTATATCCTCGAACATTGCTTGATCACCTTGTTCACTGTTCCTTGGACATGTTTTGTTTTGGTTAGTGCCCATTTTTCTCGTTCCCCTGAAGGTTAGGTATCGTTTTTGTAAGGAACTAACCCAGTTTCCCAGATCTGGTGCCTTATTTGGTTACATTAGCATATAAACAAGTAATATGATTCCCAAAGTACTGAGTAGATTAGTATTATTAGAAACAAAATACATATATAATTTCAACATTACAACTTGAAAATAAATACAACATAAAAACTCCTTTGAAAACATCTATAACTCTTATGTTATTTCAGCATGTCATTCATAAAAAAAATATTCATGTCCTAAGAAAATGAAACATAAGAAATGGGTGACCTCAAACGCTTAGTAAGGGTAATAAATACAACAAAATATATCATATCATAAACATTAGTCATATTGATTAACTAAAAACATTTTTCTTTAACAAAAACTTGAACACACTATGGCAGGAAAAAGAGATGAATAAATAATACCATAATAATGGTTATTCTACTATTAAAATAACCAAATGAACCATCAATACTATTTTTATAATGATGGAATTCATAATGTGGGACTTCATAACCGTACCATCAAGGCCTCATGACAAGACCATAAATAAACATTTTGTAAAGGCCTTGTACCAAGACCGTAGTTTGTCTCATGAGACCTACTGATGCACTAAGGGGATATATTAGGCCCCACCCGACACTTACTATGTCCAATGTATTCATAATATGAATGGGGATAAACATAAACAACATATACATTCATATTTAAACTAATATATGAAATGAAAATAACTTTCCTCGAACATTAAGCATAAACATTAACCATTCAGAGTAAATTTGTGAATGGTTTTAAGATATCACATCCACATCCAAAATAATAATAAACCATTAAATTAAACATCTTAGATGATACCATGAAATATTAATCCCAATAATAAATAATAATCAACAATAGTGTTGAAATATATGAATGTACTTTTATAAAATCTTCAAGAAATTCCTGAGATAAATACGCTTTTACTTTGAAAAGAAGAGTTATTTTGGAAAAATATTTGTATAAAACCAGAAGTTAAGTAAGATAGTATTTTTATAAAAAAATTATTTATTTTATAAAGATAATGTTTTCCAAAAACTGATTATAAAGTTCCCTCTAAAATAGGTAAGAATTTGAGAAATTCCCTTAAATCGGGCTTGTATTTCAGAAACAATTTTGAAAGTTCATTTTAAAATATATACCCATCCATAAAATATGAAAGGTTTCTGGTTTGTGTACATATATATAATACTCACACAGAATGTATGTGGAGTACATAATAATACATAAGAATCTTATTGGGGTAATTAGACAATGAAAGTAACCTGAATGAAAATGGAACTTGAAGTGGAAACCCCTTCCCTTAAATCTGAATGTCTTCCTCTCTTAAAATTAAGGTCCTAGAATATGATATTATACATATTAATAACTTATTTTAGAACCTATTTGACATGTCTTTATTTTATCATAATTATTTTGAGTTCATTTATGTCCTTATTGACAAGTTATTATACTGAATTCTGTCGTTCTGGAGTGTTCATTTTCTTGATTTTCATAATCGGTTCATTTGTTTTAAAGTAATGGAGTTCATGTGGAATGGATGTAAATATTCATAATTAAAATTAAATATTATTTATGAACATATGGAAGTGTTAATGGTCATTTAGATTATTTTATTACATGGAAAGAGGATGAATCATTATGTGAAATATTAATAGCATTCACTTAGATTATTTAAGCAGTATTTTGATTATTATGAACTAGTTTGGTCATACGATGTAATAATATGTATGTATACTAGTTACTGAATATTAATTAGTTTTAAATAAATATATTATAGTCTATTTCAACCATTTAAATGGATTCATGACTAGTAATGAAGGATAAGTTGAAGAATAAAACTTCGTTGTTCACAAAGGTTATAAATTGGATCCTCATGGATGTTGATTTCGTCTATAAAATAAAAGGGAGAGAGTAAAAATATTGATGATGGTTCTTCTATTAACATGATATAATTTCAGTATATAGATGATACTAGAGTTATATTGGTCATTTGGATAGAGGAGGTTAGGATAGGATAACAAAATAAAATAAATTGAAATGAAACTAAATGAAAAATCATGATGTTTTACCTCTTGAAATAACCTCCTTGAGAACCTCCTTAAGGGAAGGGGTTTTGGTATTTTGAAAATATCAATAAATTCATAGATGTGTTGAGTGACTAGGTAATTTTATTTGGGCTGAACGTTTAGGAGCTTTAAGGCTTAGAGGAGTGAAGAGAAGATGGAGTGATGGGGGGTTTATAGTGGAGAGTGCATTTTGAATATTTTACTTATTATTTTATTATATCCCCCAAGATAGCCAATAGAGTTGTTTAATGTGACCCCTAAAAGTAATAAGTTCATGTGAGTTCAAACCAAGTGGCCTTTAATCACTCGTGATGTCATAAATAGTGTATATAACTGATAATTTTATATATGTTATTTTATCATATTTTGCTATTCATCAAAAATTCAATAATTTCATAAAAATACCAAAAAAATTACCCCAACCATTTTTGGATGTGTAGAATTCAAAAATTAACTCCATTTTTTTAGAAAAAATATAAATATTATTTATTTAATTTTTAAATAATATCATAGTTAAATTGAAAAATAACAATTTTAAAGGTATAATTAATGTTATATCACATTGAAAAATTAATTAAGATCTCATTATATTATTACCTTAAGAAAATAAAATAAGATCATTATTTACTATTCATTTGGGTCATATTACTATTCATAAGGGTATGTTACTATTCACTAAAAATCAAGCTTGTTCTATCAGACTCCAAATGACTTACTGATCACAACTCTAGATGACCATTTTTTGAAATTCAAAACATAGAAGAGGCAAAGTTGTTTTTGATGGATAGATTATAAATTGTGTTGTTTTTTCGGGATTCAGTGTTTCATGTATTCAATATTAATTTCCAAAACCTTGGGGTGTTATATTCTTCTCTCCTTACAAAAAATTCATCCTTGAAATTTGCAAAATGTTACCTCACAAAAATATTTGGTTATGTCTTCAACATAATCTACTTAGGCTCCCATGTTGCCTCTTTTATTTTATGATTTCTCTAAAGTACCTTTACAAGAAGATTTGTCTGATTCCTCAACACTTGTTCTTTAGTGTGCAAAATCTGGATAGGCTTTTCGCGGGAAGATAGGTCAAGTTCTAACTCTATACCTTTAGAAGTGAGTACATGTGTTGGGTCTTGCATGCACTTTCTCAGTAATGAGACATGAAACACATTGTGTACTATGGATAGTCTAGGCAGAATAGCCAAATGATATGCAAAAACTCTAATTCTCTCTATAATTTCAAAAGTCCCAATGTACCTAGGGTTCAGTTTCCATTTCTTTCCAAATCTTATAACTTAGTTCCATGGATATACTTTCAAGAAAACATGATCTCCCATATGAAATTATTGATCCTTCCTTCGATTATCATCATTTCTTATTTGTCTGCTTTGATCTATTTTGATATGACCTTGAATTGTCTTTACCTTCTCTGTCATTTCCTCCATAAGCTCTGAGCCCACAAGCTTCCTTTATCCAACTTCATCCCAATAAGTTGGTGTACGACATCTCTTCCCATACAATGCTTCATATGGTGCCATTTTAATACTTGAATGGAAACTCTTATTATAGGAAAACTCCACCAAAGGAAAATATTGATCCCACATACCTTTAAAGTCAAGTGAACATGATCTTAACATGTCCTCTAAGGTTTGGATCTTCCTCTTTGACTGCCCATCAGTTTGTGGGTGGTAAGTAGTACTCAATCAAAGTTTGGTATCCAAAGATTTCTAAAGAATGTTCCATAATTTCGATGTAAACCATGGGCCGTGATTAGACACAATTGAGAGAGTTTCTCCATAAAGTCTCACAACTTCATTGATATAGAGTCTTGTTAGGCGCTCCATTGGACAATCCTCCCTTATAGTGAGGAAATGTGCATATTTTGTAAGTTGATCCACAATTATCCATATCGCATAATTCTTCCTTACAGTTTTTGGGTAACCCAGTGACAAAATCCATGGTTATGTTCTCCCATTTCCCCATAGGAATAGGTAGAGGTTTCATGAATCCTTTTGGATGTTTCCTTTCAACCTTCACTTGTTGAAAAACTAAACATATTGATACATAATCTTCAATATCTTTATTCATGATATCCCACTAGAAATGTTCCTTCAAATCACTTTACATCTTACTGCTACCAGGATGTATGGAGAAGTTCAAACTATGGGCATCATCCAATAACTCTCTTTCAGTTTGGGTATAGCTGGAACACAAAGCCTCTTCCCAAATTTCAGAACACCATCTTCACCCACAAAGTCATCCACCTTCCCATATTTCATATCATCAATTTCCTTTTTTGGGTTCTCATCATTAGGATGATAAATTTTAATAATTTCTAATAAATACGGTTGGGAAACTAAATGAAAAAGTAGTGATGTTTCACCTTCTTTGATAATTCCTATATCCAAACTCACTAGATCCATGTACAAAGGATCCTTATCAATCCTCATATTGTTGTGAACCTTATGATCCTTCCTATTCAATGCATCAGCTACCTAGTTTTCCTTTCCTAGGTGGTAGTGTATAGTACAATCATAATCCTTGAGTAGTTCAATCCATCGTCATTTCCTCATGTTGAGTTCTTTCTATGAGAAGATATACTTCATACTCTTATGATCTGTATATATCTCCCACTTTTCTCCATAGAGAAAATGTCTCCATATCTTCAGGGAGAAGATTACCACTGCTAACTCAAGATCATGTGTGGTATAGTCTGGTTTATAAATTTTTAACTATCTTGATTCATAGACAATAACTCTATCATTATTCATAAGGACACAACCAAGTAAATTATTTGATGCATATCTAAAGATAAAAAAACCCATCATTCCCCAGTGGTAGGGTTAGGATCAGATAATTCACTAATTTCATCTTAAAATCTTCAAAGCAGTCCTCATATTCCTTTTTTCATACTAACATAACCCCTTTATGTGTAATCTTGGTCATTTTGTTGTATAAGAGGGTGAAGTTTTGAATCAAAACTCCGATAATAACCTTCTAAACCAATAAAACTACATACCTCAGTTATGTTCATTAGAATAGTCCATTCTTGCACAACCTTTTCCTTCACTGGATCAACAGATATTTCATAACTAGAGACTATGTGGCTCAGAAAGGAAACTGATTGAATCCAAAATTCACACTTTCTAAACTTCCCATATAATTCATTTCTTTTAAGAGTCTTCAGAATAGTTCACAAGTGATTTTCATGAACTTCATAGCTTTTAGATTATACCAAGATATCATCAATAAATACCAACACAAAGTCATTAAGATAATCCTTTAAAACTTTATTCATTTGATCCATGAAAATAGAGGGTGCATTATTCAGTCCAAAAGGCATTACTTTAAACTCATAATTCCCATACCTTGTAAGAAATTCTATTTTTGGAATGTCTTCCATCCTCACAAGAAACTGATGATATCCTAACAAAAGATAAATATTCAAAAAATATTGGGCTCTATGAATTCGATCAAATAAATCATTAATGCAGGGTAGGTGATACTTGTTATTTATTGTTATAGTATTGATTTCCCTATAGTCAATGCACAACCTCATAGATTCACCTCTCTTCTCAATGAAAAGAATTGGGGCTCCCATGGAGAAACACTAAGGAGAATAAACCCTTTTCACTCAATTCCTCTAGTTTTTTCTTTAGTTCCACTAATTCTATAGTGACCATTCTATAAGGAGTCTTTGATATGGGCCTTGAACCAGAAATTAAGTCAATAGAAAACTCAATTTCCTTCTTTGGAAGATGTCCCAGTAAATCCAATGTAAATACGTCAACATATTCTTACACAATAGGTACATGATCTATTTGAACATTCTTCTCCTCACCCATATTTATTGAATTCCCTTCCTCCCCAATAATTGAATTCAGTATAACTACTGGGGGTGGATCTAGATGAGAATCATATGGTGATGTTTCTTCCCTAATGATATGGGGTTCCACATCAATTTAAAAAATTGTAACCTCTTTCCTATTGAAATAAATTTTCAAATCATGGTTTGAAATCCAATTCATAGCAAGGATTATATCAAATTAAATCATGGGTATGACAATAAAATTAATAGAAAAAGCACATTTATATTCCATAATGGGGACTTCCTAACATAGCATTATTGTAATGATACTTCCCTTAAGAGTTTTGACTGACAACTAACTTATTAAATCAAATTAGAAATATCTTATTTTCTTGGAAAATTGTGAAGATATAAAAGAATACGATGATCTAGAATGAAATAAAGCATTGGATAATTTTGATGAAACAATTAAAGTACCTTCCACAACTTTTTTATGAACTTAAACCTCCGCAGTTGTGACCGTGTAAGATTGGCCTTCCTCCCTTGGCCTTCTTTGGGGAACATTTCACAAATTATTAGGACATTCATGTTCATAATATCCCATATCTCTGCAATTTTAGCATTAAAAATCGGTAGATTCTTTATTCCCCTTACAATCCCAAGATAGGTGGCCTTTTTATACACACTAGTAACAGACTCTCATTCCCTTCGATCAAGTTTCAGGGTGTTTCTTCCCACAATTACTACGGGATGGAATTTCACTCTTCCCTTCTTCCCCATTTCCTTATTTCCCTTACTAGAGTTTTCAGCAGCCCTATTCTTCTCTTTATTTCCCTTAAATTCATAAGACTTGGAAAATTCTTTTTCTATATTCATATAACTGAGCCATTATCTTCATATGATGATAAACATTGGAAGACTAGTTCTTATTGAAGGAATGGTTTTAAACCATAAAATAATCGATCAAATTTTCTCATTGGATTAAGTATGTAGTCTCTAACATTCCTTTCTAGACTTGTAAAGTTGGATTCATAGTTGGAAAAAAAATTATCCTCCTTTTACCTTATAATCAAGAATTTCCTCTCCATATCCGCTCATTGTTCATGGGGGAAATATTTTCTAGGAATATTTCCTTAAAATCCATCCATTCCATCTATTATATTTCTTTCTCCTCTATTGTGTTTTGGGTTAACGACCACCATTGATCCGCATCTCTCGATAGATGATACATTTTCATGATAACCTTATATATTTTGTTGCATCCTAAAGAGAGAAACATATTCTCTAGGGAACATATCCACTGCTCTTCTACAAACAGGTTTGTAGACCCACTTAATGATTGAGGTTGCTGTTGTGTAAATCGATCTAACATAGTTCCTCCACATGGTGTATCTTGATGCTCTATATGGGTAATGTTATTATTCATAACTTGAGTAAGTTATCCCAGTATAGTTATAAGTTTCTCAGTACCAGTCACAGCACTAGAGACAACATCATTATCCTACGTTGAAGGGAAACCCCTATATGGGACACGCATGTTCAAGAGATTTCCATTCCTTCTACTATGAACCATTTCAAAATAATGGAATACACTAGATTAGTCTATGAATCATAATTTATAATGTTAATATAGGAAAATTCTTATTATAAATTGAAATCCTATACATAGCTAATTTCTTAATCATAAATGTGGTTTCTTTGAGGAAAAATTTACATTTAAATTCTTCATAATGCCCCGTAAATAACATGTGAATTATCTTATGCTTATCCCCCAAGAGTGTCAAACCAATAGTGCATCAAGACCCATTGTTGTGTACCAAGATACCTCAGGTCAAGCCTGAAACTCTTTGTCAGAGTTTTCACTCCTAGGTATATATATGTCAGAGTCACCTCTACCTATATGTATCCAATCATGTGTGTACTTGATAGAAATATACACATAATATATTATTTACCAAAATTCTAGGATGTTATTGTATGTTTATATTCAAATACTATCCTATGGAATCTTCCCTAATCTACTTTATCTAAATTTAGTTTCCAAGTTTTATACTCAACTTCCTCTGATACCAACTATAAGGAACCGACCCAAGTTACCCAGAGTCGGTGCCTTATCTAGTTACATTGGAATATAAACAAATAATATTCAACCCAAAGTACATAGTAGTTTAGTATTATTGGAAACAAGATGCATACATAAGTTCAACAGTACAACTTGAAAATAAATACAACATAGAAACTACTTTGACAACATCCATAACTCCTAGTTTATTTCATAATGTCATTAATAATAAAATTCTTCATGTCCTGAGAAAATAAAACATAATAAAAAGGTGAGATCAAACGCTTAGTAAGGGTAAGTAATATAGTTGAATATATCATAACATAAACATTAGGCATATTGATTAACTAAAAAAAATTTCCATTAACAAAAACTTGAACACATTATGGATAGAAAAAGAGCTGAATTAATAATTCCATAATCATGGGTATTCTACTAGCTGAATATATACATGAACCATCAATACTATTTTCATAATGAAGGAATTCATAATGTGGGACTTCATAAGTATGACATCAAGGTCTCATGCCAAGACCATAAATAAACATTTTGTCAAGGCCTTTTGCCAAGACTGCAGTTTTTCACATGAGACCTACCGATGCACCGAGGGGATATAGTGATCCCCACCTAACACTTACTATGTCCAATTCATTCCTCATATGAATGGGGATAAACATAAACAACATATACATTCATAATGAAACTAATATATGAAATGAAAATAACTTTCCCCAAACATTAAGCATAAATACTGACCATACATAGTAAATTGGTGAATGGTTTTAAGATAACACATCCACAACCAAAATGAATATTTTATATGATACAATGAAATTTTAATCCTAATTGTATATGATAATCAAAAATTGTTTTGAAATAGATGAAGATACTTTTATAAAATTTTCGAGTAATTCTTGAGGTAAATACTCTTTTACTTTGAAAAGAAGAGTTCTTTTGGAAAAATCTTTGTATTAAACCAAAAGTTAAGTTAGATATTATTTTCATAATAAAATGAGTAATTTTATAAAGAAAATGGTTTTTAAAAACATATTATAGAGTTCCCTTAAAAATAGGTAATAATTCAAGAAATTCCCTTGAATCGGGCTTGTATTTCGGAAACAATTTTGAAAGTTCTTTTTAAAACGTGTAACAATCCATAAAATAAGGAAAGAATATGGTTGGTGTAAATATAAATAATACTCACACATAATTTATGATTAGTACATAATAATACATAAGAATTTCATTGATATAATTAGATAATGAAAGTAACCCGAATGAAAATGGATGTTCGGGTGGAAAACCCTTACCCTAAGTCTGAATGTGTTACGCTCTTCAAATTAAGGTCATTGAATATGAAATTAGACTTATTAATAACTTATTTCAGAACCTATTATACGTTTATTTTATCATAATTCTGTTTATTTCATTTATTTTTTATTGATAAGTTATTATATTGAATTTTGTTGTTCCAGAGTGCTTGTTTTCTTGATTTTCATAATCGGTTCACTTGTTTTAAAGTAATGGACGTCATGTGGAATGGATGTAAATATTTATAATTGATATTAAATTTCATTTACGAACATCCAGAAGTGTAAATGGTAATTTCTATAATTTTATTACATGAATAGAGGATGAATCATTAGATGAAATATTAATGGCATTCACTTAGATTATTTTTCGGTATTTTGATTATTAGGAGCTAGAGTGATCATGTGATTTAATAATATGTATGTATATTGGTTTATGAATATTAATTAGGTTATGATACATATATTATAGTCTGGTTAAACCATAAAAATGGTTTCATTACCGGTAATGAAGGAGAAATTGAAGAATGAAACTTCGTCCTCCATGAAGGTTATAAATTAGAACCACATGGACGTTGATTTCGTTTATAAAATAAAAGGGAGAGAGTAAGAATATTGATGATGGTTCTTCAATTAACATAATATATTTCTAGTATATATATGATACTAGAGTTATCATGGTCCTTTTGATATTGGATTTTAGGATAGTATAAAAAAAGAAAATAAATTGAAATGAAACTAAATGAAAAATAAGGGTGCTTTACCTCTTGAAATAACCTTCTTGATAACCTCCTTAAGGGAAGGTTTTTTGTCTTTTAGAAAGACCAAGAGATTCTTAGATGTGTGGAGTGACTAGAAAAGTATATTTGGGTAGAACTTTTAGGATATTTAAGTCTTAGAGGAGTGAATAGAAGAAAGGGTGATGGGGGTTTTTATAGGGGAGGAGAGGAGTGAATTTTGAATATTTTACTCATTATTTTATTATTTCCCACAAGACAACCAATAGTGGTGTTTCATGTGACCCCTAATAGTAATAAGTGCATGTGAGTTTTAATCAAGTAGCCTTTAATCACTTATGATGACATAAATAGTGTATTTAACTGATAATTTGTATAAACTGTATTTTACCATATTTCACTATTCATAAAAAATTCATGAATTTCAGAAAAAACCCAAAAATTCACCCCAACCATTTTTTGACATGTAGAATTAAAAAATGAACTCCATTTTTCAAAAATAATTTTATACATATTATTAATTGAATTTCTAAATAAAATTGTAGCTAATTTGAAAACAAAAATTTTAAAGGTATAATTAGTTTTAATTCACATTGAAAAATTAATTAACATCTCATTATGTTATTACCTTAAGAAAATAAAACAATATCATTCTTTACTATTAATAAAGTTCATATTACTATACATAATACTATTCATAATGGTATGTACTATTCACCAAAAATCATGTTTTTTCTATCAGAATCCAAATGACTTACTGATCACAACTCTAGATGACCATTTTTCAAAATTCAAAACATAGAAGATAAATATTTGTGTTTAATAGATAGATTATAAATTGTGTTGTTTTGTAAGGACTCAGTGTTTCATGTATTCAATTTTCATTTCCAAAAACATGGGTTTTTACAGTTTCCATCCTCAAGAGTATGATCCCTTTATCAAGACTTTCCAAGATAGAGTCATGTATCCCTCTGAGAGGCCTAGAGTGAGATCCTGTATCTATTATTGACCCTAGGTAGAGTCAAGAATTGATGGGACTAATCCTATAGGATGTCGATATTCTACTTAATAGTTGAATATGAATGAGTCATGGTATCCTTAAAATCCTTGACAGTGATCCTCATCTGTGTATCATGATCTTTTCCCACTCAAGAGTGTGTTCTCCCGGAATGAGTGTATCTATCTCTCATATATTTTCCTAATGAACAGAACTTTTTGGAAGGAATTCATCAGAGATATCAGACTCATGGAGTGAGTTATCCCAAAATATTGTGTTGTGGAACCTTTTAATGGAATCCCTAGCATGGGTATGTGGTTGTGTGACTTGTCTCTAGACTACGGGTCTCGGTTTCAAGTATATCTGGTTTGTGTTTCTCTTGCTATATGTTTGGTAGACATATACTGTGTAGAGCTGACTATTACTTTACCTTGTGTATTGCTTTGTTTTTTTCCAGGTCCTCTATAGATTATTGTTATAATCACCCATTCACGGGCTTTTCCCAAACGTTTCGTGTCTTGTGCAGATGAGCGACCTTTTGACAGAGTCCAGGGCGGACCAAGACCAGACCGAGCTTTCTGAGTTTTCTATAGGACGAGGTGTTCCTATGGATTTGATTAGCAGTCCCAATACCTCTTTGTGCTTACAGGTTTGACATTATAGTTTGGAGACTCTTTTTTTAGTGGTCTTGTATTCAATCCTAGTTTAATTTTTGTACTTTACTTTCCATCGTACTCTATTGGTTGGGTTTATTTGTATGCATTCATTTTTTTCATTAGTGTTTTTTTTACATTTCATAATTTGTGGGCTTGGAGATGTGTGTATGTGTGTACATGTACTTAGGAAATACCTCCCATGATAGTGATATGCCTACTCAGTACTGGTCACTAGCCCTCGGCCTATTAGAGGCTGGCTTGGGGAGTCGTTGTGCAGGCCCCACAGGGAGAGGTCATGACATCTACTTTTAAAAAAAATATAGGGGACATGATTTCTATGATTAAATATGGTATTTTCCAAATAAATATTTTTCATATATTTTACATACATATATTAAAATTAATTTCATTCACTGATAGATTTTTAATCTGATAAAATTGGTATAAAATTTTGAATGATCATGTCTGAATTTTTTTAGAAGGCCACTTTTTTCAAATAAATATCATATAATAGAAAAACATATGTCATCATGATTAAGGTTAAATTGGGTACAAAGGGTCTTTTAGTATGAGATAATCCATAAAATGTCTCTAAAACTAATATAAATGTGATTTGTTGAGTTTATTTTGAATTTATCACTCTTATCTACAAATTTAGGGTGCCTAGGTTCTATATGACCATTAATAATTCATTATATTAATTTTAAAAAAAATTAAAAGATTGGGACTGCTCTAATTTATTAAAGTACGTCAAGTATCCTCCCATATTCACACCTATTGAGCCATGCATCCAGAATATGCCTTACCCAAATTCATACATACCTTGCTTCCCCACATCATATATCTTCTGGTCCTCTCTTAATGTAAAGGTCATGACCCCAGCCAATGTCTATATTATTACATAGGTTCTAGATACAAGAAATCACTTCCCAATGGACATAATAGTTTAGTATTCACTATAAACTAGATACATACATGAATGTCACAACATGTATGAAAACATGAAATAAAATATAGTGACAGTAAAAAAAATTAGCAACCTTAAACTCATTCAAAAATTCCATTTTCATATCATGGGGATGGGAAGAAAAATAATTTTGATCTTATTATCTTATTAAGAGTTATATAATGTGGAATCTATCAAGAATATATAAAGCATAATCAATAAGTCTTAATTAATATGGAAAGGTAAATATCTAGAAACATATGAAACTTTAATTAATAAAATAATTATCATGATTATATAAGGCATAATCAATATGACAAGATAAATAACTAAACACATTGTCCATTTACACAATAACACGAGAAAAAAATGCATCCATGGATAATATCAATCAAATAATTCCATTTATAATAGTAACATAATTCTTAATGAATATGATACTTAATATTTGGGGAAATGATCTCAGACATCATGATACATATAATATCAAGACCTTTTAGAGTAGGGTTTAATATATCGATAAAAACCTATTTATTGATAGATTACATAATTTTCATCATTAGATTATCAATTCATCAAGGGGGTATATAATTTCATCCTCGAACCATCACTACATTTTCATAACATTCCTCATATATCTAATGATCTATTTAATTCATGAACCATATGAATTATCAATAAATTTCTACATTGAATAAGGAATATCAAATATCAATATTTACACATTCAATAAAATATCATTCAATGTAAAACATTTTGTGTATAAATGATATATATTTTAAGTAACAATCATGTACAGGATTAATAATATTGACATTTAATGGAAATGTAATGTCCAATGATCATTGGAATGTAAATGTTTCAAGATATATAAACCAATAAATTAATTGAGAAAGTAAATGTAAATAACATACCATGTCAAACTGCTAATAAATAATCTTGAGAAAGAATATGGATGATATTAATACAAAATATCCCTAGTGTATTAAGAGTAAAATATAGGTTTTTTGTTGATTAATTCAAATAACATAAAATTATCATTAAAACATTCTTGATGAAGATAAATTTTTTATTTCCAAATAACTTTTAACAACTAAATATATAAAAAAAATATTTATAAAATCATTTAATTTGAAAATAAATTTGTAAATATGAAAATGAATCATCAAATAAATTTGTGGGTATTACAAAGGTAAATTTAATACATATCGAGTACCTTAAAACAAACATTTGTTTCACATTTTTGTAATAAAATACAAAAGTTCCTCATTTGGAAAAATATGGCATGATTAAATTTAAAATATTTATAAAAGTAAAACCTGGGTAAAATTTCTATAATAAATCATTATAAAATATTAGAAACATTCTTTAAAACATTTCTATAAAACATGGAGTTGGAAAATAATTATTTTGACCAAAGATAAAAATAAAGATGGGTTTTTCTTCAAAAGAATTTCACAATAATTTTATATTATAAATAAAGGAAACATATAATATTAAAGGATCATTTCATTAAAAACTAGTGGAGAAGAAACTGTGAGGGGTTTATTAAAAAGGGATTTAATAATTTTATTCAATGAAAATTTATGCTAAACAATACTAATTAAAATGAATTCATAACATGAATCTCTTAATGGTAACTTTTGAATAATAAATCACGTGTATGAAATTAGAGAATGAAACATTTTATACCCTGAATATTAATATATTCATGATATGACATGTCAAAAATTACTAGATACACCTCATGAAAATTAATTGGTTCCCAATAGCAATTATTACTCAATGAATTAGAAATTGAGATAAAGTCTCTGACAAATACCATACTGTTTAAGTGAAAAATAATCAAAGTAGTAACTATGTGTGTCAAATGTAATTACACGTGAAAAAAGATAAAATAAAACATTAAAAAATTAATTTTTATTACACATATAATATTATAGTATCAAAAGAAAATGATGAATTAACATAACCTAATGAAATGAAATTAAGTTATGAAATACCTAACCATCTGGTAACAATCAAGTCAAATCCCATTGGTTGGAATAATAAAAATTTAATCTTAGAATACCATGAAACATATAGGATTAATTATATTACATGAGAAAGTAATATTAGTGTGGAACAAATGTTTGAGGAGAACTTTGAAGTTAATTCCACCCAGGAGGACTTTGACAGGATGGTAGAGGGAATGGTTTGAGTGGACCTTGATAAAAAAAATAGTACATTGATCGATAAAGAGAATTGAATTTTAAAACATGGATTTAATGAAAAGAATATATGTGTGGTAGAGTTTATAAAAAATTAAGACAATATATACTATAGCTTTGAAGACCTCATCATGGATGATCCAGGCATGAAGGACACTGCACTTCAATGGAGTCTATACAAGGGTAATGTTTTTAATTGGCATAAGGTTGATTTAAATAAATTGATTATTTCTTATGGCCTTGACCGATAGCATGTAATTTACATTTATGGTTTCCCACATTTTTTAAAAAGTGGTTCTTTTTTAAAAAAAAAGTTCAATTTTTAGTCTTGAAAACAAGGAAGTGTATATATCATAAAAAAATTAGGTTCATAATATTAAAATATGATTAAATAAGAAGAAATTGAAACAAAATCTATTGCCTCACTCTTACTCTTGGTTGGACATGATTTAACTACTTTTATAATAGTATTATAAATGATTTTAATTTATAATATAACCATATTTATGTTTATAATATCATATATGGTTCTTTTATTATAATAGTCTAGAAACTGAACTCTTTGATATAGTTCCAAAATCATAAAATTTAGATTTCTGGATTTGATACAGATAATTATGACCCAATTTTTTCATCCAAAACATACAACATCAAAAAAAAATTGGATCACTTCTATTATCAAATATATTTTAGGTTTATTTTTTCAGATAAATAGGGAAAATCCTACATAAATAATATGAATGTTGTTAAACGAGTATTTCTCCCACTTAAAATAGCTTTTCTTAGTTCACATTATCTCATTGTAATTATCTATTTGATTTACCTTTTAGATATAATTCATCAAGCATCATTATTTATATCCTATATAAGAAGTTACATAATACGGGTAACCTCAAATGATAATTAAGGGTAATCATAAGCATAAAATTTTGAAACACATCAATGACATTAATAAGTACATATTGGTATGATGACATAATCATAGTGTTTGAGTAAATCATAAATGAACTACAACCCATCAATACCTAAATAATCAATCATGAAACATGGTATAAGGATTAAAAAAATTCATAAAATTCAATAATAATGAGCCATGTTATATCAATATTGATAAAAGGAAACATTATAAACCCATTGAAAGCATAGATAAAATGTGTCGTATCACGAACCAACTCAAGTCAACCACAAACCGGTCACCCAAGTCGGCTCGAGGCAAGGCCCGAGAGGTGTCCCAATCATCCAGGGCTGGAAACTAGTTCCTAGTAATCAATTGAGATTCATGGGGACTGATTTCTTTGAATATAATAAAATAAGTATTTGAAAATAAACAGGACATCCCCAAAATAAATACAATTACCAAAATGAGCATTATTTATACAAAAAATTAAAATAAAACAATATGAACTGCAAAACCCAAGATAAAACTGATGAAAAAAAATGTCTCTATGAGATATCGAGGGTTACTGCTCAATATAAAAATAAACCATCACCCATGGCGATCAAAACAAAGTAGGAAACTACACCAAGATATAAAAACAAGAATGAAATATAGGTGTTAGTATTAATACTCAATAGGTGCTCTTGAATATTCAATTCCCAATTAATTTCTTTTTACCAAGATAATAATAAGTTTTTATGTCTTAAATACAATATATAAAAATAGTATTACACAAATGTTCAAAAATAAAACAAAACCCAACCTATTTCCCTTACTTTTTAATATCTATGTTCTTTTTCATGAAAATACATTATCCTTTTTTGGATCAAGATGATGTTTCAATTTGAAAAGGTTGAAAGGGGGTGAAAATTTTTTCAAACCATTTTCTATAAACCTTTGAAAACCAAATCACCAGTTCTCTAAATAAGTACACCACATAAGATAGAAACAACGAAGATCACATAATTAGGGTAATGGAAATAGGCACACATGAGTAACCAATCAACCATGAATCCCAATCATCCTCCACAGATAACTATGTACCGAAGGACATGGGATATCCTAGGATCTTTGTTGAATAATCTAGAAAATACTATATAAATTGACTCATCTCTAAGGCATGCCTCACCCGATGACCTAATTCATTCCTACACACACTACCACACTCTTCTTGGTCTGATTGAGGGGCACTTTCTCATAACAACAAAAACAAAACAAAACCCTGCTATGGTCTACTAGACAGAGTGAAATACTAATCCAGTGAAACAAAAAATGACTAAAAATATGATACTTAATCCAGGTTACCATGTCTAGAATAAATTGGGGGTGAGCCAAAAATTTCAAAAAAGTATCCAATCACATTCACATACATCATATATAAGAAACTCGCACAATAAGTCACCACTGATTCACCTGAAAGAACAAAATATTTTTTTCAACCATTAAAAAAATGGAGTCTTTAATCATATAGCTCCCATAATATTCAATATAACCAAGGTAATATTATTATCCAAAGAGAGTTTTCAAGGTGAACATTTTTAAAAAATCACAAAACGGGCCTCAAGCACCCTTGAAAAAACCACCCTTTTTCAGATAACCAAATACACCATTCCAAAAAGGTAAAAATGCACCATTTTTCATTAGAAAAACCACTTATAAAATTCCATTTAATTATTCACATCAAATTTTCAAACCAAATACGCTTTCATAAAAATTCCAAATGGGCCACACACCATCTTCACATGTAAAACCATTTTCAAAGAACCAAAGACAACCCACTTTCAAGTCCAAATAATTTATAATTCCATTTTACGAATCAAAACCACCATTTTATATTCCATAAAATTATTTATAAATATATACCACGCATTAAAAATAACAATCCATTTGAAAAAGAAAATCTTGAAATTTACCATGCACTTTGTGTGCACAGCTCATCAGAGTAACTCCATATACTTCAAAAAAATTAATAACCCCACCTCATTTCATTCCAAAAAAAAGATTATAAATATTATACATCACCAAGTAACATATAATAATGGTTTGAAAATAAATAAACCATTTCTTCTTAAATTTAAAGGCCACACTCAATGGGAAACAAACCTTAAACTAATATTGATTCAGTAGTGCCCACCCAAAACAACGTCACAAAGGCTCGAGGAAGAAATAACATCAAAGAAGACCCTTAAACACACAAATTCCCAAACATAAAAATAGAAAAACATGAAACCTATATCCAAAATTCTAAGGGAGAAGAGTAATAGAAGAGAAAAATGGAAGAAAGATGATGAGGAATAAGAGAGTGAAATATTACCTTGGATATATAGCCCCAAAACTTGATGAAAAAACTCGATCCAACCCATGGGAGAGAAGAGGAATATTGTAAAATAAGGTAGAGGTTCCCTTTGGGTCTCATAAATTGATAGAGGAGAGAAATGGTTATTTTAGGGTTAAAATATGAAGAGGTTGTAAGAGTAAAATCCCATTTTTAATCACCTGCAATGGTTGCATGGTTAGCATGCACGGGTTTTCAAACCGTGTGGAAATTATGCATCCCTCAATGTCTAAGAAGAACAAGCTTAACAGTTATCCCAAATGGTTTTACAAACTATGTGACCATCATATGGTCAACACTATCCAAAATGGAAATTGGTTTCATGATTGCCTGGGTGGGGGAACAAAGTTTCCCCAAACCCTGCGTCAAATGTGCACCAATTATTGTCAAGAGGAAAACTTTCATTTCACACCAAAAAATCATAAGGAAACCCAAATATAATCATAAGAATGAAAAAAAAAATTATCCAAATAAAAATAATGGATGTGACAATTCTCCCCACCATTACGCTTTCCTTCCCAAGAGACCCACAACATCTCTAGTTTATTGATCCAAGACAAATATCCAGACACTCTCATGATCTAATTTCCCAAACTAAAAATCAACTTATCTATCATAAATTATAAAGATACACTTTTTTCCAAAACAATCCAATGGACCCCAATCCACTTCTTCAAAAACAACAAAAAACCATAGACCTGAATCCCAACACCATACCACACTCAAAACCACCAGACCATCCCCATGGGATACAACCTTCACCCAAGAGAGGAGAAAGAATATATGGATGAAATAAAAACAAAAATTAAACATATTCAAAATGGGAGGCTGGAGTGGGATCCCCACCATTAGAAATATACTTGCACCGACTAATATGGGAACACCCCTCATAGACCAAACCAGGAACTCCTTGCAAAGACTAAACCAGGAACTCCGCATATAGAACAAAACCAAAATTGACTCACAATGGATAACCGAACAATGAAAACCAATCATAGATTCACATCAGAAAATTCACAACCATTGTAATTTCAAGGAAAACCTTCATTTCTTATTACAACCAAAGATAAATTATCAAACCACAATGACTGTAGTGAGGAAACGAGGTTGTTATTACTTCTATCAAAAAACAGGTTCTTTCAAGATAAAGAAAATGAAATAGAGACGAATAAATTTTCCCCATTCCTATAATGAATGAAAACACTAGACTATGTCCTCCACATACCTATGATTCTTGACTGTGCACAAGATTAACTTAGGGACCTATGGTTGTAGCACTGTTGTCTTGAAGCATCTTCTACCTCGTTTCCATTAGTTGATAGTACTCAATCTAGAATCCATCTCTTGGAGTCATGAGTGGCCACTTAACACCCCAGGTAGAACCAAAAGAACATGACACACCATGAGACTCACTCTTCTCCAAAAAGGCACTTTCACTAGGATAAAGATTTGGAATATACACAGACATCATCCTATTTCACACCGAACAATAAATATCAGGGACATGATAACCATTGAACACACATCCACTTAATGTAACTCTCTGACCCCAGTTACCCAGAGTCGGTGCTTTATTACATAACATTAGCATGATTACAGTTAACCAAGTCCCAATGGACTGATCAGTTTATTATTATTAGAAACAAAATACATAAATAAGTTCAACATTACAACTTTAAAAGAAATACAAAACTATTTTATTCCATTAGAAACATCCAAGCCTCCTAGATTATGCATGTAAGTCACTAATAACTAACTTCTTTATATCCTGGGAAAATTAAACATAAGAAAGTGGTGAGCTCAAACACTCAGTAAGGGTAAGAAATATAGTGAAAGATAACATAAATATTAGGCATGTTGAATAATTCAAAACACATGCCTTTACAAATAATAAACATGAAAACTTTATGGCGGGAATATGAGGTGAGTAAATAATGTCATAATAAAACATAGTCATGCGTATTCTACTAGTCGAATAACCACATGATCTGTAAATATTATTTTCATAATGAGGGAATGTATAATTTCGGACATTCTGAAACATTTTTTCAAGGCCTCGGCCAAGACGTCTAAAAATGATTAAGGGATTGGCCAAAACCATATATCAAAAATTGGGAAAGGCCTCAGCCAATTCCACATATAATTGTCTCATGAGACATACCGATGCATCGAGGACCTATAGAGGGCTCAACCCATCACTTACTAAGTCTAATACATTCCTCATATGATAGGGTGGAACCTAATCTAAACATTTGTATTAAAACTAGCATATGAAATGTCAATATTTTAACCAAAAACCATGAATGGCATAAAAATAGCACATCCACAGTCAAACATAACTCATTTAATAAAATATGGATGAATGTATTATGATAAATCAACCTCAATCAAGAATAAAATACACTAAAGGATATTGACATAGATGAAAATAGTCATTAAAACAATATGAGAGAAATATCCCTTTTCCATGAAAACATTTAAATGTTGCACTATTTATCAAGAAAGTCATTTAAAAGAGATTTTTGAATCAAAGTGTCATGTACCACTTTGAAACTTTTAAAATGAATTTTAATTTCAAAACATTCATGTCCATATAAATAAATACTTAAAACTATTTTTAAAACATGGACATTAATGAGAAATAATTAGAATGATAAATATTTAAAACATTTAAACTAATAATTTTGTTAAAGATTTCCTAACCAAATAAGAGACACTAGAATACAAGTAATTGAGAAATATTATTAATCAAAACATTATAATATCATAAGAATAAAGGGATTCATGATATAATATGTCAAAGGAAGGTATATACACCATATAAAAGTGAATTGGTGCATAACGACAAAGAGGTCTCAAAGGAATGTAAATTGAGACGAAATAACTTATGAAGACCATATACTTAGATTAAGGATACATCAATGAAATAATTATGAGTGAAAATATAAATACACTCAATATAATTGTATATTAAGTGTAAATTAGTCATATTACATTCACACATATTCTTTTAAAAACAAAACCAATGACTTGGATGTTTAACTCAATGAATGAAAATTTAGTTAAGATTACCCTTAGCAAGTTCATATCAATGGAATGTGAATTTATTCATGGAGTGATTATGTGTATCAAAGGTATATCCACATAAAGGGGAGTGGAAATTACTAAATAAATAATAAATAGTGATTCTACGCATAATCTTGGAGTAAAATAATCAATGAAGTATGCGTAAAGCCCAATGAGTGGAAATTGAAATTTGAAATTCCCTTACCGATTTGCTAACTTACAAAACATACACCTCATGAAAGAAGTATCATTAAATGAAGATGTAAATACCTATAAATTGAATTATATTACACAAATAATACAATCATGGGTTGTACATACACTACACAAAAGGAAATAGTGGTAATATAGCATGAATCTCACGGGAATAAGAAGTGAGATGAAAACCCCTTACCTTGTACTTTTCCTTCGAAAAGGGTATGTTTACATCCTATATAATAGTTAAATAATTTTTATAAAATTATAAAATAACTGCATACATAAATATGATATCATATATTATCTTCTAATATTTCTTTATTAATAATATTTCAGTAGTATCATTGTTTCTGGTGTTAATTGATTCGTTTCATTTATATGTTTTGTTACGTAAGTCATGTTTGTTATAGATAGGATGTATTTGATTTATATCCAGAAAGATATTATTTTATTAAATATTATTTTTAATAATCAAATGAAATTCATTATTTAATGGTTACGATGGGGAATGAATCTCATCGTGTTTATGGAGACAGTAATCCGTACATACACACAAACGATACTTCCATTTTTTTATTTTAAAAGGAAAGAAAACCAAATGATACATAGGTAATTTATTATTAAAGTATAATATAATATTTTATATATGTTATTTAATTTCATTATCACCATCCTTTATACGTTTCATACATGGTATGAATGATTCATATCACTTTGAGGGGGCGGTAGTCCGCACTTCCTCAAATGAAATTATCGTATATATACAACATGAAAAGAATAAGTGTATGCTATAAAATAGAATTAAAAAATCTTATAGATAAAATAAATATTATATATATCATATATAATTACAGTTCTATCATAATGGCCACCATAAAATGTGGTAGTAGAAGATTGAACAATCATCATTTTGTGAGGCAGTAGTTCGTCGTCCACAGAAACATTATGTTCTATACCCATTAGATGGAGGTGTATGTAAGTGTAGTTCAAATAATTCTCATAAAAAAACCTAGTATATTTAGTATACTAGTGTTTTTTTAAAATAAAAAAATATAGAGATTTTAGGGGGTTGGAGAAGTAAAATAAAAAAAGAACTTAAGAGGGATGTTACCTTTAAATCGAGTAACTCCCTTTGGTTTGAACCAAAAGGCTTCATTGAAGTGAATTCTGCATAAGGTAAGGCTTATAAGAGGAATAGAGGGATGTAAGGATCTTATTTGGGTAAATTTTGGACAAGCCAAGGGGGTTAAGAGGTGTGTGAGATGAGTTAGAAGTGCGGGCTTTTATAAGGGGGGAAAGGGGATCTTTAGGAAAGTTTGAAATTATTATTTTATTATATAATGATTTTCGGTTCCTAAAGGTCCAAAAATAATTAAATTAGAAGATAAGATGACTCATAAAATCATACAATAAGAATTTGATAGGTTTTTTATATTTTTTTAATTTTCATAATTTTATTTATTTAAATCTTTTATTATTGAGGTAAACACTGGATCATTATTGTGTCATAAATAATTTTATTTATTTGATGTCTAAAAATTATAAAAAAATACCATGATGTAGTAAATATTTTTACATTTCAAATGAATATTTATAGTTAAAAATATATCTTATATAAACCCATGTAAAAAAAATTATTGAAAGATATATGGTTATGTATTTTTTTTCTTCACTTTAAAATATTTAATATAAAGTGTCACTATCACTCTCATGTAGATCCATGGGGTCCTGAAATCCACCCAAGGATGCCTATGGTCAGATATTTATCAACCAATAGAAATAGAACACATGTTAGGTTAATTTATATTATTATAATATTATTTGTTTACCCTTATTTATCATATTTACCCCTTTAACCACGGTAAATAAAATATTAACTAAAGTAAATATTCATAATGTCTAAAAATAAAAGTGACATATTTACACAATTTGGAACTAATGATTAAAAATATGTAATCTATTTTCCCAAATTCAAAGAATATAAGTGGCATAAATTAATTTTAAATTAATTCTCGTTGTCAAAACAAAGAGCGTGTTTTTAAGAAATAATAACTATCAAAAGATTGGCACTTTTTGTGTCCAATTTCAAAGTGAAATTACTTCCAATGACCAAAATTATATTAAATGGTAAAAATATAATCTAATTATACTTCAAAACCATTCAATATTATAATTTAACACTATAAATTATTTTAATTAAAAATGTTTTTTTCAATTAAAATTTAGTATTTTTTATTATTCATCAAAATATGAAAGTTATCAGAAAAACACAAAAAATTTATCAAAATTAAATTTGTATGTACCAATTCTAAAAAAAGTCTATTTTATCAAATTAAATATAAAAAAGTGTCAAATACTGTATTTAAAAGGGGTTCTCTATTAAAATGCGGTAAAATTGCATTTTTTGAAAAATACATCTTTTATCTAAAAAATTGAATTTGTTCTTATATTGTGTCTAAAAGAACACATAATATGGATTATAAAATTAAATAGAGTATATACATTTCAAAATTTAGTTAATATTATTCATAACCTCTTTTTGAACGGCTAGTTTGGTAAGTCATGGTGCGCTCAAACTCGGTGTTGCGTGTAGCGCAAGCTATTGAATTACTTTAAAGAAAATAAATTACTATTAAATCTTAGAGTGTTACATTCTACCCCCCCCCCCCCCCCCCCCCCCGTGGAAATTGAGTCCTTGAAATTTTTAAAATTGGTCTTGGGAACTTCATGGAAAGTCCCACATTGGAGAAAGAGTCAATAAAACTATAACTTTAAAATAAAGAAAGATAAGTACCAAGGTCACCCGAGATAACCAATACTAGGTTTCGATGTAGGAAAACATGGATATGAAATATAAACTAAGTGTAAATTTATGATGGAGAGTGATAGAAAACATGATCAGGATAAAGTTAACAATAATAAAACTACAAACTTGTGATGGGATAAATGGTCATTAGTTTCCCAGTATGAAAAGTAAATGGACAACGTTTTTTTGTTTTAAGTTCCATTTCATAAAGTTTTGGAATTTATTTATGAGATTGACTAAGAACATAAAGTGATATACTTAATTTTTAAGTAGAGTTTTATACTTTAATAAATTTCTACCACCAAGTCATCTTTTTTTCAAAGGATGAGTATTCAAGATGACTTGGTCACACCTGAAGCGCTAGAATCAACTTCTAGAGAATCAGATGATCCATGAAGGATAAACTATATATTTACCATATGTTTAGAGATTAACCAAAACCAAAATGGTTAGTACAAGATCAGATGATCCCTAAAAAGGATAATCCTATAAATAAATAAATAATAATCTTTATTTCTAAAATTAAACCAACAATACCCAAAGTTCAATAAATACTATTCAATAAATAATTGTCTTTAAAATCCTTCAATATAATCCAAACTAATATTGAAACCCAAAACTTAGAAAATTTTGATTACGTAGTCTTCCACGTTGAATTTTATCTCCAAATAACATCGACTACTCTTAAAGTCACATACTTAAAAGTAATTAACCTAATCACATGTTCAATATGATAGGTTAATCATTTTTATAAATAACCCAAATCCCTATAAATCCACAATAAAAACATAGATAAAAATCCAGAATTAATCCTCAAATGAAATCCTATATTATTCTATTTTCCTTATGCATATAGTGTTCCCAACAGAGCGAACATCTTCCAAAATAATATTTATCACTTAATCACCAAATAATTCTCCTATACTAAGGATATTCATGTGATATGAAATAAATCCCAAATCAACTTATTATTGATCAATAATATCATTTAACTAAAAACAATTAGTCACAGTAATCAGGGACTTCACGTAGTCCAATGGTAGGTGATAAATACCAATCACACTCTGGTTGTGGGTTCAATTCCCGTAGCATTGTCTAATGCGATGGGTTGTCACACGGTCTGCATGTTGTCCTTTTTCAAAAACAATATTTTATAACATTCCCAAAATGAGATAAATTCTTCAAAATAACCATAACATAATTTCACCACAAATTTTATCTCATACATCGCATTTTCGTCCCAAAATTTAATAACATGTAATTGCCTCAAATTCAAGGATCATATAAACACAAATGGTTATTTATAACTATATCAACTATAGAAAAAATAATTCTTCCTAAAATAGAATTTTCACATAACAAACGACATGGTTACACATACAAGAGAAAAGTCTTCCAAAGTAATCTCATCAACAAAGAGCACTAATACTTTTAAACTTTTCACCATCCATTTATTTCCACATAGGTTCTTCCTTGACCAAGAGGTTATCCTATAGAAAAGGGAATTCACTCAGGTAATGTCTAGGTCCCCTGTATTTACGGAAATTCACTGTAAATGGATTCTTGGGATCATTTTTATTTTCTTCAATAGTACTCTTCATTTTTCCTTGTCAATTCTTTACATTATATCCTTCTTTCCCACACATAAATTGTTTATTTATTCCATTGATACACTTACCTAGGTGTCTCCTTCTACATTTCCTACATGATAAAAATTGAGATTTCTTTTCTCCAAGGTCTCCACTGCTGGATATCTTATCATTCACCGCCTTTCTTTTCTTTTTTGAGTCTGGGAGTTAGTTAATATAAATTTTATTGACCATATTTTTGGAAAACTGATTCGACATGAACACTATATCTTTTACACCTATCATCAATCCATTTCATTTATCATTTCCACCATCGTTCCCACATTGTACATCATGTTCAATGTCACTATGACTTCCTTTGAATCCATCCATTGACTAACACAAGAAATCATAGTGTGAGTCATAAAATCATTTAGAGAATATCATAACACCTTATTTTCAATCTAAAACACCTTAGAATTATCCAAAGTTATTTATTCTCATCTTATATTAAAATCCCATAAATCTGTTTGTAAAATAAATGTGAATTATCTTAAGCATATCCCCTGGGAGTGTCATAACCCAGAGTATAGCAAGGCCCATTGTTGTGTACCATATTACCTTGGGTCAACCCAAAACTCCTTGTCATAGTTTTCACTCCTAGGTACATCTATGCCAGAGCCGCCTCTACCTGCTCGTATCCAGACAGGGATGCATTTCATGGAAAACCCACATAATATTTACATTACCAAAATTTTTGGATGTTCTTATATACAAATCATCAATTTCTATCTTAGGGTAGTGTGCTCTAATCAAATTTTTTCTAAATCTAGTTTCCATGGTTTGTACTAAACTTTCTTTGATACCAACTGTAATGCCCCGACCCCAGTTACCCAGAGTCAGTGCTTTATTACATAACATTAGCATGGTTACAAGGAATCAATTCCCGATGGACCAATCAATTTAGTTTTCTAGGAAATAAGATACATACATAAGTTCAACATTACAACTTGAAAAGAAATACAAAACTAATTTATTCTATTAGAAACATCCAAGCCTCCTAGATTATGTCAGCAAGTTACTCATAACCAACTTCTTCATATCCTGGGAAAATGAAACATAATAAAGGGGTGAGCTCAAACGCTCAGTAAGGGTAATAAATACAGTGGAAGATAACATAAACATTAGGCATGTTGAATAATTCAAAACACATTCCTTTACAAATAATAAACATGAAAGCTTTATGGCAGGAATATGAGCTGAGTAAATAATGTCATAATAAAACATAGTCATGGGTATTATCCAAGTAGAATAACTACATTATCCATCAATATTATTTTGATAATGAGGGAATGTATAATTCTAGAAATTCTGAAACATTTTTTCAAGGCCTCGGACAGGACATCTAAAAATGATTAAGGCCTCAGACAAAACTGTATATCAAAAAATTGGGAAAGGCCACGACCAATTCCACATCTAATTGTCTCATGAGACTTACCGATGCATCGAGGAGCTATAACGGGCTCCACCCGTCACTTACTAAGTCCAATACATTCCTTATATGAAAAGGTGGAACCTAATCTAAACATTTGTATTAAAACTAGCATACAAAATGTCAGTATTTTAACCACAAACCATGAATGCCATAAAAATAACACATCCACAGTCGAATATAACTCATTCAATACAATATGGATGATTGTATTATGATAAATCAACCTCAATAAAGAATAAAATACACTAAATGATATTTCCATAGATGAAAATAGTCATTAAAACTATTTGAGATAAATATCCCCTTTTTCGTGAAAACATTTAAATGTCCCACTATTGATCAAAAAAGTCGTTTAAAAGAGTTTTTTAATCAAAGTGTCTCATACCACGTTAAAACTTTTAAAAGGAATTTTAATTTAAAAAAATTCATGTACATATAAATAAATACTTAAAAACATTTTTAAAACATGGATATTAAATATAAATAATTAGATGAATAAATATTTAAAACATTTAAAACAATAATTTTTTTAAAGAGTTTTTAACCAATTAAGAGATGCTTGAATACAATTAATTGAGGAATAACATTAATAAAAACATTATAATATCATGAGAATAAAATGATTCATGATATGATATGTCAAAGGACAGTATATACACCATATAAATGTGAATTGGTGCATAACGACAAAGAGGTCTCAAGGGGATGTAAATTGAGACGAAATACCTTATAAAGACATTATCCTTATATTAAGGATAAATCAATGAAATAATTATGTGTTAAAAATATAAATACACTCAATGTAATTGGATATTCATTGTAAATCAATCATATTACATATACACATATTATTCTAAAAACAAAACCAATGACTTGGATGTTTAACTCAATGAATAGAAATTGTGTTAAGATTACCCTTAACAAGTTCGTATCAATGAAATGTGAATTTATCAATGGAGTGATTATGTGTATAAAATGTATATCCAAATAAATGGGAGTTAAAATTACTACATAAATAACAAATAGTGATTCCACACATAATATTGGATTAAAATAATCAATGAAGTGTGCGTAAAGCCCAGTGAGTGAAAATTGAAATTTGAAATTCCCTTACCGATTTGGTAACTTATGAAACATACACCTCATAAAATAAGAATCATACAATGAATATGTAAATATCCATAAATTAAAGTATATTACACAAATAATACAATCATAGGTAGTACATACACCACACAAAAGGAAATAAAGGCAATGTAGCATGAATCTCACTGGAATAAGAAGTGAGATGAAAACCCCTTACCTTGTATTTTTTCTTGGTCGAGGGTATGTTAACCTCTTGTATAATAGTTAAATCATTGTTATTAAATTATAAAAGAACTACATACATAAATATGATATCATATATGATTTCTTAATATTGCTTTATTAATAATATTTTAGTAGTGTCGTTGTTTCGGGTGTTAATTGATTTGTTTCATTTATATGTTTTGTTACATAAGTCATGTTTGTTATGGATATGAAGTATTTGATTCATATCCGAAAATATCTTATATTATTAAATATTATTTTTAATAATAAAATGAAAATTATTCTTGAATGGTTACCATGGGGAATGAATCTCATCACGTTCGTGGAGACGGTAATCTGTACGTACGCAAGAACGCTACATCCATTTTTTTTATTTTAAAAGAAAAGAAAACAAAATGATACATAGGTATATTATAATTAAATTATACTATAATATTTTATATATGTTATGTAATTTAATTAACACCATCCTTTATACGTTCCATGCATGTTATGAACGAGTCATATCACTTTGAGGGGGCGGTAGTCCGCACTTCCTCAAATGAAATTATCGTATATATTCAACATGAAAAGAATAAAGGTATGCTATAAAATAGAATTATAGAATCTTATAGATAAAATAAATATCATAAATATCATATATTAATATATTTTTATCATAATGGCCACCATAAGAGGTGGTAGTAGAAGATTAAACAATCGTTGTTTCGTGAGGCAGTAGTTCACCGTCCACAGCGACATTATGTTCTATACCCATTAGATGGAGGTGTGTGTAAGTGTAGTTAAAATAATTCTCATAAAAACAACCTAGTATATTTAGTATACTGGTGTTTTTATAAAATAAGGGAATAAAAATATTTTAAGGGGTTGGATAAGTAAAATAAAAGAAAAGAACTTAAGAGAGGATGTTACCTTTTAATTGAGTAACTCCCTTTGGTTTGAACCAAAAGGCTTCCTTGAAGTGCCATATGCCTAAGGTAATGGTTATAAGAGGAAGATAGGGATGTAAGGATCTTATTTGGGCAGAATTAGGACGATCCAAGGGGCATGAGAGGTGTGAGAGATGAGTTAGAAATGAGGGATTTTTATAAGGGGGGGATGCTATTTAGGAAAGTTTGAAAATATTAGTTTATTATATAAAAATTTTGGGTTTTTAAAGGTCCAAAACTCATTAAATTTGAAGATAAGATGTCTCATGAAATCATCCAATAATAATTTGACAGGTTTTGGATATTGTTTTAGTTTTTATAATCTTAATTATTTAAATCATTTATTCTTGAGCTAAATACTACATCGTTATTATGTCATAAATAATTTTATTTATTTGATATATAAAAATTATAAAGAAAATACCACGATGTATGAAATATTTTTAAATTTAGAATAAAAATTTATTGTCAAAAATATATCTTATATAACCCCATATAAAAAAATTTTATCCAAAGATATATGGTTATGTCATTTTTGTCTTCACTTTAAAATAATTAATATAAAGTGTCACTATCACTCTCAAGTGGCTCCATGGGGTACCAAAATCAACCCAAGGATGCCTATGGTCGGATATGCATCAACTAATAGAAATAGGACACATTTTAAGGTAATTTTATATTATTATAATATTATTTTTTTACCTTTATTTACCGGATTTACCCCTTTAACCACGGTAAATACAATATTTACTGAAGTAAATATTCATAATGTCTAAAAATAAAAGTTACATATTTACAAAATTTGGACCTCCTGATTCCAAATATGGAAATCATTTTTATAAATTCAAAACACAGAAGTTCTCGAAATTAATTTAAAATTAATTCTCGTTGTCAAAACAAAGAGCGTGTTTTTAAGAAATAATAACTATCAAAATATTGGCACTTGTTTGTGTCCAATTTTAAAGTAAAATTACTTCCAGTGACCAAAATTAGATTAAATGGTAAAAATATAATCTAATTATACTTTAAAACCATTCAAAAGTATAATTTAACACTATAAATTATTTTAATTAAAAAAGTTTTATACAATTAAAATTTAGTATTTTTCATTATTCATCAAAATATGTAAGTTATCAGAAAAACCCCAAAATATTATCCAAACTAAATTTGTATATCCTGATTCTAAAAAAGAAGTTTATTTTGTCTAATTGAATATAAAAAATGTGTCAAATATTGTATTTAAAAAGGGTTTGCCATTAAAATGCGGTAAAATTGCATTTTTTGAAAAATAATTCTTTTATTTGAAAAATTGAATTTGTTCTTATATTATGTATAAAAAACCCGTAATATGAATTATAAAATTATATGGAGTATATAAAATTAAAAAATCAGTTAATACTATTCATAGCCGCTTTTTGAATGGCTAGTTTGGTAATTCGTGGTGTGCTCAAACTCATTGTTGCATGTAGCGCAAGCTATTGATTTAATTTAAAGAAAATAACTTACTATGAAATCTTAGGGTGTTACACTTAAAATTGAAGAAATTAAAATTTTACAAAAGAAAAAAAATCCATTAAAATATATATTCTCAAGAGATTCAAAAAATCCAATTTTACATTTTAATGAAAATCCAACATGAAAATACATAACCGGACACATCAATTACAATAGAGGGAACAGTCAAATAGAAAAGGGTCTTTAAACTAAATAGAAGATGGAAACTTACTCCTATATATGGTATAGGTTGTTTTTCAAAATAGTGGATATGGCTCCACTTCCCTTCTTGGAAACACCCTGATAGAGACATTTAATTTTACCAAGGTTTCCACAGGTATGATAGGTATTAGGTACACTAAAACATAGTGGATTCTTATGATCCAGCTTGCCGCATCGATGAGATGCAATGGTCTAATTCTTCGAAGAAGATGATGAAATATCTTGAGGACCTTTATTTCTATGACTAGAACCAACAACTTCAGGATGATTTCAATCTCATTTCAATAATTCCCTTCACTCTATAGAGATACTATAAGAAGTTTTAATACCTCAATAACTTCTTCTAACATAACTTCAACCCAAACATCTTGCCTTACCATGTTGAAAAAAGATGATAGACTGAACTCCAACACTTTAAACTAGATATCAAAACAAATCTCATCCTCAAAATGTTGAACCTTCATAGACTCATCCAAATCCCACTTTGGATGGTAAGGAACTAGAATGACATAATGACAAAAGAACTCTAATAACAATTCATCACTTAGCTATAGATATCGCATTTCCATCACCTTCCTCACCTTCATTACCTCAATGAAATAATGATAGATGAATGAATCCTTGAAGTACTCCCCGCTAATATCTTCTCAATTCTTCCTTCAAGAGACCAACTTCCACTACTTCTAGGTCATACCTTCGATCAAAATGGTGGAAAATTATACCTTTAAAAACTCAGAAAACTTAGGAAAACTTAATATCCTTTTGAATATCTTCATTCACTCTTCCTCTTTGAGAAGATATTTATGACCATAAAAGGGAGGAGGATTCAACTTTTGAAATTCAAGAGGTAAGTCTACATGCTGATCAATTGGAGGTTTCTATAATGGTGAACCGCTTTTAGTTACACCTTGAATATCCATTGAATCTTTGGTGGGGGTATACACTAAGGAAAAAAATACAAAGACCTGAATAAAAACCAATTCACTAATAAGAATTCTCAAACTCAAAACACCGCTTAAAAAAATTCAAAAAATATAAGAAAATATGATTAAAACCCACTGATTACCAAACTATCACAATTTTTTTCTCTTAATAAACTTTTTAAAAATCATGAAAAACTTGATAGGTTTCACAATCACCAATGGTATTCTTTAGACCCTCACTTACAAGCACATTCGCATGCCAATCTAGGAACCCATACACTCATCCTATCAACCAACCACCACCCACACATACCTAAATGTGAGTGATTATAATAATACCAATGTTCAAATAAAACATTTACATTTTTAGAAACAAAACATTCAACCCAAATTTAAAAATATTAATCCACACCCCATTTCAAATTTCACAAAACCCCTTGAAAAGACCAAAAATTTCTAAATCAATGACCATTTAAAATTCTAAATTTTAATCCATTTTCATCCCTTTTTTAGAATAAAGATCCCATAAAATTATGTTTAAAAACCAATTAATCCTAGTTAAAACATTTCCATTAACAAAATAAATCTCATTCCATTAAAAATCATTTGACTAAAGTTAATTTTATCAAAAACTCATTTTCATTTAAAACATATTTCTAAAACCTTTTTAAAAATGAAAAATAATTTTTCACCTTCCAATAATGAAAACATTTCTTCTTAAAATCTATCTTTTCACAATTCAAAAATGTGGGTTTTCAAAACAACTGTAAAAATTAAAAAAGGCTCAAAAAACTCTCAAGGGGAAACTAGTTTCGATGGGTGACTTTTCCATATGGTTGGTGTAAAAATGCCAATCATGACACTATCAAGTAGAGTCTCTCATGACCATATACCCAGTACCACATGGAATTCAAGGCCCTACAAGCTCATGGAGACCATCATCCCAAATCTCTTTTCATTTTTCGAAACATATAACATCCCACAAGAACCAGACAAGCCAAATGAAACCCGAAATACAATAGAAACATATGGTTTGACAAAAAAAGTGTTGTATGGAAACTACTTCATACCTACACCCCATGTTCAATAGTTATACTCAATATTCCTTAACATCCCAAATAAAAAATGGAACTCTGAAAGCTAGGTCCTCTAAAGAACCCAACATGCTCTGATACCATCTTTTCATAAACCAACCTAAGTCGACCTCAAACCAATCATTTGAGTCAGACCGAGACAAGGCCAGAGAAGAATTCCAGATCATCTTAGGTTGGAAACTAGAGTTGGTTCATCAATAGAGAAACATATGAAACAATTTCTCACAATAGAATAAAATGAATATCATAAAATAAATAGAGACTCCCAAAATAAATACAATTACCAAACTGAGCATCATTTATACAAAAACTAGAAATACAAAAAACTGAACAAAAAAAGATGAACTAAACTTGATGACACCAATGTATCTATGTGACCCTGAGGGTCACTCTCAGATACCAAAACCAATTGTCACCCATGGAGATCAAAACCATGATGGAAATTTCACCAAACATTAAAAACAATAAAGAACTATATATGTACGTATTAAAACTCAGCAGGCATGCCCGAACATTCAATTCCTAATGATTTTACATTATATGAGTGAAAAATAAAATTCTAGGTTTTAAATACAATATATTAAACTAGTTTTTCACACATTTTCATCTTAAAGAAACATATCCCATTTCCATTACTCTTTTAAATCTAGGTTCTTTTCAAGAAAATATATTAACCTTTTTGTTGTGAAATATGATGTTTTTATTTAAAAATGGGGAAAGGGGGTGAAAAATATTAAACATTTTCCATAATATTTTAAAACAAACTCATCTCTTTTCAATAGATGTATTCCACACAAGATGGCTACAACAATGATCACATATTAAGGGAAATGGAAATAAGTACGCCGGAGTAACCAACCAACAATTCATCTCAATTATCCACCACAGATAACTAAGTGTCAAAGGACATGGGAGAACCTAGTATCTCCATAGAATAATATCGATCATACAATAAATTTTGAATCATTGTGAAGGAATGCCTCACCTAATGACATCACTCTCACCCACATGCTCGATCTCACCCTACCTAGTTTGATGGAGGGGAACATTCCTATAAAAAACAAAAACTATGGTATGTGCCACTAGACAAATAGAAATATTAAGCTAGTACAACAACCATTAACTAAAAATTAAATAACTATTCCAGGTTCACATGTTGATACTAAAGTGGGTGTGAGTCAACAATTCTAACCATGAAGCCAATCACAAGTACAAACATCATAAACAAGCAATTCACACAGCAAGTGACCACCAAATCACCCCAAGAAAGAATCACATTCTTTTTAACCATTTGAACACAAAGGATTCTCGTAGCATGGACCAACCATAACATTCATCGTAACAAAGGAAAGACGATTATCCAATTTTAGTTTTCAAGATGATCATTTTCACAAAAGTGGAAAATGGGCCTCAAGCACCCTTAAAGAAACCATCCTATTTCAATGAACCAAATCCACCATTAAGAAAAGGTGAAAATCACCATTTTTTATATCACAATCATTTAAAAATTTCCATTTTAGCACTTAAACCACATTTTCAAACCAAATATACTATCATCAAAATTCCAAATGGGCCACACATAATCATCACATGTCCAACCATTTTTCACGAACCAAACACACACCACTTTAAAGTCCAAAACATGTATAAGACCATTTTTTAAATCAAACCCACCATTTTAGTGGCCACATAAGAATTTAAAAATCCAAAACACACTTTAAAAATCATAATCTAATTGCAAAATCCAACTAAAAAATTTAGTAATCACTTGGTGTGCACAACTCAACAAAGAAACACTATGTACTTAAGAAAAAATTAAGAAACCCACTTAATATCATACCAAATAATTATTATAAAATTTACACATCTATATTTAATATATAATGAATATGAAAATAGAATGAAACCAATGATTCTTTATTTTAATGGCTATGTGCAAAGAGAAACCTACCTCTAACTCACAGTGTTTCAACAACACCAACCTGAAACAACCTCACAGAGGATCAATGAAGATAGAAAATCCAATAGTATTCTTAGAAACAAAATACCCCAACCAAAACATCAAGAAACCTGAACCCTAGAGCTAAGAGACCATGGAAGAAGAGGAACTCAAGATAAAATGGATTATAAAGGAATATTAAAAAAAATAAGAGAATATTACCTTGAATATTTAGCCCCAAATCATGATTAAACCACTTGATAAAACCCATATAAGATAAGAGGATAATTGTATAATAAGTTATAGGCTCCCATTGGGTCATACAAACATATATAATAGAAAAATGGGCGTTTTGGGGTCAAATATGAAGAGGGTAAAAGAGTAAACTCACATTTCTAATAAACTGGATGGGTTGTATGGTAAGCCTGCATGGTTTTCTAAACTGTGCAGCAACTATTCATCCCTCACTATCCAATATGAATAGGCCATAGGATTATCCCACATGTTTTTCTAAACTATTTCACAACCATGTGGTCTCCACTATCCAAAATGGAAATTGGTCACACATTTTCCTAGGTTGGGGAGTACAGTTTCCCTTAACTGAGTGCCAACCATGCGTCACCTACTATCAAGTCTAAAATCTTTATTTTACACTAAGAACACCTAGTGAAACCCACATATAATCTCAAGACCAAAACTGAAAAAAAAAACAATACCTAAAAATTAAAATCACAAATGTAAAATGTCAGTATCTTAGAACATCATCATCAAAGAGCCCTTATATACCCCTACTATTCAAATAACCATATGTTCAACATCTAATATAATTCTTCAATGAACATAATCATTAAACAATGAATTAGAGTACTATCTAGTTTCACCCATCATATAAGATATAACCGACTCACTTGATGATATATGGGAGCACCCATCATATAAGCTATAACAGGCTCACCTAGATCTATCTATAGGAACTCATCATATAAAATATAATGGGCTCGCCTGATGCTTTCTAGGCTCACCCGTCATATAATCTATAATAGGCTTACCTGATGCTATCTTTCCATTCCCATCGTATATATGTCTAAGAACTATAACCTGAATTATGTGTTTAGATCATTCATTTCATTATAAAATTCATATAAAAATATAATTATACATTTATAACATCATTAACCCATGGAAAATAAATGGGTTTCATGACAATCTCTTTGAAACATGATTGACCTAGGGAAAAGTAATGGGTTACCTAACAATATCTTGGAATCATGGTTCACTTGTGGAAAAGAAATGGGTTCCATAACAATCTCCTTGAAACATGATTAACAAATAAAAAAGAAATTAGTTCCATAAAAATCTCAATAAAAAATATAAATTGATCCAAATAAATAAGAAGAATGATATCATTACAAAATAAACCCATTGCAGAATAACTGAAAATAATGGTTGTTGACATTGAAGAATGAAAATACCATTAAAATATTATTAAATACATTTTTAGGGGAATAACCTTTTCATTTTGAAAATCAATTATTTAAAAAATAAAAAATCACAGAATATTATGAAAAACCAATTCATTGAAAACTTACATGGAAGCATATAAAATAAGTTTTAAAAAATAATTTAAAACATTCATTGAAAGAAATATATTTTCTGATTTCAATAATCACATTTTAAAAAAATTTGAAAAACGATTTATATTAAAATACACTTTTATTAATAAAATTTACTTTCCAAGTAAAATAATGGTCATGATTGCAGAAAATTCCATTCATGCCACACATAATAAAACAAATATTCCTTTCAATTTTTTGGTGAATAAAAAATGATAATTTTTTAAAAAAAGACTTGGATATTCCCTTCAAAAAAAATTTAAACAATTAAAACATATGTTAAACTATATTTAATAAGTAATGTAATTAATTTTCAAAGTATTTTTAAAAACATATTTTCATAATTAATGGTTTTTGAAGAAAAAGTTTTTTCAATCGAAGTGAGAAATAAAGTTGATTTTCGTCCAAAAATATCCTTTATTTTATGTAAAAAGTAAATGAAAAATTGTAATATTACTTGAAAAATATCCTTAATAACCATATAAGAATAAAATTATTGATAATTATTGAGATTTATATTATAATATTTCAACACTATAGACTTAATCATAAACAGTCCTGATAAACAATTAGATTGTAACATAATACTCATACCACTTTGGTAAATTTGAATCATATGCACCATGAAAATGATATCCTAAAATTGATATGTAAATAAAATTAATATTATAGATAAGAATCATAAAATTCATTCATGGGAAGCATATATATGAGAAAAAATAAATATGTAGTGAATATGGCATGTGTCTCATATAAGTAAAAAGTGATATTGAAATACTTATCTCACATTTCCTTCTAGATGAACATGTTTTAACATCTTGTATAGTGGTTTAAAAACCTTTATTAACTTATTATATAACCATATTAATATTTATAATATCTTATATTATCCTTCTAAAACATATTATCACCCATTCATTAATAAACATTCATTACTTTCATTGTTTTGGGTGTCAATCACCATCTTTTATCTTTAATGATTTGTAATGAATGTTCTGATTATTTTTCATATTATATATATATATAATATTTATAATAATAATCATGAATTAATAATCATATTTATACTTAAATTATACTTTAAAAACAAATAAATAAATATGGTTATGAAAAATGAAGTATGTTACGATCATGGAGATGATAAGTCGTATGTACGCATGAGTAACATTTCCATTTTTATTTGATCATTATAGAAAGGTGGTAAGAAATATTTTAAATTTCCGTAATTATCATAATATACTATATAAAAAATTATTTATTTAAATATATTTATATATATTATCCATGTGGTATGGTGATGAAAAAAGAATCACATCGCTTAGTGAATGCGGTAGACCACACATACACAAGTGATGCTATATTTTTTAGTGTAAAAATTTTATATTATCTTGTTATAATGATAAATATACCATGAATATAAAAATTATTTCATGAAAATAATATATTATCATTAAACTTATATTTATTACATTCCATTTAAAGAGTTAGTAAAATATTAATCAAATCACTTCGTGAGGAGGTAGTTCACCGTACACATTATCAACATTATCGTATCCCATATAGAATGGAAAGTAAAAAAGTTATATATGATATAATGACTCAAGATGAATAATTATGTTATAAATATCATATATATACTTTATATATATCAATACATCCATCCATGATAGGTGGTAATGGAAAAAATGAATGACAATAGTTCGCGAGGTGGTTGTCCGTCGTTCACCTAAATGATGATTTTAAAACTCATTCGATGTAAGTGGATATGTTTATAGGTAATTATCTTAACATAAAAATTTCAATATATTTAATTTTATTAGGTTATTATATCTTCATGTTAGTGAATAATTATAGGGGTGGTTGAAGAAATAAAATAGAAATGCTCATTAAATAACATTACCTCTTCTTCGAGTAACTTATTTTGGTTTTCACCAATGGCCTTCCATGGTTGAATTCATAATAATAATAAGGATTCTAGTATGGGAGTCAAAATTTATATAATGTATTTTTTAAGTTCTTGGACAAAAAATTGGTTTCTGATGATGCAAAAAGAGGATAATGGTGTGAGGCCTTTTATAAGTGAGGAGCGTGACACACTTGTAATATTGAAAAGAATGGATTCCACCCATATTTATTCATGTCACCTAGCACCAATAATGAAACATTATCAATTTCAGTAAGTATAAGGTCTAAATATAGACATAAAAAATTATACAAATGTTAATTCATTTTAACCATTATATTTTTAGTTTAACCCCTAGTAAATCCATTTTTAACTTAATCGCAAAAATTAATTTTTACTTTTTTTACTATTAATATTATTAAAATATTATGCTAAACTTATAAAAAAATGTGTAAGTTTACACCGGTGATTTATTTTTTAGTTATTTATTCTATTTTTACTTTGGTCTTGCGTTTTTCCTTTGAGTTTTTCTTTAATTTTGGGAGATAAATAGAAAATTTGTCTTTGACAGGGGGCACATGGCTTGTGCATAGTTAAGGTAAACCTTATTCCTTGCCCAATAAACCATGTTCCAAGGAAAAAACATATAGATATACTCTTATCAAATGGTTTTTAAAACGTGCTGCCAAACCATGAGGCATTTCCTGCTTGGACAGTAAGGGGAGCATAGTTACTACACGGTTTAGAAAACTATGCGGACTAACTATACAGTCTATCAAAATATTTAAATTTTACTTTTTACCCTTTTCCCAACCCCATATTTATTCCAAAATCACACCATTTCTCTCTCACTCTATGTTTTCATCCCTAAGTTCACCTCCACCTTATTCTCATCTCCCTTAGGCACCATTTTTGTGGGTAATTTAGATCAAATTCTTCAATAAATGTTCAATTAATTCCCTTCTTTCTTGGTTTATCTTCCTTTTATTGGGTTTTCTTCATATTTCATTGGGGTTTTACATTTCCAGTGAGTAGGGTTTCATTTTTTTTGGTAAGATATTAATTTTATGGGTTTAATATTGACGTTTAAGATCGATCTTTCCTCAAAGGGGTGTGATTGAGGTGAAATTGAAGTTTGGAATTGTTTTCTAGAAGTTTCTTCACACAAGGAAGATGGATCCATGCTTAAAAATTACTTGATGAATTTTATGTGCCTTATTGAGTGTCTAAAAATGTATTATGATCTATGTGTGTGGCATGAAATGTGTTTTTTAAATGTTTTGATATGAGTATGGATTGAAAATGATTTTCCTAAAGGAAGTCGGGTGTATTTATAATTTGAATTGTTGGTGTGATTTTTAAAGGTGTTTTATAAATTATGAAAGATGTTAGATAAAGTTTGAAAGTGGTGTGGAACATTATTTATAATGGTTATGGTGTTTTTTTGGATTTTAAATTGTTTTTGGATGTGAAAATGGTGATTTATCAAGTGATTTTCATTGTAAGGAATGTGTGTATATAAATTGTTGTGATCCTTGTGACATGTTGAATAGAAATTAAGCACAAATAAAAACCTAGGTATTTAGATGGTAGGAATAAGACTAGTATTTTGGATTAATCAGAAGTGGTTTAAACTATATTCATCTAGTATGATTGATGATACAAAACTTACTAAATGGTAATGAAGATTGCATAACACTACGTCCATGGGGTTTCCCCTCCTATAGGATTGTTCATGAAAATACAGTCAGTCCTGGTTACTATACCAAATTCCATTGAGATATGATATACATAGTGTCCCAATTATTGCTAGTTCCTGTTAGGTTTTCTCATGACTTAGTGATATATGGTAATATTGGACATACCATTGAAATATGGAATACTTAATTGCATGTTTGATAAGAAATCATGTTTTATTCTAAAATGTTTTTAATACAAATGTTCCTAGTTTATCTTTTAAAAAATTTGTGTATTTATTCATCTTATAATATGTATATCGTGGAACCTATTATTGGGTGGCATCCTACTAGGATTTGTATCACACCCTGTATACAAATTGTTTTATAAGTAGACATAGTTATGTTTAATATAGGTAAAGAAGTGGTGTTTAGAGATAGTGGTTCGGGATGCTATTCATCTTCACTTGCATGTGTTATGATGGTGTATCATGGATAATACTCCTCTTGTCATATGGGGGATTTTGGGATACCGACTTGTTTCCTTTTTGGTTGTAATACTTTTGGGATTTTATTTAATTTTGGGAACTTGAATCTAAAAAACAATTATACCTCGCTTGGTTGTGATTATTCAAATTCCTTTTACTTATTATTGTTGGTTTTTTTATTTTTATATAATCATGTGAAATCATTCCCAATGTTATATTATTAATACTTGGGAACTTTTTTCCATCTTGTGGGGATCCGAAACACCATTTGGTTCATACTCTGGATCGGTTCGGTCACTGGTTTGGATAAGTCGTGTCTTCTTTCATGACAAAATGGTATCATAAGAGGTTTCTCTCTTTTGATTTGAGTTATTTGGGATGATACTAAATAGAATAGAGCTAGGATTTTCGGGTCTTGAGGTTCTAGTTTTGAGTACATTGTTAGGACATTACACCTCATGATAGATCTTAAGTCTCCATGGGATGTTGGGATTTATTTTACTTCTCATCCTGGTGATATATATAGGCTACAGACTTTATACAGAAACTAGGTAGAGGTAAAGTGGTTTGTTTGTTATGTTATTGTAATGAGTCTAATTTCCTTTTATTTTTTGTATTTGGGTATTTTTTATCCCTGATGAAAATTGTCATAATGGTCATCTTGATAGTTTTCTTTGTGATTCTTTCTTTTTGTAAAAAACTTCCTCCCCATAGAATTCTTATGTAACTATGGTAAGAGACTGGAGAAAGTTATACCTCACCATTTGATCATAGATTAGTGTAATATATGGTTTAGTTTGTCCATTATTTGAGATAGTTAAGGGTCCTAGTCCTATTCAAGTTAGAGGAGCTGAACTATTTCATGTAAGGAAAAAAGCACAGAAGTTTCTTAAGAACATGCCTCATTCTTTCTGATGTAGAATGGAACCTCAGGAAGTAGAAGAATAGATTGAGAAAATAGATTTATGTTTTAGTTTCTAGACAACCCTGAGGAAGTCAAGGTGAAATGTTATTTATTATTGCTAGAAGGTTTGAGTAAAATGTGGTGGGACTAGGTGGTGAAAACTATACAAACAGTCATAAGAATTGGAAGAACTTCAATAATTTTTTTAAAGAATAGTGATATCTTGAGGCTTTGGCCTATAATAGATCCCAATAATTTATGGATCATATTCATGGGAACCAGTCAGTGATGGAGTATGCCAATCACTTTTCTAATCTAGTTGGCTATGCACCTGAAATATTTTCAAATGAGAAGATAAAGGATTAGAGGTTCAAGAGGGGATTGCAGCCAGAGATCTATTCTTAGGTATTTAAATTTATGTTGATGATGTGTGCTGAAGTGGTTTAACGTGTCTGTATAGTAGATATTGAACACAAGGGAATGTTTGGATTCTTTGGAGCTATGTTAGCGATGGTAAGTGGCAGTTTATATGAGAAAAAGAGGAAGCGAGATGATCATGGGAAAAAGGTTAGTGGAAGTTTCCTCCACCCTTCCCATTAGTCCCCATCTGTGGCTTCTGATGCATGGTTAGTTATATTTCATCAATGTTTGAAGGTATGTCACATTCAAACTACATGTATATATCCTCCCTAACTATTACATCAATGTAGATTTATGGGATACCATGTAGAGTTTTTGTAAAGTGATTTTCCCATATCAGAGTGGTGTAGGGTATGTGGCTACTAGGAGAATGTATGCCCATTGAGAGTAATTTAGTAAGCTGGGATCTTGTTTTGGTGGTCGAGGAGACAGAACTGGATCCTCTTCTAGGTAGATTTAGTTTCTGGAAGATACAAAGTTTAATGTTCATTTTAAGACTCTGGAAGAGACCAGGGATCTTCAGGATGTGGAACTAGCACCAGTAGAACTAGATGTATGATGTTAGACAGTTTAAGGTACTATTTTGATTGCATCATCTATAGATACTATTCAATGTGATATTGGTGCTTCTATTTCATTTACCTCATCCCATATTATAGATGCTTGGGGTTTTCTGACCATAATCATGTCTCCTATGATGGAGTTGGTGATGGTGCTTGGTAAGAAGAAATTGAACGGTATTAGATGTACATCTTGTGTGCTCACCATATCAGGGTTCTATATAGAGTGGAGCTCCTTGTAATAGATATGGACATCTTCGATGTAATCCTCAGCATGGATTGGATGGTGTGATTTAAGGAAAATATCAATTTCTATAGGTATAGGGTGATCTTCACGTCACCTGATGAAAGTACCCAGGCCTTTCATGGTGAACAGGATCCTAGGTTTGGTTGTGATAGACCTCAAAATCTAGAGTTAGGCTGTCATGTTTTTTAGTTATCATCACTCATGTGGGAGGAATATGGTGGGGCTTCTAAGGGTAGATGTAGAGACCCAAATCTTGACGTACATAGACATTACATTACTTTTTCATAATACTTAATACATGACAAAAACAGATGCCCAAAGACAGTATTAGTTTAGTGTCTTGGGAAACTCGGAACATAATCTTCTAATCATGGTGAAAGATCTTCAACATCTCCCATAAGGATATTTCTATTTGGATTCCTTATCTAAAACCTTTCTTTATATCCTGGGAAAAAGAAAACATAAAAAGGGTGAGCTAAAATGCTCAATAATGGTAAACATGGAGAACATAAAACAATCCATAAACATTTGAACGTAAAAACATGAGCATAAAATCTAAACATCAAAATCTTGAGCAATGACATAAAACATGGAAGTATATAAGGCATAGATCATAAAGTAACATTAATCATGATAAAATATCATGGGAATAAAACATGTAATTGTGGAAAACCATTAAGCATGTGTTATGATTTCCATAGTAGTCAAGGCATCATTGCCAAGACCATCACAATGGACAAAGTCCATTACTGAACCAGGTTTACTTGTTGTTCCAACCCTGTATTACAGAACTGGATTCACTTTTCGTTCCATCCATGTCTATCTCATGAGATATAAATCTTTACCCAATGCATTGGAGGGAGATATTAGTCCCACCCATCTCATAATGAAATCATTCTTACGTGTGCCAGAACATAAACATAAATCATTCATCATAACCCAAAGAATAAAATGGGTTTCATAAACATCATCTCATCATAACATAATCCATATAAAACAAATGAATATCATTTCATCATAAGAAAAGTAAAACCATGTAAATCATAGAGACATTATACTTGAAACATGCACATATTAAATAATGTCATCTTAGATGGAAAATGGTTTTGATAAAAAAACTTGAAATGAATTCTTGAGAAAAATATCCTTTCTTCTTCAAAATCATTTTTTTTCGCAAAATGCCATGAAATTTTAAAATAAAAGGATTTTGTTGAAAATATTCATGAAATATTGTAGAGTACGATTCATGAAAATACGTCATTATGATACCGTAAAAATATGTTCATGTCGTATAAGTTAAAAAACATTCTCCTTGTACTTTTAACAGAAAAGTCAAAAAGTACCACGTATGGTAAACAAAAAAAAAGATTCTTTCCATAATACAAAGTAAAAGTCAAAGAGGGGTAAAAATTACTTTAAAAATACATGGAATAATATAAAACACTTTATGAAAAACATTTTTATGTACATGGATGAAAAATATAACCTTAGTAAATACTTACGTATAAGCAATCTCGGATAAAAATGAGATTGCAAAATCATCCCTTACCTTATGTCCAATTTCTTCTGTATGTGTCCGAGACTTCTTTATAGTGGGTTTAACATATTATTAACTTTAATAGAACCATAATAATATTTATGATATCATATATAATCCACTTATGACTTTACATTACCTATTATTTTGTCAATTCCATGTTAAAGCAGCGTTTTGGGTAAATTCGTTTCATTTATTGTACGTGTTTAGACTTGCTGTTCATGATATTATTACTTATAACCGGATTTACTTAATTCCATAATGTAAAAAATGATTTATATATAATATATATTCAGCATAAATATATATGATATATCAATAAATGGAATGAAATACACCATTCATGGAGACGGTAGGTCGTACGTACGCATGAACGCTGTTTTCGTTTCCTTATTGAATTGAATGGAATTAAGTAAATGAAACATATATGTACATAAATACAGTATCATTATTATTTCATATATTTCATGATTATTTATTATATATACTTTATAATCATTCTTGAATGGTTAACATGGAGAATGAATCTCATCACGTCGTAGAGACGGTATCCGTACGTACGCACGAGCAATGATATCGTTCCCATAATTATTGAATAGAATTGGGGTGGATGATATAATATCTCAGAATAATTATTATGTTATAATAACCATATATAGTTATTATTTACACCATTATACCCATCCAAGTATGGTGGTGGTGGAAAAACAAATTACACCACGGCGTGGAGACGGTATTCCGTACGTACGCACGCGCGGTGATTTCATTTTCCCTAGGATGGATAGAAGGTGAAAGAGGTTTGGTTCATATTTATAATAACATATCGATATATGATTGATACTGATGTTATTAATTTATTATTAAACAACAATAGAATAGGAAGTATAAGAAGAAATTAATTTGAAAGAATCGGTAAAGGATATTACCTCTTCTTCGACGCGCCTCTTCTAAACCACCTCTTAGGTCACTAAAGTTGGACTTTGAAGAAGACCAGTACCTCTATTATGATAATAGGAAAGTGTAGAATATAAATGGTTAGGTTTTGGCCGATCTTTAAGGCTCAAAGTGGTGTAAGGAAGAGAGGGAGGTGGTTTCCTTTTATAAGAGAGGAGAGGGGCACTTTTAGAAACCTCTAAAATATTAATTTATAATAAACTCAAACCCCACATAAAAACCTCCAAAAATGACTCAAATCAAAATATTAGATGAAATAGGGTTGTAATATAATCAAACAATAAGATCTAGACATGTTGGTAATTTATTTTAAACCTTATCAACTTGATTTATCCTTATTTAATCTATTTAATTTTGTTTGTGGTGATAATTTTCTTAATATTAAATTGTTATAAATAATTACTTATGTGTTTTTATTTGTCCATAATTGAATAATTTATTACATTTTAGACTATATAAATTTAAATTTATAATTTATAAATATTTTTTTGATTTTTCAACAATTTAATAATATGTTATTTTTATAAAATAATAATAGTGTCAATTTGGACACTATTCATTTATTTGAATTTAAATAAAATCCACATAGAGGATAGATTTAAACCAAAATATTTAATAGATTAATAACATTTCATATTCATCTAAAAAATTCATGGATCACATTAATTTGTTCATATAACATTTATTTTATTATTTTTAAAACCATTTATTTGATATTTCCCTTAATAAAATAATTACAACAACATTTTTGTATAATTATTTAACATACTAATTGTTGAATAAAAAATAAAGAAAAATACTATGATCTAGATAAATATAATATCTTCCAAAATAATACTTTTACTCGAATATATTATCTAAAAATCACAACATGTAAATTGTTATATTTATTAAAGTATAAAGTTGGCAACTTTCACATCATTTAAAATAAAATAATATAATTGTCATAATCGCATTTATAAGGCTCCAAATGGTGAAATATTCGAAGATTGGATTCTTATGGATTACCTGTACATGACCAATAAGTTTTGATCAGGTTTTTGGACCTTTAATGGGTATTATTAGTTTAATAAAAACTATATTATTGATTTTTCACTAAATAAATAATTTCTGCATCATTAATGTATAAGCTATTAAGGTAATTATATATTTTTTAAAAATTACAAATAAATTACCATGACAAATAAAACCATTTAAGCTTTCAAATGAGTATTTATAATCAAATTTATATTCTGTATAACCTTATATTAAAAATAATTTAATTATTAAAGTTGGAGTGAGACATATTTCACTTTCATTTAAATAAAATAAATTAAAGGTCTTAATTACATACAAGTGGGTTCTAATAAATATCATTTCTACCCAAGTATATTTTAGGATGAAATATAATCATCCAATTATATTAAGACAAGTGTTAGTGTAATTTTATAATATTATTTTCACCCTTAATTACCTAATTTACCTTTAACTGTGGTAAATAAAATTTACCGTAGTTACTATTCATAATGCCCAAAAATAAAAAGTATCCTATTATCAAAATTTGGAACTACTGATTCTAAATATAGAATCCATTTTTCTAAATTCAAGACACAGAGGATGCAGTAATTAATTTGAAATTAATCCTGTTGTCAAAAAAATGGGTTTTTATTTAAAACATTGCAAAAGATTGAAATGTTTTTACCTATGAATTCAATATAAAATTAATGATAATGCCATAAATTATATTAAATAGTAAAAATATATTCTATTTATACTTTAAAACCATTCAATATCATAATTTAACCATATAAATTATCTTAATGAAAAAACTTGTTTTTAAATAAAATTTAGCGTGTTTTTACTATTAATCAAAATATGAACATTATCAGAAGAATAAAAAAAACGTTATCCAATGTAAATTTTTATATCTTGATTCACAAGAAAAAGTTTATTTTGTAAAATTTAACTTATAAACTTGTTAAAATTAGATTTAAAATGGGTGCGCCATCAAAAGGCGGAAAAACTGCATTTTTGAAAAATACTTCTTTTATCCAAAAAAATTGATTTTGTTCTCATACCTCATTCCAGAAAATGTGTACGATGAATTATAATGTTATAAAATTAAAAATTCAGTTAATATTATTCATAATGGCTAGTTTATAATAATATTATAACAATATATCGTTGTCTAGTGAAACTCAGTATTGCGTACAACACACGCTATTGAGGAAGGTCGCTCTTGCGTGCAAGACAAGCCAAGAATAGTGTTTGTGTATACTACAAGCTAATACGGTGTTGCGTATAGAACAATCTAATCTTGGTGTAGTGTACAACACAAGACATCAAAGAAATTAAAAAGAATATTTCACAAAAAATCTTGGGGTGTTATAGTAGATTACCTCCTATGGTGGATAAGTTACCAGAGGTATTTCTAGATGACATTTTTGGATTGCCTCCAGAAAAGGATGTGGAGTTCTCTATAGATTTGGCACTGAGAACAAATCTTATATTTATTCCCTTGTATAGTATGTCCCCCACTGAGTTGAGGAAATTAATGGTACAACTAGAATATTTTAAATCCAAAGGATTCATTTACATGAGCATATATCATTGGGATACACCCATGCTATTTTCTAAAAAGGATGATGAATATCTATGATTGTGTATTGATTACTGGGAGCTCAATAAGGTAACCAAATAGAAAAATTATCCCTTTCCTAAAATTGACAACTTCTTTGAATAGTTAAAAGGGGAAAGGTGGTTCACTAAGATACATTTTCATTAGTGTTACCACCAAGTCAGGGTGAAAGAGGACAACATCTCAAAAATAGATTGTCAAAGCAGGTACAGGAATTTTGAGTACTTTTTCATTCTTTTAGGGTTGAAGAGTGCTCCACCTGTCTTTATAGAGCTCATGAATAATGTGTTCCACGAGCATCTTGACTACATCATCATTATATTTGTGGATTACATCCTAGTTTATTATGGATCTAAGGAAAAACTTCAAAGGCACTTGAGGATCGTTTTGGGAACTCTTTGGGATCATCGCCACTAAGCCATGTAATCTAAATGAACCATCTGGATTAAATAGGTGAAGTTTCTAGACCATGTGATCTCAGAGCAAGGGTTTTAGTGGACCCTATAAATATCAGTACAATTAATTCATGAGAGAAACTAAATAATATGTTTGAGATCAAAATATTTCTATGCCTGTCCAAGTATTATAGGAGGTTTGTTTTGGAATTATATCATTTTTCTTTGCCCATGAAATCACTCACCTAGAAAGAGATGGAGTTTGATTAGAGCCCTGAATTCCCAGAATCCATCAAATAGATAAAGCGACAATTGAATACTCATTCCAGAATCTTGAATGGTCAATGTGGTTTATTTTTATTCCACGTGTATGGGTCTCAGGTGTGTTCTTATTCATGATGAACATGTGGTGGAATATGCCTCTCGCCAGCTTCGACCACCTGAAAAGAACTTCTCGACTCATAACCTAGAATTATAGGTAGTAATTAATTACCTAAAGAAATTTTGTCATTGCCTTCTTGGGGAGAAATTTTTAATTGTATTTTGATCATAAGAGCATTACCTATATTTTCTCTTAGAAAAATATTAATTTAAGGCCGCATCACTGGGTTGATTACTTTCATGGGTTTGACGCCGATATCATGTATACCCTGGGAAAATGAAATGTTTTTGAAGATTCTTTAAGAAGAAAATTTCCAGTGTAAGCTTTGATGAATTCCAAAAATGAGTGGATATTGATGGGCTTTTTTCTCAGATGAACCTATAGACAAAGGATCACAGTGTAGGTACGTTTTGTCCAGTATCTATTTGATTCATTCCCTTATAGAAATGATTCAGTAAGAGAATCATTTCGATGATTTTTTCCGGTAGTCTATGCAGCTTTTCCATGGTGGGTAGATGCCTTGTGATTGGTTGTTTTCTCCCAATGTAATCTTATGCTTTATGTGCCGGTCTTTTGTCCCACTATCATTGAGAAAGGTGGTGATGTAAGATAGACACCAGTTTTAGTAGGTTGTTCATCCTGGTGATACAAAATTGTATTATGATGTTTTTCGATAGTTTTGGAGGCTATTTGTGAGGCGGGGTACAGATGACTTCATTTCGAGGTGGTATACTTGTCATTTGGTAAATGCATAGAACTATAGGCCCTCTGTTTTGCTTCATTTGCTACCAATTACTACATATAAATGGGAAAAACTCTCCATGGACTTCATTGTCGGCTTTCCTCATACACCTCATGGAAATAATTCTATATGGGTAGGGATTGATCATCTGACATAATCATCCCACTTCATTCCTATGAGAGATTCATATAAGGTGGATGGGTTGGGATAATCACATGTTTTGTAAATAGTGATGCTTTATGGTGTGCCATAAGTGATCATTTCTGACAGGGACCCCCGTTTCACCTCTCAATTTTGAGAAGGTCTTAAAAATGTTCTGGGTTCACTGGTTGAATTGAGCATGACATACCATCCTCAAATGGATGGTTAGACAGAGCAGAGAATCAGATTTTGGAAGACTTGATCCAAACATGTGTCTTGGATCTTGGAGGATCTTGGGATAACTGTATGGGATTGGTCAAGATTTCATTTAATAATAGATACTGATACTTGATTCCAATGGATCCCTTTGAGGTAGTCTATGTTTGTCTGTTTTGGTGACCATTGTGTTTGTATGAGGTGGATAAAACCTCACTGTTGGGACCAATCATAGTGGTGACGACCTCTAAGAAAGTCAAGTTGATCAGATAGTAGTTGTTGAAAACTCATATTCATCACAAATATTATTCAAATCAGAGGCACCAGGATTTAGAGATTTTTATGGGTGACTGAGTGTTCCTGAAGGTACCACCTCACTTGGTTCCTCGTCATTTTTTAATGCTAGGGAAGCTAACACCAAGGTATATCAGGACATTTCAAATCACTGAGTAGGTTGGTAAGTTGCAATACGTTTTCTAGTTAATGTAAATTTAAAATGTGTTTTATGTCTCTCAGTTGAAAATGTATAACCTGGATTTGTCTCATATGCTAAATTTGAAAGAGTTAGAAATAGAGACTTATTTATCTATGTTTGAATTTCTAGTGCAGATAGTGGATTCTAAAGAGAAGGTGCTTTGTGGGATGTCTATTCTACCAGTCTAAATTCATTACCATCATGGTAATGATATGAATGAGACTTGGGAATAGAATTCATGGGTTGAGAAAAAGTATCCATCTCTACTCTCTGATCAAGCACTGGGATTGATTTTTGAGGAAAGAAATTTTTCATGGTCAGGATAATTGTCACGACCATTATTTTTTTTTTGAGGTACTTATTCTTTTTATTTTGGTATTTTATTTTTTCCATCAAGTTTTTCTTGAGTTTTGGGAGAGAAATGGAAATTTTGGCTTTGTCAGAGGGTGGCACATGGCCTGTGCACAGTTAAGGAAAACCATGCACCTTGACAAGGAAATCATGTGCAACGATGTCATTTTTGGATAAATTCTTATCACATGGTTTGTAAACTATGTGATCTGATCATGTGGCATGTCATACTTTAAAATTAAGGGGAGAACATTTTCTGTATTGTTTTGAAAACCATGAAAACTAACTATGCGGTCTGTATTAGTAAATTAAAATTAGATTTTTACCCCTTTTCCCCTACCTTATTTTAATCCCAAGTCATCCCATTTTTCTGCCACATGGTATTTTCAGCCCTAGGTGCACCTCCGCCTTCTTCTCCTCTCTCGTGGGCTCCATTTTTGTGGGTTATTTATCTCGTATTCTTCAATGAACCCTCAATTACGTACCTTATATCTTGGTTTCTATCCATTTTCTATGGTTTTCTTCCTATTTCTTGGTGTGATTTATGATGATGTTTTATAAATTATTCAATATGTTTGATAAATTTTTCAAGTGGTGTGAAACATTTTTTAGAATGGGTTTGGTGTACGTTTTATTTGAAATTGTTTTTGGTTATAAAAATGGTGATTTATCAAGAGCTTTAAATTTTTTGGGATGTGTGTATGTAAATTTTTATGATCATCTTGAAATGTGGATTGGAAATTGAGAGAAAAGGGAAACCTAAGTAACTAGATGGGCTGGCTTAGACTAGTATGCTAGACTACTCTGAAGTGTTTCATCCTTGATTAATCAATAAGGATTTAAGATACAACACTAAATAAATGATAATGATGATTAGAAGCCACTACACCCATGGGATATCCCCTCCTAGTTGATCATGCATGGGAATGTTGTTAGTCATTTTTACTATACCACATTCGACTGAGATACAAGGTACTTAGTGTCCCATTTATTTTTACTTCCTAGAAGATTTTCCCATGACATAGTGCTCTATCGTAATAACGTACATACCATTGGCATATGGTATGATTTGATTGTTTTTTAAAGAAATCATGTTTTCAGTTAAAAAATTTTCAATAAAAAATTTCATAGTGTATTGTTTATAAAAAAGGAAAGTTTATTAATCTTATAATTTTTATAGCATGGAATCTCTTTTTGGGTGGTATCTTAGTGAGATTTTTCTCACACCCTACATACACCTTTGGGAGTATGTAGACTTGGTTATGTTTGATATAGATATAGGAAAGGTATTTGGAGATGGTGGTTTGGGATGATAGTGGTATTCCCTTGAAGGTGTTGTGGTGGTGGCATAAGGATGATACCCCTCTTGTCCTATGGTGGTTTTGGGATAATGACTTGTTTCCTTTTTGGTAATAAAGCATTTGGGTTTTTATTTAAAGTTGTAAACTTGAATCTTAAAATTTTTTATATCTCATTTGGTTGTGATTATTCAGATTTGGTTTATTCATTATTTTTGGCTATTTATGTTTATATAATCGAGTGAAATCATTCCCAAGTTATATTATTGATACATGGGCATTGGTTTCCATCCTGTGGGGATTGGGAATGCCCTTCGGTCCTTACAACTGACCAGGTTGGGTGCCGATATAGATCACATCCTGGATTGGATCGTGACATGTAATCCATTTTTAAAAATTCAATTCACATAAGTAGATAATTTTAATTTAAAACAAATCCATAAAACATGATGATAAAGCATATTTTCAAAGATAAAATGATCAAATGTTTACAATGTTATTTTATACAATTTCAACATGAAATTGACTAAAAAGACCTACATTTAATTAATTGGTATATAATTTATCTAATTTTTCTTCAAATACAATTTATAATATGATAAAACCTTATAAATATTTTCATCAAAAACAAACTTTTCAATTAAAATTCAATATTTTTCACTATACATCAAAAAAATTAACTTTTAAGAAAATTCCCAAACAAAATCCACATAATATAAATTTACATTATAATTTAATAAGTAATTTTTTTTTTCTCAAATAAATTTTATGAAAGTGGTAAAAATTAAATTTAAAACATAAGCATAAGACACGATGAAAAACTTGGTTTTCGAGAAGTGTATTTTTTCAAGAAGAAAATTTTTTTATATTAAATATATGTATAATAATAATCATTTTATAAATATAATTTAAAAATTATTGATATATGAAAAAGAAATTATATTTATAAAATTCCTCATTAGGTATTACTTTAATTAATTTAAATGGAGAAAAATTATGCAATTTAAAACAGTTTAAAAAAATCCCTTTTAGACCTTAAAACAAAATTATACTGAAATATGAGATAATGTTGATTGAAAATTAATTTAATTATTTAAATATAAATAAATAATTCTTATGTTACTTGAAATAAATTTCAAAAAAAATTTAAATTTAAAATTAAATTATTTATTAAATAAAAATGATATTTTTACAAAAATATGTATTTCTCACTATTCGCTGAAAAATAATTACTTTATGAGAAGTCCCAAAATTTCAACCAAACTAAATTAGGATATTCCATTTATATAAATAAATTTCAGTTTATCAAATACATTACAAAAAAATTCCAAAAAGTAATATAATATTATTATTTTGATGAAAAGTAATAAAAATCATTTTTGAAGAACAAACTTTTATTCCAAACAATTGATCAATTATTTATTAAAAACTTATTAATAGATTATATTGAGTATGAAATATATATATATATATATTAAAGTATTTTATATACTTCATACCGTCCAATTTACAGGCTCGTTCATAATAGTTATATATATCATGGTTTTTTTAAGCTCAGTGTTGCGTGTTGAATACGCTATCAAAATTAAAAATCTTTGGATTGTGTGTAACTCAAGATATTAAATAAATAATATTTATTTTGAAACAAATATATTATAATGTACTAGGGTGTTATATTCTCTTCTAGTATCATTATAGTGTGTCTCATAGGCTATCGTATAAGGCCCCAGCCTTAAAACTTACTTAATCTTGAGTTATTACAAGATTACACATTGAGGATCTTTTCAGGTTTAGAGTTTTAGAGAATTAGATCATGAAACTTGCATTACATTCCACATTTAAACAAATTGGTTACATAAAAGACAGTATTCATTCTTCCCATCAACGGGAACATATTTAAAATATAACACGGATTCTTTCTTGACACATCCTTGACACTATCATCACATCATGTACCTTTCCCTTGACCTGTGAAAAACATTTCAAAAACTTGGGATGAGCATAAAAAGCTCAGTAAGAGTTATAAAAATATGGAAAGGAAACATGAGTTCATATATACATAAGAATGAAATCATACTTTACCCATAAAACAAAGGCACTTTAACATACCTCATCAAACCATGAATAAATCATAGAAATCATAAGACATAAAGGTAACTTGAGGCATTCATAACATTCTTACGTAGGGAGTAACCCTCTGGGTTACGTTTGGAATACCCATCACAGTATATTCCCTAAATCTCTTCGGAGAAACCTTAACGTTTCACTCCTTCGCGTTACCCAATGCATTGGAGAGATATATCGGGCTCACCCGCCCTTAGTTTATCACGGAACCACCCGTTCTTCATAACAATGCCCAAGAACCATAACATAATCGTATCACATAAACATGAATAAAGTAAACATAACATTTCCACATTTCAATCACAATATAACATTTTAGGATATTGAAATAATGAATCCATTCAAAAATAAACCATTTCCAAAACCATTTAAAACATTTAATAAAGAGATTTTTGAATCAAAGTGTCCCATACCACCTTGAAGCTTTTAACATTTTAAACCATTAATATCCATATAAATAAATCCTTAAAACCATTTTTAAAACATGGATATTAATAAGAACAAATAATTAAAACATTTAAAACAATATTTTGGTTAAAGGGGTTTTACCAAAATTAGAGACACTTGAATACAATAATCGAGGAATAAAATTTAGTCAGAACTTTATAATATCATGAGAATAAAAGGATTCATGATATAATACTCCAAAAGACAGTATATACACCATATAAGAGTGAATTGGTGCATAACAACAATGAACCCTCAATAGAAATGTCAAATGTGATGAAATCCCTTATAAAGAAGGTATCCTTAAATTAAGGACAAATCAATCTCAAAAATATGTGTGACAAATATAAATACACCCAATATAAGTGGATATTAAGTGTAAAACAATAAAAGGTAATTCACACATATTCAATGGATGACATATTCAATGACTACATGTTGAACCCAAAGAAATCAAAATTGGGTTAAAAAGTTCCATTGACAGCCTAACGGCATCACATCAAAATGAGTTGATGAGAGATAAAAAGTGTATCTCATCACTTGGACATAAAATTTACATCAATAAGGATATATGATAACATATCCCAACATAACAATATGTAAATTAAAAGACCCAACAAAATAAGTCTTTTTAAAAAAAAGAGGATGGTGAAAGGTTCCCTTACCGACTTGGGTATCTTTCCAAACATACACCCCATGAAAGAAGGACAATAGATCATTGATGTAAATACGCATAAACGAGGGTATATTACACAAAGAGTAGAATAGTGGGCAGTACATACACCACTCAATGGAATTTGTGGCAAATGTAGCATAAATCTCACGGGAATAAAAGTGAGATGAAAAATCCCTTATGAAAACTTAGCAGCCTAACGGCGCCACTTAAAACTTCCAAAATGGATTGATGAGATCAAATAGAGTATCCCATCATATTAAAATAGAATTTAAAGCAATAGGAATATAAAAGAAAATCCCCCAACATAACAAATAGGAGCTTAGAAGAAGTGACACAAAGGAGAGTACTTAAAAAGAAAGAGAGAGGTTAGATCTCTTACGAAAGTTCGGCAGCCTAACAGCGCCACTCAAAACTCCCAAAATGGATTGATGAGAGAGAATAGGGTCTCTCATCACATGAACATAAAAATTACAGTAAATGTAATATAAAATATCATCCCAATAACAATAAAGATGAGCTTTAAAAGGAATGACATAAAAGTGTGTACTTAAAAAGAAAGAGAGGAGTAGGATCCCTTACCTCGGGTCCGACTTGACTCGATCGTTCTTTAATCTCCTGAATAATAAACATCAGTTAATTTCTAATTACTTAAGAACCTTTTTCAAGTTCATTATTACTTTTATACCACTTATTACCATGTCATAATCATTATGTAATCATTTAAGTTAATAATATTTGTTTTGCCGATATTTGGTTATTAAGTCGAAAGTGGACTTCTTACAATTACATGTTGTTCGTGTGGCCAAATTTTTATTATATCCAGAATTTTATTCATTATGTAGATATCATATATGTCATATATATCCAGTACATGCATGCATTTATAACATTACATAATCATTTAGAGGTAAGAAATGAAATGCACCGTTCATGGAGACGGTAAGCCGTACGTACGCATGAACGCTACTTTCATTTCTATTTCGTATTTTATAGAATGGAATAATAATGATATAAAGGTATATTATAATTCCAGTATAATATCATATATAATATCATATTTACATCCTTTATACATCCCACATATGGTATTTAACGAATCAAATCACTTTGAGGGGGCGGTAGTCCGCACTTCCTTAAATGAAGATATCGCGTATACCCATAATGGAAGCCATAAAGGTAAGACAAAAATGAAAAATACAGAAGCATAAATAAAACATAAACATATTATATATCATATATAAAAATAGTGACATCATAATGTCCACCTTTGAAGGTGTTAAATGAGTATTGAACAATCATCGTTTCGGGAGGCAGAATTTCACCATCCACGGAAACCGTTTGTTCTTTAACCATTTGATGTAGTTTTGTGAGAGTGTAGCTCGAATAAATCTTATAACAACATCCTAGTATATTTAAGATACTGGTGTTGTTACAAAAGAAGTAAATACAAAGAGTTTAGGGGGTTGGAGAATCAAAATAAAACAAATGAACATGAGAGAATAAATTACCTTTAAAAGTGTAACTCCTTTTGATTTGAGCCTAAAGGCTTCCTTTGAAAGGATTCTGCCCAAAGGGAATCCTCTAGAATGAGGAGAGGGATGTGGATAGAGTAAATGGGAAGGGGTTGGCCGAGCCAAAGGCTTGAGGAGTGTGTTAAATGAGGTAGCGGTGGGGGCCTTTTATAAGAGGAGAGAAGGGGCACTTTTGGAAAGTAAAGAAATATTACTTTATTTGAAAATGTTTTTCGGTTTCAAAAGGTACCACATTGATATAATTCGTGGATAAGGTGATAAGGCTTCTAAATCCACTCATCCAATAAGTTTTGGACATGTGTAGTGCATATATTTTACATTATCATTCCATTTTATTTAAATCGTCAAATAATGATGTCATCGCTACATCATTATTATGTCATAAATAATTTAATTTATTTAATGTCTAAAAATTATAAAAAAAATACTATGATGTAGGAAATCTTCTTATCTTTCCAATGGATATTTATAATCAAAAATATGACTTGTATAACCCCACTTAAAAATTGTTTTAGTAAAACATATCATGTTTGTGTCAATTTTACTTTTACATTTAAAAAAAATGTTATTTATGTCATTTCCCAACCAAAGTGGATCCATGGGGTCCCCAAGTTGACCCATGGCTTGTCTTGGTCGTCCATGATACAACCAATAGGTGTAGGACAAGTTTCATGGTGTTTTCACATTCTTATAATATCATTTTTACCTTAAACTACACTAATTACCTCTAATCGCGATTAAAAACTTAATAAGTTACTATTCACCAAAAAATTATTTTAATCTCATTGAACCACATTTTACATCTTAATGACAACCATGTATGTCGGATTTTTGAAAATCAAAACACAATGATGGCAAAATTTCATTTAAACGGAAAATCAGTTTTTATAAGTACCACTTAGTGGTTTCACTATTCATCAAAAATTGAAGGTTTTCAGAAAAATCCCAAAAATTCACCCTAAGCTATATTTGATATTCTGAATTCAAAAATGAAGTCCGTTTTAAAAAATTCAAAACATATAAGTCACATTAATTAATTTAATATTTAATTCCCGCTGTCATGACAAATAGCGTGTTTTATGAAACAATAAGTATCAAAAGATTGACACTAGTTTAAGGCTGATTTCAAAGTCAAATTGATTCCAACGACCACTATTGGATTTAATGGTAAAAATATTTTCTAATTTCACTTTAAAACCAATTCAAAATATAATCTAATCATATAAATAAATTAGATTAAAAAGTGGTTTTGAATTAAAATACAACATTTTACACTATTCATTAAAAAAAATGAACTTTATCGGAAAGATACCAAAAATTTACACAAAGTAAATTTTGATGTCCCGATTATTAATAAGAGTTTTATTTGGTCCAAAACAATGTTTAAGAGTGAACAAAACTATATTTAATGACGGTTCTCCATCAAAAGGTGATAAGTGAACTTTTAGTGAAAACTAGGGCTTATATGCCTAAAATTGAATTCTTTTCGTATTTTAAGCCTCTATCCTTTATTGGATAAATGTAAAAACATTTAAAAACATATATAATCATATTTTAGTTATTTCTATCCATTCCCGCCATTACAACGGCTACATGTTAACGACCATTTAAAATAAGATTATTTTATTATTAGAGTGAAACGTAAGATTCCCAAGAAACTCGTTGTTGCGTGTTGGGTACGCCATCGAGCATAGCATCCCCTTTAAAGTCATTTAAATATTTTATTCACAAATATGGATAAATATGAAATTTCATATTCTTTATTTACCTGGGGTGTTACATATTGAATATAATTTTATTCTTTTAAAATCTCAGGGTGTTACATCCTTCCCCATGTAAAAAATTACATCCCCGCAATTTGATCTTTGTCTCTATAATCAAAGGATTTTTAGTTGAAAATAATTTTTTATAAAAACAAATTTTAAAAAAGGTTAATATAACATCTAATTTATAATAGTGAAATAAAAGTGTGAGGTTCATATGGAATAACAGATACTAGGTTTCCAAATAAAAGAACATTGGTGGGAAGTGATGATCTGGACATAGAAGAAAAGAATAAATAATTATGGATAGTTATTGAGCTCATTGGTCACAAAAAAGTTAAAAATAAATGGAATTTTAAGTTCCTAAAAACAAAAAAACTATTCTTTTTTAAAATACTATCTGATTTGTTATATATGAATGTAATAGGATAACATTTTTTAAGGTCCTTTTTCTAATGTTGGGGAGATCATTCACAATATAAACTGAAAAAAAAAATGAAATATACTTACATAAAAAGTATAATTTCATCAATTAATCAGTTTATACTATAATATCATCTTTTTATCCAAACTATGATTATTCATGATGAATTTTTCATGCTTGGAGAACTAAAAATCATCTTTTAAAGGATAACATAACCCTAACTGGTATATCAATATATTGCACCTATCTTTTCACATTTACAAACAAGAAAATTGTCCAACAATGGTAATATAATTCAAAAAATGATTAAACCATCTTATGATGGAATAATACATTGATATCAAAAATGAAACTATAATTCCCATAGTAAAAAACTGAATCATTTCTAAAAAACTCAACATTAAAGAGTGTTTTAACCAAAAATATTATATCATACCTTTAATCATAAAATCCAAAACTATAGAGTTTTCTAAAATAACATTAATCACTTATTCCATGAATCCCTTTTCAATCACACGATTATCCATATAATAAAAATTATATTCCCATAATTACCTCAATAACCAAGATCATATAATCCATAAAGGTTACCAATATCTAAAAATATTATTTCTGTAAAATTTAAACTCAAAATTTACATTAATATAATGAGTTACATATAATTTAACATGATATAAATTCTCATAAAGGTTCATTCACAACTTTAAGATCTCATCACTACGAACCCCAAAAGGGGTGTTGAATACATTGAATATATCATCATCCTTAAGATTACTGGCCTATGAGTTTATGCATAACTCTTAATATAACCTCACATGATAACATCATAATCTCCAAATTTTTCTAAACCTTTCCTTTGATACCAACTATAATAGCCCAGAACCTACACTCCAATATTTGGTACAGAAATCATAAAGTTTATATTTCTTTCCTTAATATCAATAATTGGGACCCAATTTTTTTCATCCAAACCTTACAACATAAAAATGAAACATTGGATCACTTAAATTATCACTGGCCTTTTAGTTATATAATTTTAGATAATTAGGACAAAATCATAAATAAACAATACCCATGCTATTAAATTGGAATTTCTCACACTTAACCAGATTTTCTTATTTCACATTATGCAATCATCATTATCCATATGAAATCCCCTCTAGTGATAATTCATTCAACCTCATTATTTATAACTTTTAGAAGAGGAAACATAATAATGGTGAAATAAAATTTCTAGTAAGTGTAAACATAATAATTAAAAATTAAATATTATCAATGAGCATAAGAATTGTGTATGGGTATGGTGACATAATCAGATTGCATGAGCGAAACATAAAATAACTCATACACATAAATACCAAATTCATCAATCATTAAACATGTAATAAGGTTTTTCTAAAAGAAGGATTCATAAAATTCAATAATAATGATCCTTGAGATATAAATATTGATCAAAGGTAACATGATAAACCCATAGAGAGAAAAGATAAAATGTGTTTTTATCATAGAACATCATTATTATAGAACCCATGTAGTTGGAATAACCATACAACCAATATCCAATATAATTATTCATAGCACATAATCATTACCTAATTTATTGGATCCCTATATAGTAACACCCATCATATAATATAAAACGAGTTCACCTGACACTATTTGGGAACACTAATCGTATAAGCTTTAATGGTATCACTTTAATATTTTGAAATGAATGAATTCTACCCACATTTTTTCATGACCTAGAGATAGAATAATAAACCGTTCATGATCCTAGAATTTATAACGTATAAATATTTCCAAAATTATATTTTATACATATGTTTCGGTAATTTAACCCTTATATTTTTAATTTAACCCCATGATAAATCCATTTTAACCTTAACCATGAAAATTAATGATTACTATTTTAACTATACATTCTGGTAAAAAATTAAGTTCAATTTATTATAGAATATAAATTATTCATATTCCAATTATTAGTTATGTTTTTTAAAATTCAGTTTACATAGGTGGAAAAAATTAATTTTAAATTAATCTCACATATGTGATGAGAAAGCGAGTTATCAAAGAGAAAATGTTCAAATTATTAAAAAAAATTATTTCCAATTTCAATATTAAATTGATTAAAATTTCCAAAAATGATATTAATTTATATATAATTTAAATAATTTTACATTAAAACCAATTTAAAATATAATTTATCTTTATAAATAATTTAAAATAAAATTAAGTATTTAATTAAAATTCAGTATTTTTCATTATTCCTCAAAAAAAATAATCTCTTTAAAATTTTCTCATAGAATTTACCATAATCTAATTTTAAAATTATTATTTCAAAAATAATATAGATTAATTCAAATAATTTTTTTAAATTTTCATATATTAAAATTAAAATAAAACCCTCAAAGGTGATGAAAAGGTGTGTTTTTTATAAGTGTATTTTTTTCAAGAACATGATAATTTTATATTAAATCTATGTAGTTCAATAATTATTTCATGAATCTTAATTAAGAATTTATGATATATAATCTCTAAATTTTATTTATAATATTCTTAATTAGTTATATATTAATTAATTAAAATGGATCATCATTGTGAATTTTAAAATAGTTTTTAAAAAACCCATTTTTAAACCGAAAAAAACTTATTCTAAAATAAAAAATGTGGATGATTAAAAATAAATTAAGTGGATTAAATATAATTAAAGAATAATACTATTACGTTAAATCATTATCAAAAAATAATTTTACATCTAAATTGATTAATTTATTGAAATTATATGACATTTTTATAAAAATCAGTATTTTTTATTATTCACTAAAGAGTCAAATTTATAGAAAGTATCAAAAACTCAACCAAAATAAATATTTATACTACGATTAAAAAAATAAAGTTATTATTATAAAATAAATTTTATAAAAGATCCAAAAAAATTTATAATAATTTTTTTGATGAAAATAAATAAAATTAATTTTGTATGAAATGATATTTTTTAAGAAGAAAATTACTTTACAAAAAATTAATTGATTATTTAATCAAAATTTATCAATAATTTATATTGTGTGTGACATTAATATGTATATTTCATAATGAATTTAATAATATTTATACCCTCTAATTCAATGGATATGTTATAGCGGTAATATATATTGTGGTTTATTTAAGATCATTGTTGTGTGTTGAATACATTATCGAACACAAAAATCTCAGGGTTACATGTAACGTAAGTTACTAAAATTAACATAAAAACACCTCCTTATATGAAAGATAATATGGTTATTATATAATAATTTTCTAATTATAATGGAATGGGGTGTATAATGAAATAAAATAAATATTCCCATTGATGAATATTACCTCTTTTTTAGGTATCCCCTTTGGTTTGACTAAAATTCATACTATGATATAATTCTGAATATATGAAGGCATCAATAATGAGGTTAAAAATGTTTTAAAGTGATTTTTAATTTTATTGTCCCAACCAAAAGGGTGTGAAGGTGTGAATAATAGTGTATAGGGGAGGCCTTTTAAATTTTAGTTGAGTGGGAAAGTTGTAAATTTTAAAAAGATTCAGTCATATCAACATTTTTATCATGCTAATATCATCCAAGATGGTAAATTAAAGAACCTGTAAGAGTTAAATCCCATTTATGGAACAAAAAAGGGTGATTTAAAAGTTTTTAATCGATTTAAATTTTATATTTTTTTATTAATCTCTCGGTAAAACCATTTTTACATTAACCACTATTATTAATTCTTATTGTTTTCACAATAAGTTTTGGTAAAAAAATTAATTTTAACATGTTATAAATTATAAATTATTATTATTATAATTATTTTAACAATTTTTTCATGTTTAATTCACATAGTTGGGAAATGTTAATTTAATATTAATCTCGCAAACGCGGAGATAAATATTGTTTTTAAGAAGATTATTTTTTGAGAAAGATATGATTCTATATTAAGTATGTGATAGTCATTATAAAAAAACTAAATTAATGTTTACTTATATATAATATATACATTTAATTTAAAAAATTCTCCATTTGGGATTATTTTACTTAATCTAAATGGAGAAACATTATGAATTTTAAAACTATTTTTAGAAAAACATGTTTTTAAACCCAAAAACAAACTTATATTAAAAACCAATGTAAATTTTATTCAAAATTAATTAATTAGATTAAATATAAGTAAATAATACATTTTTTTTGTTAAACCATATTGAAAAACTATTGAGAAATTTAAATTACTTATGTTATTGAAATAAAAATACTTTTAAAAAAATCAATATTTTCACAAAATAGTAAAAAATCAATACTTTCAAAAAAATGACAAAATTTCACCCAAAGTTAATTTTAATATGATATTTTAAAAATTGATATTACTTTTATAGTATTAAAATTATAAGAAAATAAATTTTCTTTTAAATAAAACCTTTTAAGAAAATAGTTTAGTTTAAAATTTTCCATTTTTGAAAAAAAACATTAATATTTTTATAACTAATATAACTATGTAATTCATCTTAAAAAAATATAATTATTATATATTCTATCATTACATGGGTTTTTACATTATTCCCCCCTTTTATAAATTACAACTTCTTAATTTTATTCATATATAAAATAATAGGTGATATCATTCCCTGATATGATTTTCAAATTCTCATGCCACCTCTTCAGTAATATGGTTTATCCATAAAACCTTATCATGGTTAATCACCTTATTCAGAAATAGTTTCCCTCTACAGTCATGAATATGAACCATTTTTCCTCATTAGAAAGATTCACTTCCAACTAAACTACTTTAGCGCTCAAAACATGATATGAATCCAGAGCATATTTCTTTAACATAGAAACATTAATTACATTGTGTACCTAAGATAAACATGAAGAAAAATCCTATCGGTAGGAAAATGATCTAGATTTATCCAAGATTTCATGTGTGATACTGATCTATTGAATTAGATTCCCTTTTTAACCAATATGTATAACACGTTTCCATGGAGAAATGTTTAGAGAGACATGATCACATATCTCAAAATAATGATACATCCTCTGGTTATCTGTATAACTTTTTTCCTGCTCTAAGATATCCCTATATATTGCTTAATCAACTTCACCTTATCATCTATTTACTCTACTACCTCTAGTACCATCAACTACCTTTATCCTATATTATCCAAAAAATATAGTTTATGACACCACTGCCCATATAATTCCTCAAATTTTTTCATCTGTAAACTAGAATGAAAACTATTATGATAAGAAAACTCAACCAAACAATGATTTTGAACCCAACTTCCAAAGTAATCCATTGAACTAAAACAAATCATATATTCTATGTTCTGAATCATTCACTCAAGTATTCCACTAGTTTGAGCATGAGATAATGTATCTAAATTTAATTTAGTGCCTAATGATATGCCCTTTCAAAAAATTATATGTGAACCTGATATCATAGTATGATACAATGGAGGGAGGATATCTAAGTATTTAAACTATATTATTTAAATATAGTTGATAAATATAATCTAAATACCATTTATAATGAATGGGAAGGAAATGTTCATATTTAGTAAATTGATCCACAATCACCCATATCACATTGTCACCTCTTGAAGTCCTTGGAAATCTCACCACAAAATCCATTTAAATATTCTACTATCACCACTCTGACACTGGAAAAGTTTGAATCACACCCTTAGTAAATTTTCATTCTACATTAACCTTCTGAGAAGTTTAATAATTCATGGAAATGTCATAAATATATTTCTTCATTCAATACCACATTAATAATCCTAATACACTCTTTAAATCTTAGTGGTTCCCAAATGAATGGAAAATATAAAGCTATAAGCTTCACACAAAAAATGTTTCCTCAACAAAGAATCAAAATGAACATATAATATTTTTCCAAATCATAAACCACTTTCTTTATCAATATTAATATTAGGAAACTTACCCTATTATAATAAATTATACCTTTTCCAATAATGAATGATCCTCTTTATGATATTCCATAATTCTTTCTGACAAAGTTGAATGTACTGAGTCTTGATAAAAAATAGATCATGTCCCTACATACATAACTTCTAGGAAAAAATTATTCAAATCATTAACCAAAGGGTCACATGAAAAATGTAACATGGTTAATGTAGAATAACTTTTTAAACTCAAAGTATATGACACTTTGTTTCTTTTCCATAATGTGAATGAATTGAAAAATTATAATCCTTAATCAGATCTTTTCATCTTCTCTGTCTCATGTTCAATTTTTTTTGAGTGAATATATACTTTAGAATTTTTCGATTACTATATATTTAAAACTTTTTCCTAGAAAAATGATTCCTCTAATTTTTTGTAGAAAAACCCATAGTAGTTAATTACAAATCAAGTGTAGGGTAATTTATCCCATCAAGTTTCAATCTTTGAGATACATAAGATATTACATGATCATTATACATTATAAAACCACCAAGTCATTTCAATAAATAATCACTCAAGCAGAAAAATTAATCATTTTTAGTTTACAGGGAAAAACTGGATCATTATCTAATATTCTTTTCAGTTCCTAAAAATAGTTATCAAATTATTTTTGTTGATGAATTTAACTCCATTTCAATTTAACATTGTTAGTGGGATAACAACCAAGAAATTTTTTCAACATTCCACCAGTTGAAACCTTATAATGTAAGAAAACTATAAATCTGTATAATATTTATGAGTATTTAAAATTATTCAGAAACTTTTTTTAGTAAGTTCAATAATTATTCCATCTTTAAAAACAATATATACAAAGAAATAAATTTATTTCATTGAAAATTCACACTTTCTAAATTTAAAATATAGTTTGTTTTATATTTTGGTATGAAAACTAATCTTTATGTTTCTTACATATTCCTTTTGGATTTTAAAATATACAAAATTTTCATCAATAAACATAAAAAACATGTCAAATAACTCTTGGAAAACTCTATTCATAATGTCTAAAATATTGAAGGTACATTATAAAACCTAGAAAACACAAAAAAAACTCATACTTCACATATATAGTATGAAATGCAATCTCATAATGTCTAAATCCTTAACATTCAACTGATTTTACCACAGCCTTAAGTCAATCTTCAAAAAATATTGATCTTCCTATAAATAATCAAACAATTAATCTATATGAGGAAAGTGATTCATTTTATTAATAGTTATGTTACTCAAGGCTCTATAATCAATGAAAAGTATCATTAAACCATCTTTCTTTTTAACACGTGATATAGGATCCACCCACAGTGATGTGCTGGGATAGATGAAAACATTATCTAATAACTCATGTAATTTCATTTTCAATTTTAATGCTCTACATGAGCCATTTGATAAGGGGTTTAAAAATATGATTATCATAATGTATTATTTCAACTGTAAACACACCCTCACAATCATGAATGAAAGTAATAAAATCATCTATAAAAAATCAATGTATTTATTCATAACTGGAACATCACTAATGTGAATAGTGTCATTATTTTCAACATTGTGATCAAGGTAACATTCACCACTATCACTAATAAATTTTTCATATTGTTGTAATTTTATCATAGTCATGAAATAATTGAAAAAAAAATCATGGAACTGTAATCTATTGTATCATGGTAAACTAAAATCTAATTCGTATCCCAAATTAAGTCAAACTCTATTATAGAAATTTCAACAAGATTTGTATGAAATACCATCCCATTGAAAACAAGGTATTGAAATAATTTGAAAACACATTTGACATACCTATCGCCACTTAATTTGATGGATCAACATTAAGTATAGTAATAGAAAATGACTATGCTACACCTTTTAATTTCTGAACATGATGATTTCTATCATGTGAAACTAACATTATAAATTCATTTGGATAATGAAACAATACAATTAAACTAAATAATATAACTATTGGATGGATATAGATTAACCTATTCTAGGATTATTTATGATTATTTTCCTTGCAATCATGGGTCATATGTATAACTTTCAGCATTGTTAACACTTCACTGACTTTATAATATAGTCTCCAGGGTGATTTTCACCACACTTACCACAAATGGGAATCTCATTTTCTTACCTATATATTTTTTTATTTTATGTTTCTACTACACATTCTATCCTAACTACTTCTTTCATTCATTATCATGAGGAACATTAGTGTCAAAAAACTCCATCTCAACTTTTTCTATAGAATGAAAAACATTCTCATAGCTTTTAAATTATCATGCATTAAGAGCTCTAAGTAGACTTTGTTTTAATCCTGAGAAAATATATTAATTTAACTATCAGTATCACAAATTATTTCCAACACATACTTAACTAATATTGTGAGGTTTATTTCATATAATTCCACAAAATATTCTCCATTTCACCTTAATTACACGAATTGTTTTAATATATGAATTCAAATAATCTTTGGTAAATATTTCTCAAGGAAAATATCCTTAAATGTTTAACATTCCATAGAATTAATATTACCTTTCGCTATATTATTCGTAACCAAAGACCATGATCAGTCATCTTCACCTTCAAAACTATAAATAAAACAATTTTCCTTTTCACATTCGGAATTTTTCATGACATAAAATGTCATCTTCCAATAATTGACCATACCTCAGCTACCATATGGTCATATAATCCACTAAATTATGGGAGATTTTTCCTCATGAAATTCTCCACAATAGATATTTTCCTTCATGGTAAATCAGAAACTCCTATAGCATGGATACCACCACAATTAATATTTTGTGTCAAATGATCCATCACTATAAAAAACTTTTCTATTCAAAATCTAAACTTCTTGATATCTTGATTTGGAAGGGTATTTTTTACTTAGTGCCTCCTTGATAGAGGCTCCATCATTCCTCTATAAAAAACCATTATAAAAAGACATATTTTAGATCAATAAAAATGGAAATCTTCAAATGCTATATCATTTTAATTTCTCCCTAACGTAAAATATTTCATGAGAATACTATTAACATTATCCTAAACTCTAAAGTTATCTAAACTGACCTCTGATACCAAATATAAGGACATGACAATAAAAAATACATATTCTTGAGTTTATATGAATAATTTTAATTTCATTCACTTTTAAAGTGATTTTAGGTTTTGAGATTTAGATAATTAGATCAAAAATCATATGTAACAAAACCATATAATAAAAATTTGACACATCCGATCAATATCAACTTTTACCACCATATAAATCTTTTAAAATAGATCATAATTTATATTCATAAAAACATCACAGAATTCAACTTGACATCTTCATTTCCCTTAACCATCCTTAAGTAATGTGAAAAACGTTTTAAAAATGTGGGATTAAAAGATAAATACTAGTAAGGGACATAAAAAGAGAAAACTAATAGTTCATTAAAAAACTATATATCCAAATTTCAATATAGTTCTACGTATAACATGATCATTACTCAATCAATTGAAGTGATATCAAGAAACCCCTATTATTTAGGATATAATGGGATCAACTGAGACAATTTGGTTGCACCCAACATATATAATTTCTAAGAAATACAACATGTAATAATCATTTTATCATTTAATAAAACTCTTTTAAACACATATGATAATCATTTTTAGATATTAAAATACCATTTTCTTTCAAAATACTCTTTAAATAAAAAATAATTTTTTTAAAACATTTTCAATACCAAAATACCCTAAAACGAGAAATGATGGTTTTAATTCAAGAAAGAATGAAATATATCAAAGGATCAATGATATCAAATAACATCCATACTAGTATAAATATTCATTATCTTGGGGTACATTAAGAATAGAACATTTAATTTATAATTTTTGAAAAGATTATATTTTAAAAAATATAAAAAAGATACCTTTTGAAAAAAAATTAAATGAATTAAATAAACATTATAAATATTTTATGTTTATATAAAAAAAATTTGCAAAAAAATATTTTAAAAACATGAACATGGAAGGGAAAGAGAGTTTGAAGAAAAACACTAAAAGAAGGTTTATTTAGAAGAAAAGTTCTTTATCACTTAATAAATATTTAAATAATATTTCCCAAGAAATAATAACATTTAAAAAACAATAAATACCCTAAGAATTGATAAATTATTAATTTAAAATGTTAAAGGGTCTATATATAATACCTATAAATAATAAAGGTGCATAACATCAGGATATGCCTCAATGAAAGGAAATTGAGATGAAGTCTTTAACCTTAAGTCCAACTTCTCACATGTGTCTTTATATTCTAGAAATAAAAATATTTTAATTATTTACCTTATTAAAAAACATTATCAATATTCTAATTAATTTTATTTCATTACTAATAAGTGATATAAAATTACTTAATCAATTAATTTTATGTCAAATGTTTTTCCCATATTCGTCTTATGTTTGAAAAATGACAATTGTAGGATGACAATGGAAAATGAGGTCATTATTTAGAAACCTATAGAATAATAATCATGAAATAAATATCATATATATATATAAATTATATATTTAAATAAATTTTGGAATATGGATATAAAATATGAACTAATGTAACAATTATGGAGACGGAATTCCATACATATGCAAAAGTAACATTACCATTTATCAATGATCATTATAGAATAAATATAAGCAATAATTTATCATAATATAATTATCATTATGTCATAGATACAATATTATTTAATTTCATATACTTTTATATATTATTCATTAGATGTGGTGATAAAAAAACAAATCGCATTGCTTCGAGGAGGCGGTAGTCCACATGTCAATGAACGACGCTATCATTTATTTATACGATTGAAAATGTAAGAAATAAAATGATATATTATATTTAAATAATGATAAATATTTTAAAGATAACATACTAATTATATTTATATCACATATATTCATTATATTTAACCTTATTAGCTTTTATGTGATACATTAGTGAAAAACTAATGACATCGCTTCGTGACGCAATAATCTGTTGTACAAACGAGTGACATTTTGGTATCCCCAATAGAATAGAAATCTAAATAGGAATATATTATATAATGAACAAAAAGGTATAATTAGGTTATAAATTTCATATATAAACATTACATTCATCATCATACCCAACCCTGATATATGGTAATGGAAAATCGAATGACATCGTTTCGCAACGCTGTAGTATACCGTACACATGAATAATGATTAAAATACCCATTTAATGGAAGTGGAAAATTATTTATGTTATGATATTAGAATAAAAACGTATCATTATATGTAATATTATGAGGTTATTACATAAGAATTTATTAACAATAATTAAGGTGGTCAAGAAAGATAGAAAATAAAGATGTTTGTTGATGAACATGGCCTCCTCTTTGGGTATCCTCTTTAGGTTTTCACCAACAAATATCCCAGGATAGATTTCATACTAAAATAGTTATACTATGATGAGGGGAGATATATTGCTAAGTGATTATTTTAGGTCTTTTATGATCCAAAAGGAAAAGAATGTGTTATTAATACAAGAGAGTGGATGGCTTTTATAATTGGAGTGAGAGGAAAAGTTGTAATTTTTATAAAATATTCAATCATAACCTTGTTTTTATCATGAAACAAGGTTTCAAAATGACCCATGATTGATCCTAGATGAGTTGAGGTCGTAATATGGCCATCAATTTGGTTTTTTAAATGTGTTTAGGTAATTTAAACCCTTATAATTCTATTTTACCCCTCAGTAAAACCATTTTTACCTTAACCGCGGTAATTAATTTTCACTATTTCCACTATTCATTTTTTATCTAAAATTATGTTGAAATTATTATAAATTATATCTTATTATAATTAAAAATATGGAATCCATTTTTTTAAATTCAATTCATACATGTGGAAAATCTCAATTTAATATTAAACTCATTTATATGGTGAGAAAGTTGGTTTTTAAGAAGAGTATTTTTTAAGTAATATATGATACTATGCTGACTATCTGATTAAAAATAATCATTTTATGAAACTAAATTAATATTTTATGATATATAATCTTTTAATTCAATTTTAAAAATTCCCATTAGGTTTCATTTTAGTAAATTAAAATGGAGAACCATTATGTATTTTTAAATTGTTTTTAGAAAAAAAAAATTAAAACCAAAAACATACTTATACTAAAAACCAATATAATGTTTTTTAAAAATTACTTAATTTTATTAAATATAATTAAATAATACATAGGTTAATTTAAAATATATTAAAAACATATTGGTTATTTTAAATTAATAAATTTATTGAAAAGAAAATACTTTTTAGAAAAAATAGGTGTTTTTCACAATACAATGAATAATAAATATTTTCCAGAAATAAACCAAATATCACCCAGTGTAAAATTAGAATATTATTATTTAAAAGATAATATTAATTCTTTCAAATTAAAATTTTTAAATTTATAAATTAATATTAAAAAAACTAATAAGAATAGAGTTTAGTTAAAATGTTTTCCTTTATGAAATAAATTTTATTTAATAATTCTATAACTAATACAACTAACTAATTCATATTAAAAAAATATGACAATGATTTGTCCAATAATAACCTAAGTTGTTAAAATTTCACTATATTATCATTATTTAGGATTTTATATGTTTAAGTCTATGTTGGTGGAATTATTTTATATTTATATCATTAAATCAATATATTTTATTATCCTATGGTTATTTATAAACTTTCCCAAGTAAATGTACCATTTTACCTCCATTTTATACTTAAAATGATTGATAATTTTATTAAGAAAACATTACATCATTTTTATTTTTTGTCAAAAATAATTTCCATTCCAACGCTATGTTTTAAAAAAATATTTTTAAATTTTTTATATTATCTAAATGATTAATTAAAAAATATACTCATGATTTACTTTTTAAAAAGTAAAGGGAATATTTATGTCATTTTCTAAATGATTCCTGTTTTTATTTTATAATAAAAAATTAAAATTAATCCTTTTTTCTAATGTTATTTTCATTGAAATATATTTTTAAACTATTTTGTGAAATTTTTTATAAAGATATTTTGACTGTGAAAATATTATTTTACTCTAAAATGTTCTAATAATATTTTTTTGTATTTTTTTTGAATGACATCAAAATTTTATTATAATTATGATTCCTATAGTATATGTTGTAATTATTTCATCATTATTCTTTATTTGAATGATTTATGATCAGTTTGAATGATGATGCACACTTTTATTACCATTCACCATATTACTCTGGTTGGTTTATGGTTTTGTTTTTTATAGGTGTAAGTATAAACATTTCGTATGTTATTTTTTCAGTAAAAAAATTTATATTGATTATGTTTCAACCCTTTCATTTGAGGAATGGATTGAAGATACTAAGAGATAGTGGTGGGGATTGTAGATATATCATCGATGCATTGATAAGTATCATGGGAAAAAACAATTAGAAAAATTACATTATATTCTACCCACATGATTAAACTATCTTATGAAATGTCTTGATTATTTCATTTGTTCATCATTATTCATTACATATTTATAGAATGTTTTTCAATTTTATTATTCGATTAGATAGAATATCAATGGATAAGTTTCATGTATATGTGATTATTTATATGGATTTATTTTATCATCATTTAATTCATCCATATTATGCTCACAATCTTAATAAAATGGAATATTTTTTAGTTATTTATCATTCCATATTCATTATTCTAATCTAATAATGATAGATTCCACTATACTCTTACCCTTACTAAGAATCCTTTCTCACCCCTTAGGTTTTATTTTCTCAAGGATACTAGAATTTTTTTTGATTAATATGCAGGGATATGTTAATGGGATTAATGTAATTATAAAAAAAATACTTTTCTTATTTTATATATATAATTTAATTTAAATTTCAAGTATGCATATCGTTTTCTACAAAAACTAAAGCATTCTTTCCTTTGGTATGTGAATGCTTGTATCTAGTGCCAATGTAATAAAGTAGATACTAGCTCCAGGAAACTAGGTTTAGGGTCATTACCCCAAGTGCCTAAAAAATAGACAAATAATGTATTGGAAGGAGGGTATGGTCTATACACATCTACACCACGTAAAAAGAAGCATTTTATAAACATGTACTTTGTTATTCTCTATGTCATCTCACTTTTACAATTTTAATTTTCACTATCGTAATTAGTTTATTTAACCTATGTAATTAAATAATTGACAAAAAAATAAATTGATCATTATTTGATAATTTAGACACATTGATTCTAAATATAAATCTCAATTATTTAAATAAAAATACTATGGGTTTATAAAATAAACTTTTATAAAAGCGCATGTGACACACAAAACCTCATTTTAGATTTAACTATAGTAAATAAATTTTATCATATTTAATAATTATTATGAAAAAAATTGTGATAAATATATATATAATAGTTATTTTTCTAATTCAAAATATGAAATCAATTTTTCCTAATTAAAATCAGATAATTATTAAGACATTATTTCAAATAAAACTTTCAAACCTCTTGAGAAATGGGTTTTCTTGAAATTAACATTTTGAGCATAAGATGGTTTTAAATTTACTATATGACTATTAATCTTCATAATATGTATTTAAATTATTATATTAATAATATATATATATTAAATATTTTATAATTAAACATTATTTTAATTAATTAAAATGGATGAACATTATGTATTTGAAAATAGTTTTAAGAAAATAGGGATTTTAATCCTAAAATTAATGTTATATCAAAATTAAAAAAAATATATGATTCAAATATAATTAATTATTTGAAATATAATTAAATAATACTACTATTACTTTGATATAAAATTTATATACCAATGGGTCTTTGAAATTACTTAATTTAGTTAAAAGATATATCAATATTTAAAAAATTCTTATTTTTCACTATTCACTAAAAAGTCAACATTTTCAAAAAAAATACAAACAATTACACTAAAATAATTTTGATATTATAATTTCAGAATTTATATTATTTTTTTAAAATACAATTTCTATATTTTTTATAAATTTATTATAATTCCAAACATAAAATGAAAAATAAAACCATTTTTTGAAGAATATGTATTTGGAAACATAAAATGACATTACTAAAAAAGTGAGTGATTATTTAAAAATAATTTCTTAATAATTTTTTACTATATTTTAGATCTCTCTATCTCTATATATTTATTTCACAATTCTATTAATCCTATTCATATGCTCAAAATTAACATCTATGTTATAACTACGATATTCAAATAGTACATCACGGTTAGTTTAGGCTCGATGTTACATATCGTATACACTATTGAGAATTATTTTATTCTTTTAAAATCATTTGGATCATTTATCTCAATCTATCGAATATATTAAATTTATTTTATAGAATTGAAACTATTTATTACATGACAATTAAATCAATTTAAATAAAAACAGCATAATAGTTATACATTCAAGGATCTAAAGGTTTAGTATATTGGAAAATTTTGGATCCTACATCACTTAAACACAATAAAGATTAATAATTATTAAAATAATTATTATTTTTACATTTAAAAAAATTCTCATTCCCCATAGTACATATATTCACCTGAGAGTATACATAAAATAATGGGGTGAACTAAAAGCCTAGTAATTTGAGGAATAAGAGGAATAAATAAAAAGTACATGGGTGATAAATATTAACATCATCATATAATAAGTATATGACAATCATTAAAATAATAATGGAACATCTTATAGATAAAATGAAAGTTTAGATGCATAAAAATGAAACATCATGTCAGATTGGTCAAATACAACACGTAGTTGTGTACAAAGATATCATTATTTTCATGCATAAAGCATTTTTATAATCATAAAAACATCAGTTTTAAAAAATATATAGCACAATGTTCAGAAATAATATACATTATATCATGAGATATATCACATTACCTAATTTATTATAGGAATATATAATTATAGGCCAACCTTTCACATCATAATATTTTCATGAATATGCATTCCACATTGCATGTATAATAAAAATATTAATGATATACCCTATATAATGTAATGAGATTCATAAGGATTTCATAAATCATGATTTCATCAATAAATATTGGGTTCCAAAATTAAAAATTAAAAACATATTTTTCATAGACAACGTCATTCTTGAGTGAAGAAGAAACAACCCAAAAATAGTAAATTGTGACTTTTGGAATGAAATATCTTTAGAGAAAATCACAATATTCGGATTATAGATCAAAGTGTAAAAATTCATATCTCTAAAATAAAAGGTGATAGTAGTGGAAAAAAATTTAATTAACATTATAATAATATCAATACCAAAAAATTTAGTGAAAGAGGGATAACCCAAAGAAAGAGAGTTAGGTTTGAGAATCCCCTTACCTTAAATCCAGCTTTATTTTCTCTCTTTTACACATAGAGAATAATAAAATTATATTTATTAAAACATTAAATAATAAGTTTATTATTCTAATATTTTTCACTATTTTTTTATTATAGTCATTGTATTATATTTCTTATTTTCCTTTGTTGAGGTTGATGTGTTTTGATATAATGTTTTCCTTAAAAAACTCTCGTTTCACTTCAATTTTAATATTTTAGTCAATATAAAAAAATAAATTAGTATAATTAATTTTATAAGATTAAAATAAATATATTTATAAATTTATATTTTATGAATAATCATCCATAGGTTTTGTGATATGAAAATAATTGGCAGTGTCATCATTGGTGGTTAACCGACCGTTATCGGGAACATTGCCCAGAGGAAGAGAAAGAGTGATTAAAATAAAAATAAATCAAAAAAATATATTTATACTAGGTTTATATATTTAATACAATATAAAAACATTTCATAATTAATCATAGAATATTTTTTGAAAAGGATAGAGAAATAGAGTTAGAAAAGAGGAAAATATGAAGAAGAGTTGATGAAAACATACCCTCTTCTTATTGTTTCTTTCCCTATACGACATTATAATCACTTGATTATTGGAGTTGTATTACTGCACAACATCCTTATGGATTCTAAGTGTCTTATGAGTGGGTATATGGGATGATATTTGGATAATTCAGTGGTGGGATTAGTGGTTTTCAAAGGGGAGGGAGAGTTTTAATTTTACATGAGGAGATAGATATTTTTAGAAAAAAAATTAAATAAAATAATATATCTAAGTTAAACCTTGTAATAGATATATTTTTGAATTTATAAACCATATTTTAATTTAATAACATTTTTTGATATATTTCATATCTTTATAATTATAATTCATTACTTTAATTAAAATTAATTGTGTAAAAAGTGAGAACATGTTATTATAATGGTATAATATAAATTTTAGTATTGGGAAAGTATATTTTCGTTTTAAAAAATATATTTATTGTATTTTAATGAAAATTTTGTCAAATTATGTTTTTTCTATGACCCTCTAGTTCTATGAGTTATTGGGTTATTATTGCGTCATGAATGATGTAATTTAAGATACACTAGTTATAAAAAACAAAATTTTTACTATTCACCTGAAAATTGATGCAATTAGAAGATTAATATCATATTATTGTTATAAAATTTAAATTTTTATATTTAAAAAATTATATTAATTTTATGAAAATAATTTTATATCATTTTTAGTTTTAATTATTTATTGAAAAATTATGATTTATATGAAATACTTTAAAATATAGATTATTAAAAATGTGCTTATATTTTCATTGAGTTTGTTTAATCATGATATCTATTTTTTGGTGTTAAAATATTTATATTTACTTAAAATAATCATGATAAATATTATTTATATAAATAATTATTATTTTGAGGATAAATTACCATTTCAATGGACAGTTTACTATTTTCAATGGTCAAGTCAATATTCCGAAAAATCATTTTACTGTTAAAATGGTATTTTTACTATTCAAATGATCACATTACTTCATATAAATATATCTATATTCCTTCATTAATTATTCAACAAAATTACTTTACAGGTTCAGTATTTCAATTTTCTATAATCTTGATTTCTTTACTAATTTTTTGTTTCTCTTCTATAGTATTTTTCATAAAATGGATGATTCATGTAGATTGGGGTGATCCATATTTTCCCAATGTAGTATTTCTATTTTATATTTTTGGTCCCATTGTAATACTTGGAATTTTTATGGCTTTATTTATTCAATAATGAAATATTTTTCATTATTGAAAAAATGTTTTGTAGGATTGTTTATGCATTGTACTTGTATAATACAATTTTATTTCAAATATCATTTATAAACTCTAAGTAATTACATTCTCCACACCCCCTAAAGAAATTTCATCCAAAAAATTCCATCTCATATTCATGGTTGAGAATAGTTGAGTGTAATTATATTTCGTTGTTTCCTTTGGTTCCCATGTCTCCTATTCATGCTTATGGTTTCTCCATAACACATTAACAAGGTGAGTTGTATTGTTGTATAGAATGTTCTCTCTATGTTACACGATATCCTATGGCTCCTCCTCGTAGGATAGGTCATTCATTAATTGTACCACCTTTATATTCAGTACATTTAAGGGATCAATTATCTACTTTCTTAATAGAGATAAATGGGAGACATCAATAACTTGATCCATATTTTTTAGAATTGGATATTGATAAGAAAATAAGGATATATAGTCAATGATCTAAATGGTCCAATTTACCTGGGTATAAGCTTCACTTTCTTTTCAAATCACATGGCACTCTTACATTGTGTTATTCAAAGGAAAAAAGTGTCTTTAGTATCAAAATCCATGTCCCTTAATCAATTGACATCATATATTTTCTTCCATCTCTGAGAAGGCCTTTATATGTTTTTATATTTCTTGAGTCATCCCTATAATCTCTTTTAGAAGATAAATTACAATATATTTTATTCCCCAATATTATTCGAACAATTAAGAGTTATTCATCACTTCTCATATAGAGATTCATTTGGAGCCATCTGAATACTCGAGTAAAGCTATTATTATATGATAAATCAACTAATGAGAGATTCTGATCCCATATTCTATTAAATAACATTACATTAGATTATCACATGTCCTTTACTATTTAAATATTCTTTTCAGATTATCCACCTTTTGAGGGTGATAATTCACATTAAAATACAATTTATTTTCCCAATAATTTTGAAGTCCTATCTATAATTTAGAAGTGAACCATGGATCATGATCAGAGACGATTGAAATTGGAACACCATGAATCCTCACCACTTCCCTGATATACATATTTATAGTTATTACTGTGATAAATCATCATGAATGGAGATAAATTGAATAGTCTTGGTGAGTCAATCCACCAGAACATATATCACATTGTTCCCATTAGATATCTTCAGGAGACTTAGGACAAATCTATAATTACATTATTCAATATCACTATGGGTATAAGAAATGGTTGTATCATACCTTTGAAAATATATCTCCCTTCTTTAACATATTGACATAAAATTAACCTTGATATATTCTCCACAATATTTTAATTTATCTTGTACCATTAGAAGTTCTCTCAATGACCATGGTACATTTGGGTACATCCCAGATTCATAGATAAAGATGATCTATGTAAATAATCCAATAAATTATTCTTTGTCTCCAGTGATAAAGACAAAAAATAACTTATTCTAAACAAATTCACCCTATCATCATCGATAATTAATTCATGAATATTCTTGTCATTTCTTACTTTCATGTTCTTTTGAAGCTCTAGATCATCCCTTTGTTCCTCTATGATATTCCATTGGACAGTTAGTTAGGAAATACTTTAGGAAATGTTGGATGTACTTCTGGCTATATGATTTTCAAATCCATCATTTTTATATCAAATAACATATATGATTTTCCAATTAACATCATAGAGAATATAGAATGTTATTTTTTTTAAGAGCTTCATCTACCTTGTTTGACTTTCCTTGAATGTATTGAATAAAGTAATTTAGTCCTTTATTTTTTATAACCATATAATTTAATTCATGTTGATATTTTTTTATGTGAATGTATACTTTAGACTCTTATGATATGTATATATGTAAAACTTTCAACCATAAGTATTGTTCTTCCAAATATTCAATGAAAATATCATAGTGATAACATCAGATAATGTGTTAGGTAGTTATTCTCATTGATCACTAACTATAATGAGGTATAGGCTATCTATTTATCATTTTTCATGAGTAAAAAACCCATGTATTTCTTATAATCATATTTTTATATCATTAAACCTTCTCTTCATGTTATTATTGAGAGTATAGGTGTAGTGTTTATCTCCTTCACGAGTTACTTAAAAATGACTCAAAATCTTTCATCCCAACAACTTTACCCTTTTTCTTGTTAACATAGTTAGTGGGGTATAAAATTAGGAAAAATTTACCAAAAAACATCGATAGTGTCGTTCTAATCCAAGAAAACTATATATTTCCATGAAACTTATGGGTATAGTCCATTCATAAAATTTTTTATCTTTGGGGTCCATAGAAATTCCCTTAAATGTGATCATGTTCCACATGAATGTGATTTTCAAATTCTGAAAGACACACTTGATAAATGTAGAATACATTTTATCCCTCTTTAATTTAACCATTACTGTCCTTATATTCTCTTCATATTCCACATTTATCTAAGAGAAGATAATAATATCATCTATATAATCTACAACAACATTTTCAAGGTAATATTGAAAGACTCTATTCATCAAATCTATAATGATTACAGTGAAATTATTATGTACAAAGGACATCACCATGAACTCATAGTGTCCATACCTTATAAAAAATGTCGTCATCTAAATATCAATCATCTACACCTTCTGTTGATGATGTCTAAAAAAATATCTGAATTTTAAATGTACTTAGCTACTCATAGTGGTTCGAATAAGACATTAATACTTAGTAGGGAAAAATTTTACTTTACAGTGATCTTGTTAGTCTTATATTAATAAATATATAGACACATTAATTCATTATTATTCTTGAAAAATAAAACCAATGCTCCCCCAAGGTGTTGCGCTATGGGGTATGAACTCTTTGTGAAAATCCTCTTATAGAAGCTTCATTAACTCCTCCAATTCGATTGAGTCTATACTCTAGAGGAATTTAGAGATAAAAGTGGTTCTAGGTATATATTATATTGAGAAATCTACGTCATGATTTGGGGATGTCTTAGAAACTTTTTAGGAAATATATCTATGTATTCCCTAACAATGGGTGTTTCCTCCAGGTTGATATCTTTATTTGACTCAATAATTTGGGAATATTATTCTTATTCATAGGGTATCAACACTCGCGCTATTGATGGATTTTATAAATGAGATTCATGATCTTTCATGAATTTTTAGAGGATATTTAATTGGTTAATAATATGAAAATAGATTTACTTTTCCTAAATATTTATGTGTGCTCTATATTATATGGGCTGATCAATTCCCAGTATAGCATCAAATTCCACCAAGGGAAGTATTATGAGATTTTTTGGAAGGATATTCCCACATAATTTAATAGGATAAGAGTCCAACACTTGGGTTGAAATGATCACACCACTAGGTTTTTTAAGATATTTCTACTTAAATGTATCGAGGCTTTAAATAAATAAATCTAGAAAACACGCAAGAGATAAAGGAACTCGTAGAACCAGAATCAAATAACACTATTTCCATTTTTGATTGAATGGTATTTTTACCTCATATGACCTAATTTTCATGATCCAAATAATCACTAGTTATGGAATAATATTTTCATTATCTCTTTGGATTTGTTGGTTTTTTATGCAGATTTCCCTTAAAAACTCATGTTTTAGTGCACAGGCTTTTATAGTTCCCTTTATCCTTATAGATGATGCATTGAACTATATGTGGTGCATTATGATATTTCTCTACTTTCTATATAATATAAGTTAAATATGAAATTAATGATCTTGGTGTCCTTCTCTCTTACACTTGAATAATTTCCCTTCCCTTTGAGGATATTTTGGTGATGTATCTTCCTACATTAATGACATGTGGGTGGTTAGATCCTCTATTCTGCTTTTTCAGTCGACTCGCTAGCATAAAAATCCACTATTCTATTGTTATCTCTATAACCATGAGACCCCTCACCACACTCAATATCTATATTTAATTCACATAAAACTTCTTATTAATAACTCCCAAAGTCTTGAATAGATATATCCTTCCAATGTTATAGTTTTAATCTGCTAAAGAATATATCTATTTTTATAACATTTTTTATGATAAAAAACAATAAATATCTTGAAATACTTGTGAATTTTCCCATGTAATTCATGATATATTCTCATTACTTTCTATTTATCTCTAATAATTCTATCTCCATAATTGTTTGAAGAGTTTGAGTAAAATAGTTTTTTAGAAAAAATTTCTTAAAGGCATCCCACTTCATCTCTTCCAGTTCATCCTTTGAATTGGTGTTCTTAATCAACAGCCAACATTGATCGGACTTCCCATATAAACAATATAAAACCAGAGTCACCTTATCCTACTCATAATATTTAAGCATAGACAAAATCTTATACATTTATTTACTCATTATTCCATTACAAATGGATCATAATATCAATTAAGCATCAGTAGTTGCTTCCGTATAAAGGACTCAATGGTCGGTCGATCCTTCGTGGGTGAAATAGTATGTTATATGTATAATTTCCACTCATAATTCAAATTATATTATGAGATAAATCAAATTTCCCATTGAATTAGAGTTTCTTATAATTTTTCACCCACTCATCACATTATAATATTTACATAATCATGCATGCCACATAAAATTTATAATAATCATAGTCATGATATAACACATGGAAACGAATGTGTTTCATAAGGATTTTATAAATAATGATATCATGAGTAGTCTTGGGGTTACCAAATGAAAAATGGAAAACCTATTTGGTATTAACATCACCACTCTTGAGTGAAGAAGGAATAAATTGAAAGAAGTTAAAGCTGAGTTTTAGAATGAATTTTTTTTTGAAAATCATTGAATTTGGATTATAAATAAAGGTAGAAACATGTATATTCAACAAATAAAAGAGATAAAAATGAAATTATTTTTAAGGAACATTAGATAAATATCTATGCCAAAAAATGTCATGAAATAGGTATAACCTAAAGGAATGGGGTTGGGTTTGAGAATCACCTTACCTTAAATTCTGATTTATTTAATCACTATTACACATCCTGAAAAGTAAAATTATATTTATTAAAACATTAAAAAATAATTCAATTGTGTTAATTTATGTCACTATTTATCAATTATAATAACTTGATAATATTTCTTAATTTTCATTGTTGAAGTTAAATCATTTTGATATCACTTTTTCCATAAAAATTACACGTTTCGCTTCAATTTCAATATTTTATTGAATATAATTTATAAATTAGTAAAATTAATTATATAATGTTAAAATACATATATTTATACATTTATATTTCATAAATAATCATCCATAAAGTTTTTTATTATAAAATAATTGGAAATGTCCTCACTAAATATTAGCCAACTATTATCGAGAACATTGTCTAGAAGAAAAGAAAGAGAGATAAAAAATATAAATACATAGAAAATGTCATTTTTACATTAGGTTTAAACCATTAATAAAATATTAAAATAATTTATAACTAATCATAAAATATATTATATTTTAAATGTTAGAGAAATATAGGATGATTAGAGGAAAACAAAAAAAGAATAATAGATGAAAATATACCCTCTTCTTGGTGTTTCTTCCCTTGTACGACACTACAATCCAATGATTATTGTATTTAGAGTACTCTATAAAGTCTATATGGATCATAAAAGGCTTAATTGAGAGTATATGGGTAGATATTTGGATTTTTTAAGGGTGAGAGAAGTTCTTTTCCAAGGAGAGGGAGGTAGGTTATTTATACTTAATGAGAGGGTTATTTTTAAAATAAATTTTTGAATAAAATAATATATTATAATACAACCTTGTAATAGTGATATTTTTGACATTATGAAATATATTTTAATTAAATAACATTATTTTAATACATTCAATCACTTTATAAATTTAATTTATTCAATTAATTGGAAGTAAAGTTGTAAAAAATAGAAAATTATTATTTTAATTTATAATATAAATTTTAGACCTTAGAAAGTACTTTTTAGGTTGGAAAATTATGTTTATATTATTTTAATGAAAAAATTATCAAATGAAATATTTTTTGTTATAAATTAATTTATAGAAATTATTATTTTATAGGTATATCATGAATTATGTAATTTAGGTTACATTGGTTATGAGAAAAAAATGTATTTTACTATTCACTAGAAAATTGATGTATCTTGAAATTGTGGAAAAATAACCCTTAGAAAATTTCCAAGTGATTATTTAAATAACGACATTTATTTTATCAAAAAAACTCTTACATACTCGAATGGCTTTCCAGATCCCCACAGGATGGTGTCTAGCACCCATGCATCAATAATAAATAAATAGAAGTATTTAGCACAACCTGAAGAATACAACATGACATATATACACATGTATATAAAGAAATAAAGAATAAATAATGAATATTTATATACATTTAAAAATAGAAAGAAATCAAACAAAGTTATAAAACTAAAATGGTGTAAAAAAAATCGTCAAGATACATGTCTGGCTACAAAAGATAAAAATGATAAATAGGTATTCCAACGGTCTCCTTTACATAGTGTGGGAAAACTCTAACCATCTCACCATCTAGCTACCCAAACCTAACTGATAGAAAACCTTGACACATCACTATGGCACCTATATTATATCTATATCAAAATACATAACTAGGTCTACACACCATCAAAGGGGAATGTAGTGTGTGAGCTAACAGGATCAGTAGAGTATTACCTAGGTGTCTCATATAAATTCTATGAAAAAAAATCCAAGCATGGTCAACTTTGAAGAAAAAAGGATATGGCTTTGTAGTTTTTATATCAAACACATATAAAACAATTTAATTTACCCTTTTCCATATTTCCAAATAATTGAAGTAAATCAGTTTCAACCATTTCATATCATATATCAAAATAGAAATCTAAAATCAAACCAAAGCATGCATCACATATCATATCAAATCCATGGTAGTATAATCAAAACATACCAAGCTAAAATACCCCAAATTTTCCAAAATCACAGGAAATGTGCTACTAAGGTCCACCTTATTTGAGGATATATTTGACACTCATAATGAAATAAAGACAATTTCATGTCCATCAAACCTCTATACATATGCATCAAAGTCTTGAGAGAAAATGAACACCCCAGAAAGTGAACCCCCAATAAGTCTAACAATTTCGTAGAATAACAAGCCTAGGGGTCAGAGAAAATACCCATGAGAACTACCCACCCACCCCCCCGCCCTTGATACTGGATGATTCCTATTTCTACACATTTCACCAAATTACCCAAGCCTTCCCATGTCTTTTATTTTTAAAATCATTTCATCATATCATCTTTGAAAAAAATTCATAAAACTATTTCTCAATGATATCAAAACCCTATTCAATTACCAAAACTAGTTGAAACCATCCATTATAAAAAACCAATTTCCACATATTAAATTATAATCAATATATAATTCCCTTTAATTTTATAAAACAATTTATAAAAAAAGATCAATACAATTCAAAACCACATCCTAGTGATGGAAACACCAAACTCAAAACTCTGGTAACTCACACCCACAATGGGATATCACCAAATTAATAAATCAACAATGAAAACATAGGCCCTATAATCTAATTCACTCATCTAATGATTGATTCTATTTAATATCATGGTCATCAGAGAATAGGAAACAACACATGACTCAATAATACACAACCTTCGCACCACAACCAAAAAAGGATTGATGCCATGAACATGATCACATAATGAATCTGGAAAAGAATCAAAGAAAACATCATGTCAGATCAAAAATATATGATAATGCAACGGAACAAAACTATTTCCATCAAATTCAATGAATAATTATAAAGGATCTCTTTCCTAGAGAGATGCAATGAAACTTTCCTGATGATCCAATGCCAAAACAAATCAATCTGGAATGAACAGTGGTCTCCAAAATTATCAAAGAGGATCTCTTGGTTGAGATCCCAAATGGCTGTAGATGAATGAATGAAATATTAGCTGTGAACCTCTTTAAATGTCCAACACATGACATTTTCATAGCGTATAATCCCAATATACATTGTTTAATCCATAGGGTCCTTATACACTAAAAAACTATCAAATCATTATTAAAACCTAAATTTTACCATTACACATCATGTAATACTTAGAATGATTATATTATTTCATGTTATATACTCATCTCACGACATGATATTAAAGGCCATTAAGGTTTGTGTACTCCTTAAACGATATGTAAATTCCCTACGGATTGAAAAAACAATAAATTCTTACATGAAAATGCAAACCACCTTGGGTGTTCTCTGACCTCGTAGAGAACCTTGAAAATCCATTACACGTTTATATCCAGACACCATTAATTTAAAAAAACATGCATTCCTGAAAATTAGTTTTTTTTTTCAAGAAATTTTTATCCATAGTTGGGAGACCAAAGACTCTCCCAATTAAAGTAGAAAACAAGTAAAGAGAAGGAAATTGCCTGAACGAGTTAACAAGATGTTACAAAACAAACCATAAAAATACTTTCCCTCCCTAGGAAGTCATGTGGAATAATGAAGTTTGACAAAAATTTAAGGCCACTACTCCATCGTAAATTAATTGTTCTCCCAAGTCTCAAGAGAATCTAATCTATGCCACAATAACACTCTGACTAGCAGAATAAACTTCCCATGAAATAAAACCACATGATAGTAAACAATATCTATTAGATGATATACAATAGAAATATCCAAGATAACTCGTTCTCTTCCCAAATCAAAACATGAGTGGGATCAGGATGATATTTCTTGAGCTGTGATATGTGGAATACATCATGAATTACATTAAACTGATATGAAAATATCAAATGATAAGAAACCTTGTCATGTTTCTTAGTGACCTCAAATGGTATGACATATCTCAAATCCAACTTTACCTTGTTTAAAAGATAACAGTGACCTAACAAAACAAAAACATTCAAGAAATACCATTCACCTATGAATAATTTTATAGATAAATTCCATTGATCTAGATATGATTTTGGTCAACTCAATACTATAATAATATGTTGTTGTATATCCTAAATACTTGATGATTTCTCATGAACCAAACTTGGTAATAGTAAAGAATATTTTCCCACATCTTCCCAACAAATAGGTAACTGATATGGGATACAAAAAAGAGACTTTACATGATCCATTCATATCAATGACTGATAAATATTTTTATAATAAAACTAAACTAGTACTATATGGATATCCCTAGATCCACCAAAATCCAATACAACTAAATGCAACATATCCTTTATGATCTAAATAGCATGCTCATTATAATTTTTTTTCTATGGAAGATAAGAAATAATCAAGTATATGTGAGTCCCCATCACCTCTTTGAGACTCCTTAAAAACCTCAAATTAATCCTTATATACCAATCTGAAAAAATCAAAGAGCGAACCCCAAGTATCCTCATGACATCCAGTTCAAATAGATTATAAAAATATTCAACATTAGTAGTGTCTGTGATCAAAATAAAATGAGATAAATTTGACAGCTGATCATTCAAAACTCAGATAGAATTCATCCTATAGAGATTCCATGTTAATTCAAAAATAATGTTCACAGTTACTTTATCCTATTTCCAAACCAAAACTAGAAGAGGCTAAAGCAGACCATAAGGTTTCAGATTCACTATCTTCATCTTTCAGTATGTGTAAGAGCAGTACATATAACCAGTACTGTCATGCTTCATACCTGGACACCAGAATCACCATCATATATCATAATACATTTACATTGTGCCTATATGAAAGAATAACTAATAAATATGATAGAATAACAAAACTGATCTCCTCATAGATGTTGGGATGAAAAACCAATCCCCAAAACTAATAATACCAAAACTTGAGATAGACCAACTAGAAACAATCTACCCATCATAAAGGGTTTATCGAATTCCTTCAAAATAATCATCCTACCACTGAGTCTGTAAAATAAGATGGAGGGATAATGATAATAGAACACTAATAACAATCATACCTCATACATAATCATAATCATCGAGATGAAAGTGATCAAAAATACTCAAAATATTCTACTCTTCCTTGGATTCTTGAATAGTCTGCAGTGGAAATTTCTTGTTAATAGTGTCTTTAAGTACATTAACTTATCTCAATGTGTAGTCAATATCGAAGTCAAAATTTTAAATTTATTCCACCCATCGCCTCTATTTGAGATTCACATCATTCCAAGATATGATATAGCTCAAACTATTATGGTTAAAAAGTATTGTGAATATCTCCCCAAAAATATAGTTCCACCAACACTTAATTTAATAAATAATTTTGGAAAGTACTAAATCATGAGTGGGGTAATTCTTATCATGTGGTCAAATATGATGAGATCAGTAATCTACCACATGATCATACTGCATGATCAAAAAATTCAAACAAGTTCTAGAAGAATCATAGAAAACCATATACCCTTACCAGGCTTCGGTGTGATTAGAATAGGATCTGATGTCATAGTTCCTTTCTTCTCATCAAAATAAGACTGAAAATGTGCATCTAATATGAATTTTACCCATTTCCTATTAATAGCAGTCAAAGCTGACTCCAAATTTAAAAAATCCTTGAAAAAATTTCAATAATATACTGCAAGACCAAGGAAACTTTACATATCAAAGACATTATGTGTATATTCCCATGAAAAGACAACTTTTACCTTATTAGGGTCAAATAATAATCTATAATCCTAAATCAAATTCCACAAGAACATCACTTCTAGGATCTAGAATTTTTTTCAAATCCTTCTATAAAAATGGTCATGCCTCGAGATTTACAGAACTAAACCCAAAAGGTTATGATACTCATGATCGGATACATAATAGAAAAAATTATCATCCATAAACACTACCACAAATTTTTCTAAATACTGATGGAATATTAAATTCATTAAACCCATAAAAATTCATTACCAATAGTCTGATAAAAAGTTATCACCAGATAATTAAAATGTTTATAACTTCTCCTAAAATCCTTCTTTAGTATATCAGACTTCTGAACTCTGAGCTGATGATAACCAAACCAAATATTCATCTTCAATAACCACTTTTCCCACATTAAATAATCAAACAAATATTTCACATGAGGAAAATAATATTTGATCTTAACTATTACTCAATTAAATATTTGATAGTCCACACATAATCAAAGTGAACTATATTCCTTCTTGGAAAAAGATCACTGGGACTTCCCAAGGTAAAACACTAGGGAGAAAAAGACCATTCTCTATCAAATCATCAAACTAAATATTTATATATTTTATCTCTTTTGGTTCCATATGATAGGAAGGTATTGAAATTGGATATGTACCTAACACCAAGTCAATTATAAACTCTACCTCTATCTATGGAGGAATCCTAAAGAATGAATCTGGTAAAATGTTAGGAAACTCTTAAACAATAGTAGTAAGATCAATAATTGAATAAACTTCATTGGGTATGACTCTTATAGTAGTCAACAAACTTTTGAGCTCAGGGAAGGAAGGTCATACACTACCCAACCCTGGATCCCACTCTCTTAAAAACAACCATGAGCTCACATCACCCTCATGAAATAAAAAAAAATATGATAGTAATTGACCTCACCACATTGAGAAATAATCCAATCCATCTAGATGATGATGTTTTATAGATCTAGATTGATAAAAATAAAATCCCAAACAAACACTACATCTGTTATCGATAGCATGCAAGGACACTAAAACACATACTCTTTCATCCTCTCAAGAGGTGTCGCTAAGTCCATATCAAAGGAATAAGCTCTATTAGAAGTTTTATTATATCAAAAAAATAATTAGATATAAATGTTATGGAGGAACCAATATCAAATAAATAAATCTCTACATAAGATTCAATAAAGATAGTACCTCTCACTATAGATGAACCTGCATCTACCCCATCCATAAACTCATCTACTGTGTGAAGGTTATTCACTCCTAATACCTATGGATGGTGCACTATAGTATTCTAAAAATATGAGTGCATTGAAATATCCTTTTCTTCCAATGATCCTTGGATATATTGAGGTTTATACATAACCTGACAGAAACACTACAGATGACCATAACATCCACAACCATTACACATCATTACAGGTGAAGGAAAAGAACTCCATTTATTTCCAGTCATTCCACAGTGGTAGAAATTCATAGGCACACAACTAGTTGCAACTAGAGTTTCCAAATAGATATACTACCAATAACCACCTTCACCACTCATGCGATAATCCTTTCACTTCCTATTTTCACTAGAGGGGCACTAAAGTTGCTACTAGGTGGAAGAGAAGGGGTATAATATCCAACCCTTATTCTATATTAATTTCTTCCATTATATTCTTTTCTAATATATCTACGTTGGTCTAAATATTCACTATAAATAATTATGATTTTATATACAGTATCAAGCCCTGTATGTACTTCAAAGCGTTCTTTCTAGTCATTCATTACAACTTCTTATAAAAAATGAACATATATTGAAAACTGATTGGTGTACACTGATAGAAAACTCTATATAATCTATAAAAAATAAGAACTCTATATACTTCTCTATCATCAGTGATTGTAAAAAAAATGTTGGAAGAATGGAGTATTTAATCCTTTTTAGTCCAAACACACATGCCTAACCATTTGTTCCATGGAATCCCAATATCACATTCTAGGACCATCAAGTCTGAATTCAATATACTTCAACTAAATACTCTCAGGTTCATCTAAGATGTCAAATTTTTTATAAGTATTTTCAATCTAGTCTTTTTCCTCTTGAGGTTCATTCATACATTTCAAGGATTGTGGATTATACTCCAAGAACTCCCATGATTGATCTCAATATCCTACAGCTCAAAGATATACATCAAAAAAATTTGTTCAACATTTACTATAAATTATTGATCTATGACATGACCTTCCCACACAATATCCTCTATAATGTTCTGATCAATAGGAGGATTCCATTGAGGAGTATCTTCTAAATCCTTTAGAGGGACTGGAAAAACACATCTCAGAGGAATACAATTGCACACTAAAATAAAAAAACTTGTAGAACAAAATAATAATAGTTCAAACCATAAAATTCAAAACAAAAAACTAATATTATTATTAAAAACTCAATACAAGATACACACCTCCCAACATCCATTGGTTACTTGATTATCATCATGATGAGAGCTGGGAAGGCACTCACTGCAACCTACCTCTCAAGTCATGGAAATCCTATCTTTAATCTACCAAATATTTATTGAAAAAGAACCCTGATGATAAACCATATTTGATACCAAACTATGATGACTCTAACCTAAATACCCTCTCAAAATGGTACTCGGTCAAAATTTACACATACCCGAAGGGCTTTTCCAATCCCCATGGGCTGGTATCTAGCACCAATTCATCAACAAAAAATAGATGGATAAATCTAGACCAACCTAAAGTATAAAAAATTACATATAAACACATATATATAAATAAATAGAGGAAGAAAATATGAATATATTTTTATGTGTGTGTGTTTCATAAAATAAAGAAAACAATGAATGTGATACAACAGAAAAAGTTTCAAAACAATATCTAAGTGATAAATCTGACTGCCAAGGATGATGAAGCTAAACAACAACTCCAATAGTTTCCATATGGTAGTATGGTAAAACTCCCACTATCTCAGCATCTAGATACCCAAACCTAGTTGAAAGAAAACCTCACTTCTATACTATGTCTCCTTGACTTTCTTTATATTGAAATAAAAAACTAGGTATACGCACCATAGAAGTCGTATGTTGGGTGTGAGATAACTGGATTAGTATGGTCTCACATAGGTGTTCTATATACAGTCTCAGAACAATAATCCAATCATTTTCAAAATTTAATACTATAGGGAATAATATATAGTTTACTAATTTTTATTTCAAAAACATGAAGAAAAAAAAGTTTAATTCCCACATTTTCATCATTTATAAATAATGATGGTAAATAATTTTCAAAACATTTAATCTATATATATCGAAAAACATATATCAAATAAAACCAAAGAATTAATCACATATTATATCAAATCTATGGTAGCACTATCAGAACAGTAAAATCCAAAACAACCCAAGTTAGCCAAAAGCATGGGTAACATCATGCCAAGGATCACACAAGGTCATGATAGCTAGGAAATTTCTACCTAAACATATAAATTTACACATGAATCAATCCTCTAGACATATGCATCGAGTCTAGAGATCATAGAAACACCCAAAAAATTGAACCCCACCATAAAATCTAACAATTCCCTAGAAAAAATTGTCTCAGGGGTAGGGGAATTCCCCATGAGAAAACCCCCTAATAATGGATGACACCTATTGCTGCACTTTCCACCTAAGTACCCCAAGACTTTCCATGTGATCTATTTTCCAAACCATTTCATCAAACCATTTCATTATATAATTCATAGAAAACTTTTTCGTAATTATATGAAAACCCTTTCAATTTTCCAAAACTAGTGGAAAACCATATTTTATCAAAAACTCATTCCTGCACACATAATTCAAACCAATGAGTAATGAATTTAATTTAATAAACAAATTATCAAAAAAATTGGAGTAATTCGGTTCATTAACACATGATAGAGAAAGAACAACCTACCTAAAAAATTGGTTCACACATGCCTACAATGAGATCCACCATAAGAAAAAACTTAACAATGAAAATAGAGGCCCTATAATCTAATACACTCTTCTCAAAAAATGATTTAATTTAATATAAGGTTTGGTAGAAAGAGGAAAAAAATCATACCTCAATAATGCACTCCTACCAACCCGTAACCAACATAGGCTCATCCCCTATAAAGAGATCACACAAGAGATCTAGAAAAGAATCAAAGAAAACATATTCTTAGATTAATGAATATGATAATGTAACTCAAAGTTCTTACAAAGATCAATATTAATGAATGACTAGAATGGATATATACCCTAGAGAAGTTAAACACTACTTCTTTGATGATCCAATGTAGAACTAATTAATCTAGAATGAATGGCGATCTCTAAAATCATTGTAGAGGATATCTAGGTCGAAATCAAGGAGGGATACGGATAAATAATTGATTTATCATCCATATAGTGCCCACATAGTCCAACTCATTTCATTTACATGGAGTGTAATCCCATTACACAATGTGTAATCTAATGGGTCTATATATGCCAACAATATATCTCCTTGTTATTTAAAAACTCGATTATCATTTTTATATGGTGTATAATCCTTACATGATATGTATTATTTCATATTGTATATTAATCTCATCACATGAGCCTGAAAAACATTACACATTGTGTTCTAATTACAATATGAGTAAATCCCCAATAGACAAAAAAAAGATAACTATTACATGAAATCCAAAACCTCCTCGGGAATTATCTGAACTCAAGTAGAACCCCAAAAATACATTACATGATTATACACAAACTCCATTAATTCAAACAAACATACATCACTAAACATTTTGTAATTTTTTCCAGAAAATGTTCTCTATCCTCAAGAGTCCAAAGGAACTCCCAAATAAATAGAAAAACAAGTAAAGAGAAGGTAATTACCTAAAATAGGTAAGAAGATGTTACATAAATAAACAAAACATAGGTGATTCTTTGAATGAAATAAGTAATAGAAAAATGGAATTTCATCAAAGTTATGTTGATAAATACCATACACTGAAGAATATTCTTCATCCTACTTGTCAATAATGTGATAAAAATTATCCATTAAAATGTATCAATGTAATGAGAATACTTTTATATGAAGAAAAATAGGGAATAAAAAAACTAATTACTAATGGAAAATGAAGAGATCATTTTTTTAATGAATTTTATCCTATTTTATCACAATTAGATCAATGAATTATGTTTAGGGAACTTGGTAATTATCTGAGTTAAGGTCCTATTTAAATGGATAAATCATATAACATAGAAGGGTATATGTTATGTCAATAAATTAAGTGGATCATAATGGTTAATGAATAGTTGTCTATCATATTAGTGTTGGGCATATTGAGTTATGGTTTGTAACAATGTTCCCTATATAAATAATATTAATTTTCTTTTAGTGAATTTTTCTTTATTTTTAGAATTGATTTTATCTCTCTATATACATCCCTTATAAATTATTATAATAAGAAAATAACATTTTATATCCTAAATCAACTTGTGATCATCTATTAGTATAAGGATGATTAAGAAAGTCCAAGGGAAATTACTTCCATTCTATGGGTCTTACAACATATTCATGAGGAATATTTATCGCATATGATTTTTGTTGAAGAAAAAATTTAAAATATTAATATTTTTGGGGAATATATTGATGTATTTTCTAAATGTATAGTCTTCCTCAAGAATCTTGATGATTTTTTAGTAGAAATCATACATGGTGATACACATATTTTAAAGTCTCCTTATATAATGGTCTTAATTTATTTACAAGAATTGAAAAATAAATAATTGGAGAATCATAAAAATGGATTCATATGACTGAGTGTGTCACCATGGGATGTACCTATTCTTTTTGTTAGTAATAAATATGGTAAAATGCATCTTTTAATTGATTATCTTGAAATAAATTGGACTTGTTTTAAGAAGAAGTATCCTTTACCCTATATCTATGATTTTTTTGAGTAATTATGATGATATAAATATTTTTAATGATTTATATTTTTTTGGATATCCTTATATAAGGGAAAATATGGATTATATACCCAAGACATCCTTACCAAATAGGTATAGTCATCATGAATTTATAGTAACACTATTTGGACTTATAAATCCCATGATATCTTCATGGATCTAATGAATAGTGTCTTTATATATTTCCTTGATTAGTGTGTGTGTGTGTGTGAAAATAAGAGATTTTGTGAAATATGTTTTTCATATAATTTTTTTATATATTTCATTACATGTAACACTGATTTTAGCTTTCCTTACATGAAACACATAGTTTTAACGAAACACAACAAACTATTAAAATATAATTATTTAACATAATATTTATTGAATAGCTTTTAAAGTGGTGGGTTTGAATATGATTAAATATTTTTTTAAAATATACGGAGTAAAAATTTATATAAAATTAATAATTTTTTGACCAATTAATTGGAAATGAAAATAAGAACCATTTTAAAATTAAGGAAATCGTTATGTGAAAAAATATTTTTTTTCACACAAATTCATTTTATCAAAATAAATTAAATAAATTATTTTCGGTGAATTATTTTAATTAAAATTATATATTATATATTCAATAAAATGTTTTAACATTCATATTATTTTTTCTAGGAATGAGATAAGAATAAATCCAGTTTTACGCTTTAAATTTGTATTTTTTAAAAAGATGTTTTGTTGAATTTTGTTCTATTATTTAAACATTGTTTTTTAACTTTCAGAATAATTATTAAAAATAATAATTTTTTAGATTTTCATTTCATAAATATATTAGGTTTATTTTTTTGATATTTTTTAGAGAATATGAATTTTTTTATGGATAGTAAAAAATACTGGTTTTTATTATAAATTTTCATTTAATTTAAGGAATTTAATAAAATACAATTTTTTATTATGGTTTTAAAAGTAAAATTAGTTCAATTATATATCTATTAATAAAATTTAGGTCTTTATAGTCAAATTGATATAAATTGTTTTAAAAAACATAAACTTTGGAATATTTTCTCTTTGGAAACTTCATTCTTGTTGCGTTTGTGAGTTTAATTTAAAATTAATTTTTTCCAATTATGTGAATTGAAAATGGAAAATAGATTAAATATTTTTAATCAAAATAATATATATATTCTGAGAAGGGTCAAATTATTTTTTTTCCTTAATGAATAATTAGAACAGAAAAAACTAATTACGTTTAAAAAGGTTTATTGGGGGTTAAACTAAAATGATAAGGGGTAAAATCAGAAAAATAATTTTACTAAACCAATTGGATGGAAATATTTATATTTTATAACCTATATAATATTATAATGTCACTTTTTATATCCTTTTTGAATATGAAAAATTTTGGTATACTATTTTATTTACAAAAATTCTATTTATGCCCTCTCCTCCACTTATAAATGGTCACCAAATCCCAACCTCTCTTCACACATCCAAAATGATTTTTTCTACCAATACCTACTCAAATTTAACCCTCAAATCCATCCCTAAATCCTAGAGTAATTGGTGAGATAATAGATCCAATATAGTAATGTTATAAGTTAAATCTAAAGAGATTATTTGATGAAGATGTGTTGTTTTAAACTATATGTTTTTGTTATAATTCTTCTTATAAATCCTTAAAATCATCTTCAATTATGATGATTTAATATTAATAGTATATAACATAGAAATATATTTTATTATGTCAATTATAATTTTTTTTTCAATCTATACCTCTTTCAAATTTGAAATTAAACCATAAACCATGTGTACGGCTGACTACCACCTCAGGAACTAATGTTATCTGTTTTCCATAACCACCTCTCATAGATAGATATAATAATGGATTTAATGTTTATATAAAATATATTTATGATATTATTTTAACCCTATAATTATAATACAATATACAAATTTTTACCTACTAACCTATTGTAAAATAATAATGTCACTCGTGTGTACGACAAACTACCGCCTCACGCAACGATATGATATGTTTTTAATTTTAGTTTTACATGGATAATAATCGGAATATATTATCTAAATATATATTAAATTTTTAAAATATTTATAGGTATATAATTATTATATCACATAATCCTTCTTACTTTCCTTTATTGGGATACGGTAACATTGTTCGTGTGTATGACGAACTACCGCCTCGTTAAGTATTGTGATTTGTTTTTCACTAAAACATTGAATTAAAGTTAAATAGGGTAAATGTATTTAATATATGAGATATATATATATATCTCTTTTTGTGTGTGAAATAAAAATTATTCTATTACGGTAATATATTAATTACATTTTTTATCTTCATCCACCGAGAAAATGGAAATAGTGTTCATGTGTATGTACGGTCTATTATCTCCATAAATGGTGTTTTTTATTTTGTATCTCTATGTTTTATAGATTTATATAAATTCATATATAATTATTATATAATATATTAATATTATGGTTCAAATTAGGGATATTATGGAACCATGATCATATATTGGGGACCCAAAAAATCTAAACATGCAAAAAATAAAGCAGTTATTGCCAAAAACATTATATTAACATGATATTATTATTAAATGTATAATAAAATATCATAATTATATCATCAATTTTAATATATTTATAATAATTTTTGTTTAATATATTTATAATAATGTTATATACATTATACATGAGGTTCAAATGTGTATGAAGGAAATAAAGACTTAAGGTGAGGGATTTTTATTCTCTCTTTTATTTTAGGGAGACATATTCCATATTCACCAGTTTTTTTATTGGTGTGGTGTATATACTAAGAATTTGAAATTTTATATCATTAATATCCTTATTTTAATAATATTTAAAGTTTTATTTTATTTAATTCTCTACTGGGGATTATGATTCAAAATATTATCAATGTGGTATGATATTTTTGTCTCTATTTTCCTTCTTTTATACGCATGTTGGGTTATGCACCTATCTTCTTTAATGAGGGTTATATACTTCAATTTTTGAAATCTTATATCATTAATATCCAGATATTTATTATATTTAATGTTTCTTTTGATGTAATTCATTAGTGGAGATTATGATTTAAAAGTTTCTTAAGTGGTAAGGGTTTGATGTTACATCATTGTTTGTTGAGATTATTTATGATTATAAATTCCATGATAAAATATTAATATCTATCTATAAAGAAATAAATTAATTTTATTATCCACTATTTTTATCCTCATAATACTATTATTTCATTCATTTTCCTCCCTTTATGTACTCAAGAGTTTAAAATAATTTCTTAATGAAAAAACAACATTATTTCTCTCTTTGATCAAAAAAATATTTTTTCCATATCTATGTTTTCTTAAAATGTTTTCAAAAATGTTTTAAAATTATTCAAAGGATTTAAAAAAGAAATTTTTCCACATGTTTTACTTTTTACATAAGGTCTTAAAAAGAATATTCATGTCATTTTCTAAAAATTCCCATTTGGATTTTATCGAAAATGTGATATGACTCTTTGTTTTCATGTGTGTAGCAAGAATAGTGTTTTTCTTTATTATGAACACTCATTATATTAAGTCATACTTTGTAAGTTTAAAAGGTTCTTTTCAAATAAAATAATTTTGAAAAAATTTCTATTTAATTTTTTCAAAATATGGAAATGATATTTTCATCAAGAAATATTTTAAATTATTTTGAATGATTACTTTATATGTTTACAATTTTATTTTCAAAGAAAAGAATTTTGAGAATTATTTGTTTTTTTTTAATTGTTTTTCAAAGTGAAAAGATTATTTTACTCAAAAAAAAATTTTAATTTCTCTTCAAATATACCCATAAATGTTTCCATGTATAATTTCATAAAAAATATTGAAAATGATTTATTATTTTTTTAATTTTGAAAATTTATTTTGAGAGTGGAAACACTATTTTACTCAAGATATATTCCAATTTCCCTTTTAAAAAATTGAATATAATATGAAATCCATTGGTATTAATTTTTCTTTATTGGGAATATGATCCAAGGATACCATGCTTATTATATATTTTATTTATTAATGATTATGATAAATGATGTTTATGAAACTTATTTCTCTTCTATGGGTTATACCAGAAAAAATCTAGTGAAACATAATTTTTTTAACTTTAGTTATGAAAAGATTAAATTATGTAATGATTATTAATATTATTTCTTTTTTATAGGTTATGTTATGATAAAACTTTTTGAAAACCATTTATTTTCATTTTTTCTGATATGATGAATGTTTTATGATCTTGTGTCACATGTATATATGGTTTTAATTATGTAATGGGTGGGACCTATATCTCTATCCAATGAATTGGATAATGTATAATATCTCATGATATAAATAGTACTATAATGGGGAGTTAATCTAGTTTAGTACGGGACTATATCCACTATGATTGTCTTGAGAGTGAACCTTGACTAATATGATTATTTGGTAGTGAGAATAGTCCAAAATGATATGTATTTTATGGTTTTAATATATTATTTTCATGTTCTTAGTCCCTTATGCTGACATTATATTTATATATTTCTATTTTTTACCATTACAGAGCATCTAAGATCAACCTTTATTTTTTTATCCCCGACTATATGGTGATAGGTACTACGTGTTATATGTCTAAGAAGAGTTTAAATTATGAGAAACTATGTGGGAGATGATATATATCTCTTATGAACCAGCTGTTTATATTTCCAAGTATCCAAAGTCACTATACATTTATAAACCTTAGGTGTGTGTTTGTTTAATTTAATGAATATTAATCTAAAAAGATGTAATATATATGTATGAAAATCATGGGTTATAATAATTATTTTAAGAGGATATTTTTAGGTAACCTTTAGAAATAAGGATAAAAAAATCTTAAACCCCTAGGTATATTTGTAAGGATATTTATAGGGATATTTACACTGATAAGTCTAAGGACAAATCAATTTATTGGAAAATGTCTTTGAATTTTGGTAAATGATAAAGAGAGTGGTTTATAAAAAATTAAATCCATGTCTGGACTCTAAAAGTGGATGTGTATATTCCATAGAGGTACTTAGGTGTAATAACTCAAAAAAAGGTAACATTAAGTGGGACTCGATCATCGCCTAGTAAAAAATAGTCCTTTCTAAACACCTGGTTTGACACTCCCTATGGATAGTCTTTAGAAATTCACAAACACATTCTGATCAATTCTGAAGGATTTGTATAAATACAATGGATGGACTAAGTTAAGCCTAAGGTTTCAAATATTGAAAATAATGTGTCATGATTTAGACAACATATAAATTATTATTCATGATTATGTGGTTTTCCTCAATTAATTTTTTCTCTAACCCTAAGATTTTTCATTTTATTCAATGGGGGTAACCCGATGAAATTAGGTTAATATTGAATTTGATATACATTATGTTGATTAAAAACCAAATGGGGTGATGGGGTGATGAATGGAGTGAAGGATATTATGATTATGACTAATAATTTATCACAATATATGATTCATAACTTACAACTAACACTCAGACTCACCAATGGAGAGAAGAATAGTGTTTTCAGAGATATCGTCTAGTGGAGGCCATGGATTAATAAAGGATCAGTTTTATATATGTTGATAACCCAGGAACAAAAACATAGGTGAATTTCTGAGAGGTATGAGAAGATGTTTTGAGTTTAGAAAATAAGGACACAAATCAAGTAATATACAAGGAAAATGAAAATTTTGGTTTATCCAATAGATGATATTAATGGTTTACCTATGGTATCATCAATGTATCAATGATAGAGATGTGTAAATTATGGGAATTATACAAATAAATTTATAAGGGTGAAAGCATTTTAAGGGAATCAGAAAGGTAGTACGAGTAATTCTTATACTACTATTGATGAATAGATTATGAATAAAATATAAAGGGTATGAGTTGGTCTAACAGTATTTTTTATGTTAAATGTAAGAATAATGATTTAATTTAGTTTGATGAATGTTATGATATGTTTCATATTCCATAGTATATGAAATAGGTATTATGGAATAATATGGTGAACCTGAGTTAATGTTTTAAGAATGAAGTTGAATGGTTAAAGTGTTTATGTATAGTAATTCTAAAATTATGTTATATGATTCCTGAAATATATAAGGGTTGTTAAGTATATTTTTCTCAATAAGGTATTTTAATAATTTTTTGAATAAAACTAATGAACTAGAAAATTTATTTAATTAATATATAATATTTTATAGAAGACACGTTATTAAGAGAAAAAAACCCTTAATATGTTCCTTATGTGGAGAATATGGTGTTTAGTTTCAGTAAAGAGATGATTCATATGGATATAGTAAATTTGATAGTATTAGTGACCTCAGAACTTGTGAATGATTTGTTGAAAAAGTGGTTTATGATAACATTAATGGAATTTACACCATTTTTAAATTTATTAAATATACTAAAGATTATATGGTTTTATTTAAGTAATGAATAAGAATGTATGTTTTAATTGATGTTTTATAGAAATTATAGTTATAACCATGTTCATAAAAAAATATTTTTTAATGTATTATCATATTTAGAATGTGACCATTAATAGATAATTAATGATATTTTCAGGATTATTATTTTGTTTCTTTTACAGAATTTTGTGACCTTATTTATAATTGTCACATTTTTTAATGGTCATAATGTTAACAATTATGTAATGGTTTAAGTTTAACATTGTATGATATTTTAGATATTAATATATTAGATCACTACATGATGATTTATTCATATTAGATAACTTTTGATAACCATTTTTTTATGATGTTTACTAAAGGTAGAAGAAATTAGTTATCATTATATTATAGATATTTTGATCCATTGATGCTTCATGTATAAGAAATTCATTTTCATTTACTAGAGTAAGATATGAAATTTAAATTGATCAAAGCATCACAAAGGTATGAAATTGTTATTATGGTACAAAGTAAAGCTATTCAGTATGTATACTACTCTCTTTAAAATTACTGATCATATCAGGACGGTAGCCTATCGATTGGATCTTCCACCAAACCTATCTTAATTTCATGATGTGTTCCATTTATATCTTCTAGGGAAATACATACCTAATTCCTACCATGTACTTAACTCATAGGTATTAATTAAAGATAATAGTGTTTCTAATAAGGAAAATTTTCTTGAGATTTTGGATTATACAGACAATGTAAAATGAAACAATCCCACTCACATGTTTAATGATATTTGGTGAAACCACCAGCTTTATGGAGCTATGTGGGAAACTAAGGATGTAATGGGACATAAGTATCTTCATTTTTTTATATTGGAGTGATGAATTTTAAGGAATAAAATTATTTTATTGGGGGTATAATGTAAAAAACTAAGGTTTTGTGAAAAGTTTTTATAAAATAAATTTAATGTTTTTTCATATATTTCCTTTTACACAACACTGATTTTACCTTTCATTACACATAATAATGAGTTTTAACAATACATAATATACTTTTATTATATTTTTATTAAAAATAATCATTATATCTTACTCATTGTAATGGAAGGAAATAATACTATTAACTAATTTATAATAATTTATGGTTTATATATATATATAATGAATTCATTGGTTACCAATAAATTATATATTAAAATAAAAACCATTTAAAAATAAATAAAATCGTTAACTGAAAAAAAAAACTATTTTTATGCGAAAAATATCATTTTATATCAATAAATTAAATTAATAAATTTTGGAGAATTATTTTAATGAAATATATATATTATATGTTTAATATTTTTTTAACATTCATATTATGTTTTCTTTAATCTTAAGATAATAAAAAAATCAATTTTACTCTTAAAACTATAATTTTCTAAAAAGCAGTTTTATTGTATTTTTTTATAATTACTTCAATTTTTCTTCCAATTATAGAAAATGTTTTTTAAAATATGAAATTAGGATTTTAAATTATCACATTAAATTAATATTAGGTTGAAGTTATGATAATTTCTTGAGAACATAAATTTTTTTATGAATAGTGAATATTCTGGTTTTTATTAAGAATGGTTATTTATTTTAAGAATTTAAAAACATAAATGTTATCTTAATTTAAAAGTGATATTATTTAAATTATATATTAATTAATCCAATTTATGTCATTTTAATAATTTTTATAATGAATTATGATATAAATTATTTTTATACATGTGAACATTTTCTCTTTGGAAAACTGCTTTCTCATCGCATTTGCAGATTTAATTTAAAATTTGAATTTTCAACTTTTGAAAATAGAATTTTAAAATTTTGATTCCATATTTCAAATAATTATAATTTATATTATATAATAATAACCACTTAAATTTTTTACCTTAATTAGTAGTAAAACAGTAAAAATTAATTACCACAGTTTAAGATAAAATAGGATTACCTAGGGTTAAAGTGAAACGCTAAGGGAAAACATCACCTAGAAACCTGTAAAAAATCCCATTGTGTGAATATATTTAAAAATTATAAAATATATGGTACTATAATTTTCTATTTTTGATAATTTTTAAATGTTAAAAAATTGGGTACACATTATTATTTCAAAAAATTCTATTTACGTCCTCTCCCCCACGTCTAAAAGGCCACCAAGTCTCCTCCCAACTTCACACTTCCAAAATAATTTTTTCATAAAATGTCTAAAAACTCTTCCATAAATCCCTAAGTATATAATATAGGCCTTGGAGAGATCATAAATTTATTCTAGGAAGGCTTTAGGTAAAACCTAATGAGGTTGTCCAAAGAATAGTAAATGTTTCAAACTGTATGTTTTCATTTACTTATTCTTCTAAATCCATAAATTATTATTCAATTATGTTTATATAAAATCAAAAATATATGAAATATACTAATATATTATTATTTTTTTGGAATAAATTATATCAATATCCTATTCCTTCAAATTGGAAATGAAACTTTCGATCGTATGTACGGAGGACTACCAACTCATGAACTGTTGTTTTTTGTTTTTCATCACCACCTCTGATGAAAGGATATTATGATGGAATTTATTTTTATATTTTTATTAAATGATATTATTTTACTTATATAATTATAATATCACTTAAACATTCATACCACCCAACTTTTTGGAGAACAATAAATTAGCTCGGGTATATGGGGGATTATCGCCTCAAAAACTGATGAGATGTGTTTTTGATCTATATTTTACTTGAATGGTACTGATGATATAATAAATGATTATATATTAGATTTGTAAAATTGTATTAATTTATTAATTATTATATCACATAAAACTTCTTAATTTCTATTCCATGTGTGATAATATAACTTCATTCATGTGTATGGTGGACTACCTCCACGCGAGGTGATGTGATTCGTTTTTCACTAATGTTTTGCATGGAAGGTAATTAAGTAAATTTTTTTGAATATATGTGATATGTATGACATATAAATGATTATTTGTGGTTAAAATAATATTTAACTTTCTCTATTTTCATAAATTTAGAAAATTGAAATAGAATTCATTCAAACATACGGAATACTGTCTCCATGAACATTGTATTTCCCTTTTCATCTCTAAATTTTACAGATTATTGTTAATATATCTAAATATATTGAATAAATATGATATTTATATAATGGTTAGAATTAATTTTATTATGGAACCATGATCAAATTTATAATATCAAAAATAATAAATATAAATATACAAGAGAAACATGGTAGTTATTTCCTCAAATAATATTTTAACAATGAATTGTTCAAAAACATGCAACAAAAGTTCATAAGTAAATAATATGTCTAAGGATATATACAAATTTATGGTTCTATAATATATTTATAATTAACTTATATTTATTATATAGTGTTTTATAATGTGTAAAAATGAATTTTATGCTTAAGGTGTGGGATTTCTAGTCTCTCTTTTACTTTTGGGAGATGTATGTCGTATTAATAACTTGTTTATTTTGTGTGGTATATATACAACCACATTGACATGTTATATCATGAATATCATTATTTTAAATATATATAATATTTAATTTTATTTTATTCTATATTTCTTCTTGTGATTCAAATGATTAGCAAAGCGATAAGGGAATATTGTCTCAAATTTTCTTCTTTGAGACATATGTTGTGTTATATACCCATATTATTTAATAATTTTTATATACTACCACATTGAAATTTTATATCCTAAATATCCTTCAATTAATGATATTTAATGTTTCTTTTCATGATATTATTTAATGGGACTTTCAATTCATGAGCTACCAAGGTCGTAATGGTCTGATGTTATGATCTCCTTGTTTATCAGGATTATTTATGATTATGATTTTGATGATTAAATAATTTGATATATCTATCAATATAATTTGTAATTTTATTATTCAATGTTTATGTCATCATAATACATTTTTTCCATTGATTTTCTTCTCTTTATGTACTCTATATCTCAAAAAAAATGTTTTTAATAAAAATTGACATTATTTTTCTCTTCGCTCGAAAATTCATTTTCTTCCATATCCATATTTTATAAAAAAAAAGTTAAAAAAATGTTTTAACATTGTATAAATGATTTATTAATTTTGTTTTTCTCATGTTTTACTTTTTAAAAATATTTTCAAAAGGTCTCTTCATATAAATTTCTAAACAAGGCCTATTTGGCTTTTATTGAAAATGTGAGTGTAATATTTGTTTTAAAATAAATGACTTGAACATTATTTTCCACCATCATGATGACTAATTATTTTAAAAATTAATTTATATGTTTGAATGGTTTTGAAATAAATTTATTTTGAATTTTTTTTATGTTTTAGATAAAAAATCAAGGTTTAAAGGATATTTTTTTCATGAAATATTTTTAATTATTTTGAAATCAAAATTTTTAGTTTTTCATGGTTATTTTCAAAGATAAGGATTTTTGAAAATTTTTAAAGTTTTAGAAATAGTTTTTTCATAATTAAAAAGTCATTTTATCATGAAATGTATTCAATAGCCTTTAAATTTTCCATTATAATTTTCTAATGTTATTTTTAAAGAAAATAGTTTTCAAAATGTTTTATGAATTTTTAGTTTAAAAAACGAATTTTTAGAGTGGAAATACTATTTTCCTCAAGATAATTTCCATGTAATATTTCAAAATCATTATCCATATAATATGAAATATTTTGATATTAATTACTATTTACATGGTATATGATCCAAATATTCTGTTCTAATTCTTTTTGTAAACTTTTCATGTTTATGATGATAATATGTTTATGTAACCTATTTCTATTCCACCAGTTTTACCAAGATAAAACACTTCTAAATCCCATTTATTTTTATAGGGGTTATACATTGATGAAATGATGAATTTAATATGAAATCATTTTATTTTACTCATGTTATATTATGTTGAAATGTTTATTTAAAACATTTATTTTAATGGGTTATGATATGACAAATGTTTTATTATATTTTGGAACATGTATGTATGATTTCAATTTTTTATGGGTGGAACCTATATCTCTATTAAATAAATTGGTTAAATATTGATATCTAATGAGATATATAGGACATGAATATGGAGTAAACCAATTATATTATTTGGGGTGAACCATGACTACTAGGATGGTTTGAGAGTGAAACCATTCCACAATGATATTTTTGGAAACAAGACTTGACTATTAAGGAAATTGATTTATATTCTTATGTGTATGAAATAATTCTATGTCTTATTCTAATGTTATTCTCTCATGTGTCTTGTTATTTTTTCTTCTTATAATTCATGTCTTATGACATTCCAATCTTTATTCCATGACTGAATATTAGGATATTTGATATGAAGGGTGTGGTTTTCATATATTATTTTCATATTCGCATTCTTATATGCTCATGATATGTTTATGTATATCCCTTTTTTAACCTTATTGATCATCTGAGATCATTATTTATTATGTTTCTTTTACCTAGGCTGTGATGATATGTATTATGTGTGACATGTTTAGGAAGGGTTATGGTGTTGAGAAACTAAGTGGATGATGATAGAGAACTCTTATAAAATAGTTGTTTATATTTCATTGTTTCCAAAGGCACAATACCTTTATGATTATGAGGTGTTTTTTATGTAATGTAATAAATATTCATCATAAAATATGTAATATATATGTTTGAAATTATTTGGTTTCTATAGTGTTGTTGTATTTACAGATAATATTCTTATTGAATCAAAGATAATCATAGGGATTTAAGATAATTTAATGTTCATGTTAAAGACCCTGAGGAAAGATAATATTTATTTAAAAATTGAGTTCATCATCTCTAGAGAGTTTCATTGTTGGGTCATATAGTCTCTAACAATAATATATTGATTGATCCTTCAAATATGGATGTTATAATGCAATGGTCCAGACCTACTATAATATCTGAGATCCATATATTTTATAGATTTTCAAGTTATTATCAATTCATTTTGATGGATTTATCGTGGTTATCTAATTATTAAACTATTCTGACATAGAAAGAAATTATGTTCTTATAGATTGATATATGTGAGATAAATTTTAAAGGAGTTAAAATGAATTATATTTATTTCACCCATGCTCATAGTAAACAATAGTGGAGAAGGGATTCTTATATAGTGTAATTCATTAAGGAAGTGATTGGGATGTTTCCTCATACAAGATGATATGGTTATAGATAGTACCTCTCACCTTTTCAAAATTCACAAGAAAAATTACCCGACTTGTGATTTGGAGTTCCCAAAAGAAATTTTTACATTAAAAATATGGAGGCATAATATTTGTAGTAAATAGTTTGATATATATATATATATACTTATATATTAATTTATTATAAAATATTTAAGTATATATTAAATTAGAAATAAATTAATATTCATTAAAGTATATCGTTGGATTTTATTATATGTTATAAATGTTCAATACACTATCACCCTGGTAAGGTGAACAAGGTGGTTGATGTGCTAAGTCAAAAAAAACATGTTAATTTTTTCATAATAAGAATTAAAAGAGAATAAATTAATATAGATTTATAGAATACATATCTATAAATAATAATTAAATGGGTTATATCATGTATTTATTATATTAATTATCAACCATGAATCTATGTGGGGGTTAAATATGCTAGTAGGATGATATGGAACTATATAAGAAGGTAAGGAATTTTCTAGAGTTTAACCATGATTTTGATGTAGTTATATGTTTTAGGAACTATTTATGTGTCCCATAAATTTTATTTTTAAAGGTGATATTTCATGAGTATTACAGATTAACTTTCTATATCTATCCTTTAAGCACAAAGATGGTTAAAAAATTGAAATAGTATTTCTAGTGGGAGAACATAAAAATGGATAACTCAAAGATTGTGTCTCAATTTCTAGTATAATAGAAAGTTAATATTAAGATAAATAAGTCTTAATGGATTCTATAATCATTTATAATACTATAATGGAAATGGAAATTACATATTAATGGGTTTCATTATTAAACGCTCTAAATCATCAAAAGGTCATAATGTCTTTTATGTTTTAGTCAAATGAATTATGAAATTAATAGATTTTATTTTCATAAAATATGATTTATAAATTTAATATAATTCTTGGATATATATTAACAACGTTTTATTATTGAATTTATCACTTCATTATATTATTTCTACTTGATATATGAGGTTTACATCGGAGTACTAGAGATGTCTTCAGCAATAATTGCTTATGGGATTATGCTTTAGTACTATATATTATCCTTGAATTAATGGTTAGTATGATAGGAAAATCAATCCCTAGAGGATATATTATGATTAATTTATATATATTAAAAAATTGGGATATACACCTTCCCCTGGCATAGTTATCTTATAATAATCACTTTCACTTGAGTATTGAGATCCTTATGTTTCCCTCAATGGTAGGATGTGAAAATCTCAAATGTGTTTATATGATGTTAGATTAAGAAATATATAAGGATATGATCTACCCAGGGAAATGGAATATGTAATATCCCAAATGCATATGGTTTGAAAATTAATAAGGAATTTGAATTTTCATTTACGAAATGGGGTGAATTTTGAATAAAGACTTGTGATGGTGTTTTGAGAGTTTTAATACATAAAAAGTGTTTTTTAAGATAAGGAATGAGTCTCCAGAGATAGATTGGGTGTTTTAATGTTCTTATAAGGATTTGGGTTGTGTTTCAAGAGTTTCTCTAAATTATGGACATGGTCCATAGTATCATGTGCATGGTTTAGGAGAAACCATCTCACACTAAGCTGCTTAAAGGGATTTTATTTCACTTTGAATTGAGAAAGGTTGAGTTTTATAGTTTTAGAATATATTAGGTAAACTCTATGAGTAAATATTATTAATCATGTGATTATGATAATGGATTAAGGCATGATGCAAGGGGAGAAAATGGGTTTTGGAAAACCATGCTCTTGGTTGTAGAGTGGTGGCAGAGCTGACCACAAGATTGGCACATGGTTTGTCTAACCGTTCATGGAATTTGTAATGGGCAGTAGAGGGGACAAGTTTGGAAATTATTTTTAATAAATCATGCATAAAAATCATTCTACTAACTATATCATCATTAAAAGTTGTATTCTTAAAACATTCACCCTTGGTTTTTATGCCATTGCACCCCCTTTCTCCCCCTTTCGATGTGTACAAACAGTAGGGTTCCCAACCAGCACCTCCCCCCTCTCTAACCCCTTGATTTGGGGTGAATTCATAGAGATTATTTGGAAATTATGGTTATATTTAACTTCCTTCTACTTCCCTTACATCTTCTCCTTGTTTATTTTTAATTTTAGAAATTCATGTTTTGGGATTTTACACAGATTCCACATGAGTATAGTGGAATCGTCTAAGGATGATGGTTCTTTTTGGTTGTCTTGTATAGAAGATACCCCAAGGAAATTTTTTCATGTAATTGTGTTTTGATTCATTGAGGTGTGAATCCATGGTGAATTTTCAAATGTTTTTAAAATTTATTTGATTAATTTAATGGTTGTATGATATTTCCTCTTTGGGATTTACTAGGAATGGTTTAGGGAGTCCATTATGGATCTCCTATAGAGGTTTCAAGACGATTCAATAATAGGGGATCGAATCAGTTATTTTTAACGTATTATGGAAAATTATGTTCTAATTAATTAACTAATTATACTCAATATAATTAATTAATTGTTTATTGTTGGTGTGATGTTTGAGATTGGGTGGTTGTGGTGAGTTTTTTTAGGTACTGAAGTGGTTATATGGGACATGGATGAGGATTTTTATAGCCACCATGATTTGGGAATGTTTTCGTAAACATAGTTGATGAAGAATATGGTCTAAGAGATTTACCTGTAGTCTTCTTAATTTATTTACCTATTTTTTTGGTCTGTACATTATTTAATTGAGTGGTGTATTTATTTTCTTGGGTTAAGTGAATGGTTTCATGCTTTAAATTCGTACTTAAAACCTTCAATGAAATCTATTGGATCAATTTGTGTTAATTAGACCAAACCTATTTCTACACATGTGGTGTGCCATTTCTAGAAAATGTTAAAGTTTTTGACGTATGATCCTAACATGGTTAAGCATTTTGGTTGTATTAGTTTAATTATTAGTGAATAAATTGGTAGATGTTGGGAAAATCATTCAAGGTAACATTGTAGTTTTTTTTATTGATTGTGTTTGTTGACAAAGTGAATTTTTATGGTTTTTTGTGGAGGTACATAGATATTTTTTGACAATGAATGTCAAAAAAGATCAAATAAAAATAAATGGATTCCATATAAGTTGTAAAAAAAATGCATACATATGGTGACACTGATTCCCAGTGTTTGCAAAAAAATGGGGTCCAAAATTTAGATAGAGGTCTAGCATCATGAAAAATGGATTTCCTTGAAAGCCTTATAAAAATATTGAAAAGGCATGAGTTTTGTAAATAATGATATTTGTAAAGGGTGATTTAAAAACTATGTGAAGGTTTTGACGATGATCTTCATGATTACAAAGATCATCGTGAACAGAAAATCTTCCTGTAGAATCATGAGACAGGGAGAATTATTGCATAAAAGATGGAGAATTATGAAATGGTGATGACATAGATAGAAGATTTTGGAATTAGTGAAAATTACTATAAATAAGGATCTACCCCATTCATATACTAGTGAATCTTAACAAAAATATTAAGGCTCTGGATTCAGAAAGGTGGTCCGTAAAGGTGTTTCTGGAGAGAAAGTTTGTGAAGGCTATAACAGCCAACTGAATTTTTTGAGCATCATAAAATTAAGGGTGTTTTTAAAGGCTATAAAAATTCAACTGAAATTGTTGAGTTTTTTTAAGAATATTGGATCTTCCTAAAAGACGGTGCTTCATGGAGGATATTTGAGCCTCACAAAAGAGGGAGTTTTGCAAAGGTGGTGTGTATCATGAAAAGTGTTTAAAAGGGATTTCACAGTAAATCTGTGGGAAAGTGGTGTTCATCAATTGGATGAAAGTTAAACTTCAATAAATCATATTTTTACAAATGGTGATATAATAATTAGTGAAAATGAATGGTTCTACAAGACCATAAATTATGAGTGAATCCCTTTCAAGATTAGTGAGAAAAGGTAGAAGAAGAAGGTGATCCATTCCACTAGTAGTGATCTAGAGAAATAGACTCAGGGAGTGACCCTTGGGAAAGTATAAAGATAAGCCTAAACCTTGTAAAGGTTATTAGACTTGTCATTGATATGAACTATCCTGAACATTATATTTTGGTAGTGAGCCTTATTGGATTTGGTACATCGGCACATCACCATTGTATTCTCCATAGATGTTACCCAATGAGGGTAAACCAAGTAATACTGTTTTGTCTCATTCATGATTTGATTTCTATTCATACATTACTATAGGAGAAGGAGATAAGAGTGTTTTGTTTAACAAAGAAAAAATATCTGAAGGGGTAGTAGTTTTAATCTATCATACCCTGATTCACCCCCCCCCCCCCCACTTAGGGAATTTAACCTATTGGGACTAATAGTAGATCTCCATAATAAAAAGTTTGTGACTTGTGAAAGAATAAAAACTATTGACTTCAAGTGTGATGATTTTATGAAAACTACTATGATTATTTTAAAATGGTTTTAAATGTGTTTTTATGGGTTTTGAAATGATTTTTCATAATAAATATGAAAGGATATATTTTCAAATTGTACATGTTTTTAAATTAGGTGTTGACCTAACATTGGTTTTGTAAAAAGGTGATTATAAATGTATTTCATGGATTGAATATAATTATGTGTGGGGTTACACTTTTGGGCAGATGCCTTGGTGTCTATTTTAATGATTTTATGAAAAGAAATGTGTTGGAATAGTTTTAGTATTTATGGTATGTAGGAAAATTTCTAAATGGTAATGGTTTAAAAAGGGTTATTGTGATGTTTAGAATATTTTTATAGTTCAGGTGTTGAACCATTGTGTTTGAGAAGTAATATAATGGTTTAGATATATCAATGAGTCTCTATATTCAAGTGGTATATGATCTATATCAGACGTCGAAATGATGTTCTATACAATAATAGTATACATGATGTTTTAATTACTTATTGAGGATTTAGGTATTCTAGTACACTAGTTGGGAATATATGGTGGTATGATTCTCTATTTAAATGGTTTAAGTATTAGAATAATTCTTTGGGAACCATTATTTTGTTATGTATGTGAATGTTGGATTGATTCTCTGAGAAATTTTGTTATAAATATGGTTACAGTGTTTTGAATGATTCCTTTTATTAGTAAAATAGTTTTTTATGTGGTTAGGTTCTATTCGAAGGTTATAGACACATTTTATATTGATGTTAATTTTTATTTTAGATGACATACTAATGGTCTAGGTACTGATGGCATCGGTGCATGAGATACGTGTCTTGGATGTATGTCTAATGCCTACTGAATTTGAATGAATAGAGAATAACCCCCTTTTGACTTTTATAGTATATATCCTCTCATGTTCTTCTTTAGATGAGTGTTTTAGGTTGGTGTAGGTTTGTTTATCTTGGGTTTTACCTTAGAACCCATGGTCCTATGGGTATTATATGAGCTATTTATTTCAGTAACTTTTATATCATTTTCTGTATGGTTTATCTATTACATTACTTATCTACATACACCATTTTACTGACTAGTATTTTCTTTATACATCATTGGTCATGGCCTAATGAGTTTTACTCACACCCTTTATAGGCTTCCACTATACACAGTTACCTAAGGAGCTCTCATGTGTTTATTTTTGGAAAAAAAATTACTATATATCATGTTGAATTTTTCATATTTAGGTGGTATAATTAGTATATTATCAGGTAAATTGATGGGATCCATATTATATATATTGTGTAGCCCTTTTATTATTTTATTTTATTCTTGTATGTCATGTAATCGTACCAATGGTAAGTTCATTGGTTTTATGAAATGGTCATTTTTTCCTTTTCAACAACTATTATTATATTTTAGTTTATTTATTCTTCATGAATAATCTTATGTATATGTTTTTTTATTTACTTCTATATTTTCATTCTAATATGTTGTTAATGTCGCCTCAAAGTTCTACCATAGATCCCCACTGCTAGCCAGTATCCTCTAGTATAAGAGGAGAAACCCTAGAGTTCATGTGGGAAATGATCTTGGGGAACCATCTTAGTGGAATCTAGGTCGGGATGTAACAAATTAATATCAAAGGTTTTTAATTTCATTTTATTTTACTATTTAGAGTCAATATACTAGAGATATATAAATGTGTTGAACTTTTTTATGAATATTATACTAGAGCATCGACAAAAACTATGCTGATAGGATTTCCAGGTTACTAGGGGTTAGATTTTTATTTATTTTTTTGTAATGTTACGGTCATATATTATTTTTACCTTGTGAGATAGACACGTTGTTATAATTTTATAAGTTTTGATATATTTCTAGATGTTGGATAATTGGGAAGAGTCTTCTGCATTTTTTTTACTCTTAGCATGTGTAGGTAAGAGGAATCTTATGCATCATGATAGGCATGTAGGATCTCCATGTTATAGGACTCTTAGTGTGTGATTTTATATATATCAGTATGATTGTAGGTTATGTGGATCTAGGGTGAGATGTCTAATGATGGGGACACTAATGTGTTCATAATTTGTAGTATGTTCAGTGACCTTAGTGAGTATCCACAATGTATTTATATAGACATTAGACACTTGTGGGTGTTTTTTCTAGGTAGTTTGAGTGGACTTGTTCCACTAGAAAGTGGTCTGATGTGATTATTCATATTGAGTATGGTTTTCAGAGTTATGGGTAGATGGTTTGGCATGTGATGTATTCTGTATATAGAACTGTAGAGAATAGTTTTTTGACTTTTTTATGTCATTTGGCATTAAAATAGATGTTTTCTTGATGTTCTATGAGCTATGGAATTTTTTGAGTTTCCCTAGACATTGGTGGTTGGACATAGTAACTTTAAAATATACTGGACTTATGGGGCCAGTTGGGAGTGACCAATGGCCTTTGTGATGTGACTCTAGTTTTGGGATTTTGTTCCATGTGTATTTTAAGGGTGTCCCATGAGAGGGGTCAATTGAGTTATGATTTTCATTGGGTATGTGAGGTACTGGTGGATACTTTAGACATTTGACACTAAGTTATGAATGGTTCATCTTAATACATGCTTTTAGACTATGGGATGCCTTCTTTTTCTTTGAAGGAGAACATCGGCACTAGTGTTTTAGAAATCAGTTTTTTTTTCAGGAGGGGTGGATCGTTTGGGTGCTTATCCCAGATAATGAAGGTGCATAGGGTCAGGTTTTATGTTTATGAGATGAACTAAGAGCACAGGTGGTTATTGAGATAATGTGGTTTTTTAGGAAAGTATTGGGTATGTTCCTAGGACAGTTAGCCCTAGATGCATCATTAGAAATACAGTGATAGTGTAAATGGACTTAGTGAATATTTTGAATGACTCTCAGGTTTTGAGTGGTCATACTAGTGGTTTTAGATTTTTGAGTTATACAAGGTTTTGGAAAGAGCCAATGGTGCACTTTGTTTGGTAAAACAGACACTCAGTATAGTAAGAGCCAAAGAGTAGGGAATTTGAGTAGAGATTTAATGAGATGTGACTGATCAGAGTCATAACCAAGTTACGTGGCTTAGTCACAAAATAATATCTTCTAGTTAACTCGTAACTTGATTTTTTTTTTGCATGAACTAGTGGTGAAAAACTATTCCATTTGGAATGTGCATCATAAATTATCAGAGAGTGCCCCCAAGGTGTTTGATTTATACTAGAATCTATGAGTAGGATGAGAACTGATTTGAGATTTATGTGACGCATACAGGTAGGGAGGGATAAAAACTTTGAATGGTTTTGAATATCCCTATAGATGGTGGTGACATCAGGAATGGATGAGATGTGGTGGTTTTCATCAATGAAATATTATCATACTCTTATCTTAGATATGATCAATGCTCAATATCTTTATATAGTCTTGAGTATGTTGATATAGCATTAGCTATACACCTAGCTATATGAATTTATTTTCTTATTGGATGATGTGGTTTCCTATAGTTTCACTCGTGGAGTGGTTCATGTGAATATTTATGGTGAAAGGTGCACCATCATCCATATGTGAGAAAGTCCAATTAGTGGAATGGTTGTTGAAGAATTACATGGGTAACATTTTTAGATTTTGGGAATGGGTGATGGTAAATGTCTTGTTTTGTTGCTAATGTTAGAGAAGTATGACCATGTCCAATTCCTTAGAGTAATTATTAGAGTGTGGTCCATGGATATTTATGCTTATTGAGTGATGTTATGTCAATGAAACTCTTATTATGGGGAGTTATGTGTCAATTTTGGTGGTGAGACCCTAATATAAAAATGGTCAAATGTAAATAGAACTTTTTGTAGACCGGTCATAGTGGAATTTTGATGCTAGTGAGGAACTAATGAGGGACATGATTGAATTTTGTAGGGAATTCAAATTTTATATTGAATGTGGTGGATAATTGTTTTGGGTATTGGATTTAGGCTTGTGGATTTTTTGATTTTTTTTTATGTTATTGTATTGGGGATGCATCAGTGGTATAGTAGGGAATGATGATGGTTTTGGATCAGTCGAGAATATGACTGTAGAGTTTCACCAGGATTTATATATGGACTTCAATGGATGTTTTTGGGTGATCAAGTAATTCCACTGGGTGTAACAATGATATGTTTAGGTGATGTGTAAATATTACAAAAATTAGATCTAGGAAATTTTGAAATAAGTCAGTCAAGGATAGGTCGACTTTGGTTAACATGTGAAATAGGTGCACTTCGGATTTTGGATTTGGACTTTGAGTAAAAATTAGTGTGATATTAATTAATTCTTCGATGGTTATAATGTTCTTTATCTAATTGGATTACAATGATGAGAATGGGTTCCAAGGATTATTTTCATTCTCATGGGTAATGGGGTACATTAATTATCAAACCACATCAGATGCATTATGAGAAATTGAGTTATAAGTTATTTCAAGCCTTCTAATTAAAATAGGTGTTAAGTATGGGATGTTTTTAGTGAATATTGAAATCTTATGGTGGGTAAAACCATATATATAATTACTGGTAGAGAAATGAAATGATTAATGTTTTGGTTTTGATAATTGGTATTGGATCGGGTTTTGTTCGGTTGGGTACCATGAGTGGGAGGATTCACCCTTGAAATATTTTTTCCTTTTGGAAATTGAATGAGGATTTTTTAGATCATAGTTGACAGAAATAGGCTGGGTAGTTTAGTTTGGTAACAAATGGGACTTCCCAAGTATGAGAACTATTCTAGAAGGGAGGTTGTAATATTCTATAATCAGACTAGTCAAAAATTCAGAGATATTTTGAATTTTAATTTACTGAATTGGTAAAAATTTGAATTAAGCCTCTGAATAGAGTTTTGAGTGTATTAATTATTCAAAATAAAATTAGATTTCTAATGAGTCTCATAAGGAAGTTCAGTTTCTCTAATGAGCTTCAGAGGATTAGATTTAAGTTTTATGAGTTTTGGAGAACTCTAAAACGGGTGAATGATTTTCTATCCATGGTTTAGGATAAACCACATGACACATAGATGCTCAAATGGGTTTTGGTTCACTTTGAACTTAGTGGAATTGGGTTTCATGATTTTAGGACCACTTGGGGTAATCCATGTAATCCAAAATGGGAAACCATGTAAGGATGAGATCGGTCTGAGGCACGGTGCACGGGTTATGCATAGTTTTAGAAAAACCATGCACTTGGTTGTAAAGGGGATGCAATACTGACTTCATGATTGAATAAAAGTTTTTCTAGCCATTCAATCTAACCATGTGGGTATTCTTTTTTGATAGATAGTGTAGGGCAAATATTGGCATACGATTTGTAAAAATGTGTGTCCAAACAATACAGCTATCTAGAACATCATTAAAAAAGAGATTTATCAAAATTTCCCCTTAGGGTTTTATGACACTCCACCCCCTTCTTCACCCATTCCGTGCACACAAATATGGGGGTTCCCAACCCCCTTCATCCTTATACTACCCCTAAAATTGGGGTACGTCTATGGATATTATTCATCGTTTAAGGTGAGATTTCTCTTCATCCTCCTACACTTGATTCCTCTCTATGGTTCTTTTGAATTTTAGTTGATCAGGTTTTTGGATTTGATTCAAATTCCATCATATCATTGTGGAATTGGACAAGGATGATAGGTATTTTGGTTGGTGTGCATAGAGTAAATCCCCAAATGACTTCCACACATCATTTCATGGTGATTAATCGAGGTTTGATGCCATGTGGAATTTTTATTTCTCCATTAATGAGTTTATTTATGTAATGTTTGAATTAGTATCGCCTCTTATGGATTTTCATGGGAATAGTGTTGGGAGTCTATTGTGGACCTCTCGTGATGGTTTTATTGAGTTGCCATGAGATAAAATCGACCAAGTGAGTATTCTCACATTATGCTGCATTAGATTTTAATTTATTTATTAATTATATTTGTTATAGTTAATTAATTTAATATACTTTGTGTTAAGTAAATCGCATGTAGTTTTCGTTGACTTGATTTGATACTAAAGAGTTTGGAAATAACTAAGATGAGCCATGTCTAGGACATCACGCTTTTGAATTTTTTTTTAAAAAAATCATTTTTTTGTTAGGTGGTCTAAGATATTTATACATAATCTTGTTAATTTATATACATGTTTATGTAGTATGATAGTCAAAACCCTTGTTTTCTGGGTTTACTTCCTTGGGTAAGTTGAATTATTGTGGGATTTAATTTGGCACTTTAAATGTTACATATCTTTTATTGGATATTACTGAGTTAATTAGACCAAACCTATGGAGACACTTGGGGTTTTCTATTTCTATAAAATGGTTAAGTGGTAGATCTATGATCTTAACCTAGTTAAGATCATTTTTTGACATAGTTAAAATATTAAATAATTAATGTTTAAATATTTTTAATAATTAGTTTGTAACTTTCGAGTCTATAAATTTCATTGTTTTCATAATTTATGATTTTAGGAAAGAAAATATGAGGATTTTGAAATGGTTTTAAGTGTCAATGATGGGTTTTGACCCAAGTTTTTATGTCAAATATGGGGGATATGTTTTAAAAAGCTTCCTGTTTTTTGAAATGAGTTATTTACCTCTAATTTGGTTTTTAAAAGGGGATTATAAATGGTTTTAAGTGATTGACCCGAAATGGGTGTGTGGTTTCTCTTTTGGGGTGATTTATTCGTGGATCTTTTAATGATTTGATGAAATTAAAGGTGTTGGTATGGTTTTCATTTTGAAGGCCCATATGGATGTTGGTAGATTTTAATGGTATAAAAAGGGTTTTTTTATTTTCATAATGTTTCTATAGCTGAGGTGTTGAACCTTTGATTTATTAAAATAATGGAATGTTTTAGATATAGTACTAAGGATCTGAATATATATTTTATACTATCTATATTAGGGTTCAAATAGAGGATCCAGACACTAATAGTATACATGTTGTTTTAGTTCTCTATATAGGTTCTTGGCACACTTGTATACCTATTGGGAATGGATGGTGGATTGTTACTCTGCATCCATGGTTTATATGATAGACTAATTCTTTAATACTATTGTTTTATTATTTATATGAATTATGGGATGATTCTCTAATAACTTTTATTAAAAATATGATTAGAGTACTAGACAATATTCCTTGTATTGGTACCGATAGTTTGGAACATGGTTTAGTACTAGATAGTTCCATCCATAATTGTTATAAGGTTAGTTTTTTTTATTCTAGGCTGGTGTTGTACACCTTGATTGAACAAGTACATGGTATATGTGTTTTGGATGTATTTATTATATCTTCTTATATTGAATGAATATGTAAAAAGCCCATTTTTACTATTATATTTTGTATCCTCTCGTGTTATTCTTTAGATGACTTTTTTAGGTTGATGCAAGTTTGGTTGGCATGGGTGCAACCTTGGAATCCATGGGCTAGTGGGTATTTTATGGGCTATCAATTTATTTCTTTTTATCTCTTTTTATGTACAGTTTATTTATTCTACTTACTATTATTTTCCTTATACTTCATTGGTGGTGGCCTACTAAGTTTTACTCACACCATGATTGGGTTTCCACCACACACTGGTACCAAATCATCTCTTGTGTGATTATTATAGAAAAATTTTTGGGATGAGTCCTATGTAAAGTTTCTCAGGAAGAGCATGATTTATTGAATAGTATCTGGTGACTGGATGGGTTTCAAATCAGTGTTGTGATAACTTCTTTTTTGTAGTTAATTTTATTCAGATATTTTTAGTAACTAGTCCAATGGTTGGTTGGTTGTATATATGACATGGTCATTTGGTCATTTAAAAAAATTTGTTCTATTAAATAAGTATTCTATTTATATTTACTTATTTCTTATATTTAGTATTATTTGTATTATTTTTTTCATCTACTTCTGGTTGTAAACTCTGATATGGTGGGTATAATTTCTTCCTAGTTCTACCCTAGAACCCCACTACTACCTGGAATTTTTTTTGTGTATGAGGAGAAACTAATGAGTTCATGTGGAGAACCATCTGTGTGTATAGGCTCATTGGATTCCAATCTAGGACATTAAAATAGAGAATGTGATAATATAGAATAATATAGGAGTTAAGGGTAGAGTTAATGGAAAAGCTTTTCTGATAGTCATTATATAATTCTATAGTTTGATGTTTGTGAAAACATGTTTCTATAGATTTCTCCATGGAATAATTTTTTCATATTTTAGATGAAGGGAATATTATACCTTGGATATATCATCCCTTTCTTGGCTCTTGTTCATACCTTAATGGTTATTTATCACTTTGTGTTTTCTTTAAATCACTCTCAAGTTCATGATTAGTTCCATGTATCACTTTTCAAGAACTACATAACTAATCTTTCGCATGTACTGAATTTTGAGTTTATAACACTAAAACATGATATCTATTATATAAAACTACAAGTTTAAATTCTATTTCAGAGATAGAAACTCATTTGAAAACACCACTCACTAGGTCAATTTTGTAAGGAGAAACCATTCATTTGATAAAGCTGTCTGTGAACTGAAGGATGTGATTCGGTGGAGGTATCCTCATTTTTATGCATGCGAGTAGTGGAATTTTTAAGGATAAATTCATACGAGGGGGTATAATATAACACCTCATGATTTTATAATATAATTTATATATTAATTATATAACTTTTATAGATTTAATTATACAAAACAATGTACTTAAACTAATAGCAATTTAAATATAACAGTATATAGAATCATTAGATCATCATATATGAATAGGTATAAAAATATTATGAAATATAATTATAATGGTTTTACTTAATATAAATGTATTTATCTAAGATTATGAAATAAGCATTGAGATTTAGTATTATCATTTAACAATAAAAAAACCAATGTTTCAATATATTATGTATTTTTATCTAAAAAATATATCAAACACTAGAGAACAGTTATTAGAATAAAATTTATTTATAATAAAATTAAATATGTGAATAACCATTGTTACATAGATTATCATTTTTCTATAGATGAATATAAAATCATTTGAAGTCAAAAAGATATATTTTTTATAAAACTATTTTTATGTGCACAATGTGTGTTTATATTAAAAAATTAAATAATTTCATAATGATCAATGATATTAATAAAAATTATATATTATATATTAAATAAATTATTTATAATTAGTCTAATGGTTTTTTTCCAGTTATTTAATATAAATAAATTTAGTTATATACTAAAAACACATTTTTTTTTTAAGAATTAATTTCATTATTTTTATGAATTAATATTAATATTGACTTCTGTTAGTTATTTAAATTGAATCTTTTAAAATAGAATATATATTTTTAATTAAGAGTTTATTTTTATAAAATATTCCCCTTTTATTTTTGGTAATTATGAATAGGTATGATGGGAAATATGTATCACCCCAATAAGGGTAAAATAAATAAAATTGGCTTAATATTATGACGTAATGATTTAAAATCTCTCTTAAACATTCCATTGTATATTTGGATGGGTTTCATATAACCAAATATATCATTAATGACTTAAAATTTTTATTTCAAAACATTTTTTTAAATCTTGTAACCCATAATTGGGTTTTGCAAACACAAATTATATTTTTTTTCAAATTAAAAACTATTTTTCGTTATTTGCATATAATGGTATTGTTATAAAGTTATATTTAATTTCGTCTTCATCATAAAGGTTTAAATTCATTATTTTACTTATTATTTAACCATGAAAATTTCATGTAAATAATATCCTTTATTAATTTTAAGTGAAAAATATTTTTACACTTAAATTATGTATTTTCTAAAACCTATTTCTCTTTAATTTTGTGTGTTAATATTAAATGTAATTTATTCCACCAATATATTTTCAATTAGATAAAATATATTACAAATTTTGGAATCAACATGTATAAATTTTTTATATAGCCTTTTATTTTTTTTCTATAATTATGTTATCATTCTAAAAAGTTGAATTATCATGGTTATTGTTAAATTTGATTGAAAGGGTGTTTAATAAAGAGATATGGCTTAAAATATATCAAAAACGTGTCTAAATGTAATTATTTTATTTTATATAAACACTATGAAAAATATATATTATTTATATGTGCCTTGGTGAAACATTATTATGAATATAACATAATATTAAAAATAAAACATTGGATAATTACACAAGTGTTTCTCCCCTCACAAATAATTGAGAACCACTTCTCCTACATTCATCAAACATATTCAATGACTGATATCAAAAAAAACCTGACCAAATCCCTTAATTTATTCTATCATCGTGTCCTTTATATTTAGGTATTCTCCTAACACCAAACTATGAAGGCTTGAAGTGTAATTTAAATGAGGTCCCTCAAAGAAGAGGTAATCATCTTACCTAAATCATCAAAAGTTTATTTCTTCTTCCAAATCCTATAAATCTATTATATTCATCATAACATAATTAATATTGTATCATAAAATTACTATGTTGTTTTCCAGAAAATGTTACAACCATTTTCCACCTCATTTCAATCAAATGGGAAATCCAAGTATCGTGCATGTGTATGAGCAGACTACTATATCCACATAGGAATGCTATTTGTTTTCCAAAACTACCTCCCATGGAGGGATATTATTATGGATTTAAGTTTTAAATATTATATTTATAATATATTAGTTATTTTTTAAAGATAATATATTATCTACCTTCTTACCTTTCAATTTTTGGAAATTGATAACATCGTGTGTCCATATATGTAGACTACATCCTCTATTGGGCGTGTGATTTTTTTTTAATTAATGTTTAACATGGATAGTAAAAAAGGGTAGATTTATTAATTATATATAATATATTGAATATAATAATTATTTATTAAATACTAATTATTATTTATCTTTTTTCTATTACATCCATCAAAAAAGTGGAAACATGACTCGTTCGTGTGTACATACTATTATCTTCACAAATTGATGTGATTCATTTTTCATAACTTCTTCATATGAATGGTTATAAAATTAAATATAATGAATAAAAATTATGAATATGATAATATTATGATATTGTATGTTTTGAAAACATGACCATGTTTTAACAACCAGACCCATCAAATCGAAGCATACATGGAAAACAATCCAGTTTTCTCTTTAATAATAATTTTACTGAATAATTTTTAACAAATTTATAAGTAGAAATTATAAATGAATGGTAAATAGTATTTGATTTATTAATATGGTTTTATAATGGATTTATTATAAAACTGTATTTATTATATAGGAGGTTTGAATCTGTATGTATAAAAACCGGACATGGGGTATGGGATTCTTATAAAAACACATAGTTTTCATACCTAAATATTACAGTTTGTTAAAAGAAATAACAATAACATATAAATATGATCCATTCTAGAATTAGAAAATTTTAGTGTGATTGGAAACCTTAATATAGATAAAATTGGTATATAAATGATCTACATCATTTCTCATTATGTCCTTTACAACTACAACCCTTCTTAGAAATAACATACTCAAAACCTTTCTCCATTACCTAGGGAATGGAAACATAATAAAGGGTGATCGATGGTAATTATTAATGTTAAAAATAATATATATCAATAATTGATCATAATTGAGAATAATTTAATCATATATTAATGATAAAATGATCTTAATGTTATAAAATCATACCCATCACTTAATATATCATAATAATGAAACATGGAATAATGTTTTATCAAACAAAAGACATAGGAAAAAAGATTTCTAAATCTTCAATAATCAACCAAGATCAATGAGATCATATAATAATCATAAGAAATGTGTTTTTTTCCTTCACATAAGCATATAAAATCATTTCCTTAGTCAATCCTCCGTTCCAATACTACTATAGGGGATTGGGATCACTTATCATTTCATCCTTTCTTTAGTGAAGGTTCACTCACAAGACTATATTATTGGAAAAAATTCCTTTACTAAACTAAATTAACTACCTATTCCATTACTTATTATACCATGAGATATCCTTATTTACCCAATGAATTATAGGGCTATATAATTTTAGTCTCTCACATCTCATAATAAAAACCATACATATATGTTCTATAATATCATAAGACATTACTCATAACATCAAATATTTACTCATAGAAAGGATATAAGTCTAATAAATATTTCATCATCATAATAAAATAAAATAAAAATAAATAATAAATATGGTATCTTTGGATCATATCCCTAGTAAATAATAATAAGCCTCAATGGATTTTGTTATTGATAAAAATACCTTTAAAATATCACTATAATATTTTTTGAGAAAAAACACATTTTATTTGAGATAACTTATTTAATATCTAAAAAATTCTAAAATAATAAGGAAAAAATATTATTTTAGTGTGAAAAATAAATATTATAATTTATTATTTAAATAAATTTGTATTAATGATGGTGGGAAAATATGTAAATGTGGTGTTTTTTAAGAAAAATTCCATTCACATTTTTGGTAAATAGTAAAAAGTTCCACGCTTCAAAAATGATTATATGTTTCCATTAAACTTTATTAATGAATTAAAAATGTATTAAAAATATATTTAATTAATCTTGGGATAATAGTAAACCCATATTTGAAAATACATGAAAGAATATTTTGACATGCATTAAATGATTCCTAGATGAAGGAGAAAACATGGTCGAGTTTTCGTAAAAAAAACTCTTTCAATATCTTGAAGACTTAAAAAGAGAATAATAAACAAACAAAATTAAATCTACATAAATATCCATATTATAATATATTTTAAAAAAATTATAGATATATCAGTCGATTTCATCATCACAGAATTTAATCATAAATTATCCCAGAAAAAATGAGATTGTAACATAAAACCATTACCTCAAATTTGACTTTATTCATAATATCTCCCATAAACTATATAATAAAATTAAATTTTATTATACTCAAATATTATAATAATAATAATACCAGTAATAACATACATGTTTTACTTAAAACATCTTCTCACTTGTTTAATAATAATCCCTCATTATCATTATCATTTTTGGTGATAATTTTCATATGTGTTTTAGTTTACTGGTTATTTTCTATGCACATTAATAATTTTTAAATAATTCATATAATTATAATCATGAAATAAATATCATATATATTAATTATATTCTTAATTATAACTATGAATATAGATTGATGGTGAAAATTTATTACATCACTATATGAACAAGGTAGTATGTACGAACACATGTCTAATGTTTCATTATGAATCCATTGATTGAAGGGAATGTAAATGTAAATTAACCCTTATAAAATCATTATTATAATATAAATATCATATATAACCATTAAATATATAATAATAACCAACCGTCAATTATGTTATAGAAAATTAATCACATTGCTATGGGGAGGCACTTGTTAAGACGTAGCCAGAACCGATACTTTCATCTCCCATTTTATTGAGAAAAGTTGGTAAATGGTATTGGAATCATAATAATAAAATCTTATTATATTTATTATATTTAATTAATCATGTTTTTATAGATAAAACAAGTTTATAGTAATATTATGAGGAAATAAGATTTAATGAGCTTGATTAAGATTTATCCCTCTTCTTTGAGAGACCACATTGGAATACACCTTGAAGCATGAAATATTGGTATTAAAAGTCTACCAAAAGATATAAGATTAAGGGAAGTATTATAATAATATTTTTTAGTATATATTTTCTGATCTATAAGGTTTAAATGGTGTGAATAAATAAGTAGAAGATTATTCATTTTATAATTGAGGGGAGGGACATAGATAGAATTTAATTAAAGATTTCAATGATACAAGGACACCTTATTGGGAAAGAGGGTAAAAATAGAAAATAATTCATATATAGAATAATATAAGGTTAAAATAACTTCATAAGATAATAATTCTATAGTATTTTGTGTCAATGATACCCTATCTCAGTTTAACCCCAGACTAATGCGGTTTAACTATAACCGTGGTAAAAAATCGGTTTTTACTATCCACTGTGGAAAAAAAATTAAGTTGAAAAAATCTTATTTTATTAATTATTATGATTAAAAATTATAAATCCATTTAAATAAATTACATTTCTATAGGTGGTAAAATTTAATTTTAAATAATCACACAACCTGTAAGGAAAATATGTTTTAAATTAATGAATCTTTATGCATAAAACATAATTTACTAACAATAAATTATCTGTAAAAACATTAAAAATAATTCTAAAATGTATTATTGAATATATAATAAATATATTTTCATAAAAAACATTAATAAATAGATATTAACTAAATTTATTAGGAGAAAATCACATTGAATGTATAAAAATAGTTTATTAAAAATTGTGTTTTAATCCCAAAAAATGAACTTATATAAAACTCAAGTACAATTATTATTATTATATAATTAATTGTACTATATATTATTAAAGGATGCATATTTTATTTTATTAAATAATTAAAAAATAATGGTACTTTTACTTAAAATAAATTATTGTTTTTACAAAAATCAGTATTTTTCACTATTCAATAAGAAATAAATGTTTTTAGAAAAATCTGAGAAATTAACCATAAGATATTATTAAAATGAATATTTCAAAAATTATATTTATTTATAAAATAAAATTTATATAAATTTTAGATATTAATTATGATTTTATCATGAAAAAAATGAGATAAAAAAAATCTTTGATGAAAATATATTTTTGATGCATTGAATGACTTTACTGAAAATTAAGTAATTATTTTTTTATTTATTCATTATTTGAATTATTAAAATACTTTATAAATATTTTTTTATAAAGTGTCTTTTAATATTCATACCTAAAAATTAAATATATTAGTTATAATATTTTTTTTATCATTCTTCATATATATTTTGATTGCTTGTTAGTAAACCTATCAAGCTCTAAAAAAATTAATTTCAAAAAATATATATATAAAATCCTGGATTTATACATTATTAGTTAGATAAAATTAATTATTCTATGGTAATTATATCACTCGGGTACTATAAAATATGGATATCTATACTTCATCAACTCCTTGGGTTCCCATGTAAATTCCATAATGTTCTAATCCCTCCAAAAATCTTTAACCATCTAAGTAGTCTAATTCCATAGAACATTATCTCTATGATACAATATTTATATAGGTTTTTATATATATAATATATCATGAACCAATTGAGCATGGTTTAGTGGGAGTTCCAAGATATACTTTATTGTCCTTACCCAATCAAGAGTCTTTAATGGACCAATATACTAATGGCCTATATTTAAATTATGTCTAAATATGATAACATTCTTATAGGGAGAAATATGGAGGAAAATTTTCTCACAAATATAAAATTCTATATCTCATCGATGGTTATTAGCAAAACTATTATGTTAACTCTGAGTGGCCTTTATGTTCTACTTAATAGATCTATCCTTCTATAATATTTACTCACATAGATTAGGTCGTAATATATTTCATTATAAAAATTCATCAAATTATATTAGAGTTATACACTTCCTTCTATAGAGGTATTTAAAATTATCCATCTGAATGCTCGAGTGAAATCTATTATTGTAAGAGGACTCGACAAAAAATATGTTACAGATCAAAACTAAATTTTAAACACCAATAACATGATATCAACATAGGCTATGTGGTTTAAATGGTTCCCTCATACATTCCATTTTTTTATGTATTATATATATTACTAACGCATAACTTTATGTACAAAACTTTCTAAATACATTTCCAAAACTTCTAGATTTACCTTGGTTTCTGATCCGATACAATAGACTTTGGTACACCATGTAACCTTACCACTTTCCTTAATTAACACCTTAAAAATATATTAAATAGAGAATAATATATGATATAAATAATGTTGGTTGGCCTAGTATAGTGATCAACTACAACCAAAATAGAATTATGTCCTTCAGATATTTTAGGGAGTCCACCAAAAAAATACATGTTAATATTTTCCTATTTAAATTATTTAATGGGTAATGGTTGTTAAATTAACATAGAATTATATCTCTCAAAATTAACTTACTGACATACCACACATCGAGATACATATTTTTCAATATATCTCTTCATGTTCTCCCACTAGAAATGCACTTTTAGATCTCTATACATCTTCATGCATCATGGATGAATATAGAATGATGATCCATAAGATTCTACCAATAGTTACTCTTTTAGGTCTAGTATTGAAGTCATACATACTTAGTTCCTAAATCGTATCATTCCATAAAATCCACTTTAATCTTAAGAACATTTATCACTTACTTTTTTAGCTATATATCTGACTTCTACACCTCATTAATATTTATATGGATATATTAGTGAAAAACCTTCTGAGAATGATTATATTTACCCCCTATATTCAATATTTTAAGGTATATCTTTTCCAAATCCATAAATACTCAATATTTTGTGATCCTATACTAAGATATTCTAGCATAAACCTTTTGAATCAAAAAATTATCCACCTTTTTCAATTTCCTAGGCTTGTAATGTATTGAGAAATCACCATATTTAATCAAATCCAAACATGTTCTTTAGCACAAATTAAAAATTTTATGGAGAATATATACATTAAAATATTATAATTTTATATATTTCACACCTTTGTCTAAAAATATAATTTTATCATATCATTGATTCAATGATTACTACTAATAACTCTAAATAAAGAGTCATATAATTTTTCTGATGAACCTTCAATTAATGTGAGGCATAATATATAAATATATAATTATAAATAATAAAACACTCAATCTCATTCCTTTTTGAATCGTTATACTTAAAAAACAATTCTCCCCTAAATGTTAGTGTTAGAATATGATCAACGACCAAAATCCTCTTCACTTCCTCAATATTTTTATTAAATTCATAAATCCAAAGGAAATAAACTCAATTTAGAGTTTACATGATGATTAAATTAGATATATATGATAAATATTTCCCAATTTGTTTTTAATATCCATAAAATCCAAGAAAAAATGGGATATCAGTCATAGTGGTTGTTTTGGGACAATGTTTAACAACTTCCTTATTTTATAGATCCATCGACATGCCCTCCCTGGTATTAAATAACTTAATAATGAATATTTCTATGACCAAAATAAATACTTGGTAAATTTTTCATAAATATTATCCTTACATAGGGGCTTTAGTATAATGATAAAGTTATCTTGATTCCATTTCTTACTCTTCCATACTCTTTAAATATATAAGTATATCTTCTATAAAGACTACATATAACTGATCAAGGTAATCACTAGATATTCTATTCATTAAATCAATGTTGATAGAGTGCTCATTATTAAAACCAAATGGAATGAATATAAATTCATAGTTTTTATACCATTATTGTAAGGTTTTCTTCTAAATGTCGTCACTTCTTACCCTCATTTGATAGTATATAGATCAAATATTAATCTTGGAAAAATATTGTGATGGTCATGATTGATCAAATAAATCATCTATATAAGGTCTAGGTCACTTATTATTGATCATGATATTGATTTAATCCTAATAATAAATAAAAAAGTCTAATTGATCTATGTTACATCTTAACAAAAAGAAAAGGTGTACACCATGGTGATACAAATGGTAGAATGAATCACTTATCAAGATTCTACTAGATTTACTTATTTAATTTTGGGAACTCAATTTGAACCATTCTAAATAATGAATTTGAAATAGGTGTATCACTACGTATGTGTTCTATAAAAAAATAGACTTTATGATTTCAGGGAAGACTAGCTAAATCTTCCAAAAAACCACCAACAAACTACCATAAAATAGGCATATATTTGATGTTTCATTCCTCCCCAACCATATGAGGTAAATACTATGATGTCTATAGGTCATGGAATGGGATTAATTTGATATTTGTTTATAATTTGGGTTTATATAAAGGTTTTTTGGATTCAGGTGTTAAAAATTGGATATTTTTAGAAAATATAGTTAGCACATGGTTTAAGTGAATAGTTAGTACCAACAATGTGGTAACCATGAAATATGGTAGTTTTTCATGGTTTAACCATATTAGTAAAACTATATATATCACCAAGGAAACCATGAGGTGTATGGGTTTCTTTCAAAAGTTATTTCACATCTTGGGCATGATTTTTCAAAACCATGTGGCTCAATGATGTTATTTGAGTGAATCCAATTTTCAAAGGACATAAGCCACACATGGCTGGCACATCGTTTTTTAAGTTGTGCACCCAAACCAAGCTACCTAGTCTAAAACATTAAGAATATCAATATTACCTTTATTTTTCTTGATCATTTTTTATATAGTCACCCACTAATATCCATTCATCTTAATTTAAACCTTCCACAACACTCTACAGGCTTCTTCACTTCCTTATTTGGTGGTTTTCTTTTATTCTTGATAGATCTATTCATTTTTTATTTTATTTTTATCTAATTATCACTCTTCTTCATAGATCATTTGATGATATCTTCTCACATTATCACTTTATAATTAAATTATATTGTGATTTCAAAATATAAGGGGGTTGATAGAGGTTTTGTGATGTTTTTAGGGATCAATGATCATGAGGTATCAATCTACACTTTTTTAATCTTTTTTATTTAAGGGTACTACTTTTTCACTACTCTTGAGTTGTTTGTGACTATACAAAGGTTCTAAATAATTAAATACATGATTTTTTTGTAAATTCCTTTTTTTTGGTTTTTGAAAATAATTTTTTTTATATCAAATTTTATTTTTTTCAATAGATTCATGTTTGTATAGATAATTTTTATTTGGAAACGTATTTTTTCACAACATTTGTTTGATAAAATGTTTTAAGCTTGATTTTGAATAAAAATTGACTTTAAGGAAAGGGATTTTTAACTCTTCACTTTGAATTTTTTTCATAAATTATGTGAATGGTTTTTAAATTGTTTTTTTTTAATATCACATTTGGAACATTGGATGCAACAAAAAATGATATATATAACCTTAGTGTTCATGAATTCATGAGGATTTAGTTTTTTGATAATAATAGTCAATTTTAGAACATGATATCAGTATGATACATATTATTCCTTGCTTTGTGATTATTTTTATTCACATGTCTATTTTTTTCTTATAGTCTAAGTCCCAAATTTTTATTTGTTTTATATGTGTGGTAAATTTCTTATTTGGTTTCTCAATTTGTTATTTTATAGTGAATCCAAGGTAGCTTTTGTTTATTATTTTATGTTATCTTACATGTACTTCTCAAAATAATTTTTTTTTAATATAAAATATATTTAGTAAAATTAAAGGATGTTTTAAAAAATAATTCTCTTTTGAAACTTATTTATAAAATTTGTTTTTATAATTCTTAAACTAATACCATCATGGTATTAGAAAATGTATAAAATCATTCATGAAATCCTACTGGTATTTTTTCTCACACCCTATTTTTTTCAGGAGTTTTTAGATGTGGTTTTTTAGGACTTGGGTATAGGGAATGATGTTATATAGTCCACCAACTTCTCATAGATTTTGGTTCTTTCTTAGTGAGAAGTATCAGTAGTATTAGATGGCCTTCAAAGAATAATTTGTTTCCTATCTTGTTTTTTCTTCATGTTTATCCATTTACCAGTAAATTTTATGTCTCGTGGATGTTTCCCTTTCTTTCCAATTATACTCTGTTAGTATATCTCATTTTGGATATTGATGACACTTTATTTTGTTTGTTTTTTCCTTAGCTTGTGGTGGGTCAACTTATGAAACATGTTATTTTGACCCTCTATAGTTCATTAAAAAAGGGTATAGAGTGTATTACCCATCAATAAGAGTTATGAAATTATCTTCTTTTGGATCATGGTATTCAGTAGATTGGAGTTATGACTTTTAGAATTTAGGTAGTAAGCATGGGAAGGTTCCTAACCATCTCAATATTGCGGTTGAACTCTAGTTAGCATGGATAGTCAGATATTTTTCCTAATCTTGAGACATGGTGTCTGATATTATTTTAATGAACATGATTTTTAGTTTATCTAAATGAACTTATTAATTTTACTATTTTTTCTTTCACTCATGGAATCCATTATTTATTTAAATTATTTATTTTTAAAGGAGTAACTTTTATATTTTTAAGTTAGTATTTTCATTTAGTAATTTTGTCTTAATCTAAAGAGACAACATATTTTTTTTGATAATAAAATTACTTCTAAAAATATCTTTCCAATCTAGTATATGAAGCTATGGGACAAGTTCTGCAAGAAAATATTCCAACATCCCCTTATTTTTTGAAACTTTTTATCAACTCAATTCTGACTTTGGGTTAGGAAGTTTTTGGAAACCAAGGATGAATGGTGGATCTTGGATCCTAATTTACTTTGAAAATTTCACCCATCATACATGGTGAAAATGGACCCATGAATTTAGAGAGTGGATTGAGCAGATTGAAAGGGTATTCTATTTTCTAAAAACTCCAACAGACTCTAAGGTGTATTTTTACACATTCATGCTTGAAGTATTGGGAATGAAATGGTAGTAATATATCATGAAAGCTATATTATATAAGTATATTACATATACTTCCTTAAAAAAATCTTTAATCATTAATTCTACCTTGAAAATATTTGAGTGGAAAATACCCTATATTTTCTAATCTTAGAGGAATAGGATCATTCAGTTTTGGATTAAGAGGAATGTTTTTCTGAGTTAGTTCACCTATCACGAGATCTTTTTATAAATGGTTAACTTATAGCTCGGAAGATTATGATGGGTTTGAATGTGGATATTTGGTTGATGAAAAATATCTTTTTTGTCTAATCCTTTTTGGATGTAGATAATAAATAAACTATGTATGAGGTATATATAACTTGTAAAATGGGTTTAGGTGGAGTTTTACATGCTACATGTGGTATCTAGAGTGTCTTTTATAGCTGGAAAAGGATGTGTAAGGGTGTTTAGTTTTCTTCAAAACCTATTTCAGTGAATTCATCAACATAATAGCTGGTATATTAATATTATAATGTAAGACTAGTTCATTCCAAGAAAAAATATATTAAATCAACTAAGAAATGACACTATTATATAATATATGGTTATCATAGGAATTTTTTAGAAAGTTTTCCAAATTAAATAGAGATGGATATTCTCTCACTAAGGGATTGGATGTTTATTATAATTAATTTAGTGTTGTTGGGACTCTTACACTTGTGAAGGGGGTATTCATATCAAAAATAAGGTTTAGGGAGGATCTGATACCATATTTTATTATGTAGTGGAGTATGCACTAGATGAATCTAAAAAATGTCTAGAAACTGTTAGAGGTACAGTGTTAATTTCATCATCTATGGTACCCTATTTTATTGATAATATTGAAACTCAATAATTTATATCATAAAATTTAATTGATGTGTTTTTATTGAGTTTGTATTTTATTTCATTCATGTGGGATCATTCCACACCATTGGGAAAGAGGTTCAAATAAGGTTTTAAATTGATCACATTTCAGGTGATGGAAACCAACTTTAAAGTGGTGTGGAATTTCTTTGATCTTAATACTGATATCTTTAACCATATTATACTCATGGACTAGATGATCAGTGTTAAGACCTAAAATGATTTTTATTTTGTTCATGTTCAATTTCTGTCTCTTAATAGAGTCTCTAATTCCCTTTAGGGTGAGTGGGAATTTAGATCATGGTTAGAAAGACCTATTTTCCCTATACAGGATTTCACTCATGTCATTTTTCAGAGATGTTCCATGATATTATTGAATATTTCTTTATGATCCCACTTCTATAGTGTTGATTTCATACCCCCAAGGTCTTCCCTAATTATTTATTGGGTTACCACTATATAGATTGTTCATTTTCACTATTTATTAACTCACTAGTACGATTCAAAGTTCTATTCCACTTTATGTCATGGAACCTACTATGTAGGAGTAACATAAAGTACATCATTCAGATATGAAGTCTAAGGGATTCAATCATCAATGTGTGTCACCTTGGGCTTCACCTATTTACATTTCCAGGATATTAGAGAGGAGACTTAGATTTTAAATTCATTATCCTAAGTTAAATCAAGTAAAAAATTTAAAAAAAATACCCTTTATCAGCAATTGATGATCTCATTGATCAACTCAAAGGGGCTCATTGGGTTTTAAAAATTCACCTGCAGTCAGGGTACCACTAGTTTAGATTCTGAGAAGTGAATATACCTAAGATAGCATATAGGATCCAGTATAGTCATTTTCTAGTTTTGATTATCCTAGTTGGTTAAAGTGATGCTCATTTAGTAGTTATTTCATTGATAAATAAGATCATTAAGTAGTTTATGACTATTTTTTCGTCATGTTTGTGGATGATATTTTGGTGTACTCCATGTCAAAGGAGGAAATCATGGATAATTTAGATATTAACATTATAATATATAAAAAACATTTCATGAGTAGTAATAATTTTAAATGTGAATTTTGGATCCAAGAATTTAATTTTCCTGGGAATTTTATATCTATGTGGTGCATCATAATGGAATAAAAAATCATGTGGTAATTTCATGTTAGAAACCCATAAATGTTTTTAAAATTTAGTGCTTCATGGGATGGCTAGTTATTACCATTATTTTGTTCTGTAATTCTCTATGATTTACTCAATGATAATCATTTGGACTTCTAAGGGAGTTAAGTTTGAGTGTACAAAAATATTAGAGGTCATTTGTGGAATTGAAAATGGGGTTTCATTTAGTTTTATATCTAATTTTACTGCAACTGGTATTAGGCTATGATGTTTTTTTTAATCCCTCCAAGATAAGATTGGGGTGTGTCTTGATATAGTGAATATAATTTGTTTCTTATCGATATTACTAATTATTAAATCATTATAATAACTACCATACCTAGACCTTGAGCTGGTAGATGTTATGAATTTTCTAAAAAAAATTCATTACTGTCTCTTTGGAGAGTAGTTTAATGTATATTCTAATCAAAAGAGACTGAAGTATATTTTTACATAGAGGGATCTAAACATGTGAAAGATACATTGAGTTTAGTATCTTTAGAAATTCAAATTTTATATCTCTTATACTCTTAGTAAAGGGATTAATGATATTAATGTGTTTAATATTAATTTATCAACTCATGCCTTGAAGGAATCAGTAGAGGAATAATATCTGATGAGTTTGGTTGTTGAGATAGTCTTGGGAGTTGAAGAGGCTAGTCGGCATTTGTTCTTATCTTATAATAAGTATAAATCTTCATTTTATGATCAGGTTCAGAATAAAAAAGTGACATACATAAATTTCTATAACATTAGTAATATCCTAAATTGTGGGGAGGCCTCTGATGATTTGTCTCAGTTGCTGGTTGATGCTTTGTGTTTTTGAGGTAGGTTGGTCATTCCTTTATCCTTGAGGTAAGAATTAATCAATAGTGTATATTTATGTTTTTAGCCTATATATCCTGGGACTACCATGATGTATCATGATATGATATATTAGTATTAGTGGTTGGGGATGTGGTGGCCTATTGCAGACTTCACGTCCTAATGACTTATTAGGAAATTATGGTGGAGCACTAAGACATGCCAATTTGTTTTACAACAATTTACCATTTTATAATGGTAGTTGGATTTTATTTTCTTAGAATTACTTTTTTTACACAGAATACTAATAAGAAGGATTGTATTTGGGAGATCATTTATTGACTTAGGAAATCAAATCATTTATTTCATATTAAAGAGATGTTGATGGTGGATCATTTTGGATACTTATATGTATTATTGGTTATAATTCTTCTTGGAGTTCCCTCTTTAATCCTTTTTGAATGAATTCCATGATTTACATCTTTTTTGGAATTTTTTTCAAGAGGAAATGAGTTCCTATTTAAAATTGATAATGTAATATCACCCATAGAATAATGAGAAGACTGGAAGAGATATTATAATTCTCGATGATCTACTCTAGGAATATGTTCTTGAATTTGATGGTTCATAGGAAAAGAATCTACCTCTTGTCAAGTGTTACTATAACAATAGTTATAGGGATTCAATTAAAATTTATAACTTTAAATAATTTTATGGGAATCCTTATAGATCTACCTTAATAAAAGAAGAGTTTCAAGAGAGAACCTTTCTTAAACTATGCCTTTTTCATGAGAAAACATAGAAATTTCAGTTAACACGAAAGAGATTAGTGATTTCTCAAAGTTTTAATGAATCAAATATGGACCATTATCATTTCTCATTTTATTTTGAGGTCACTTATCAGTTATTTCTAAAAGTTTCACCTAACATGGGACACTATCATTTGGGTATATAGGGTAAGTAAGAACCGAGGTTTGTTAGCCCTTTTTCTATCATTTAATATCTTGTAAAGTTGCATTTTCTGTTTGAACATCCATTTTCTTAACATCAATTAATGATGTGTTTCATATTTCCTAGATGATTATGTATCAACCAGACCTCTTCCATGTGATTTAATGGGAAGATACTTATCTTGATTCATACACCACTATCGTAGAGAAACTTTTTTAGATTATATATCTCAATGATAAGGTATTATATAGTAAAGTAAATCTGTTGATTCATGCACTATATAAATTAAGATAGGATAATCATAAAATATGGAAGATTAAATCATTGAGGATATAGTAGTGGCCTTATCTTTTTGTGATTTAAGGTGATTTATCACATTATAGGGACATAAATATTTTATGTTGGGGTAAATTGTGATTCCCTCTAGGTTACAGGTAAGCCTTAGTTTGATCATGGTTTATCCTTTGGGTCATTTTGAGGTTTCTTGGGGTGAGAGATTGAAAATATATATTTTGGGGGGGAATACTAGTAACATAGTTTAGGATCACATTTAGTAGTAAATGTGTATTAATCATGTGTTAGGGAATTATAAGTGTGTAGTGGCACTTTTCATGGTTTGATGATGGTTAGTTAAATAGTGTGTCTCTAAAAGGAAACTATGTGTCTGTATTGGTGTTTGTCTATAGGTTTTTCATGTATTGATTATTGTTTTCCCAAAATATGAGTCTTTACCTGGTTATTTATGTGACACAATTCTTCAAAGGACAAAGGCCACACACGGTTAGTTCAAAGTTTTTCAAACTGTATGGCATGACCATGTGTCATGACACAATCTTTTAAAATATTTAAAATTACCTCTTTGACCTTGAATTTTCATAATAGATAAACCCCCTAATATCAAATTGGATAAAACTAAACCTTCCCCAACACACTATAGTCTTCTCTATTTACTTATTCTATGTCTTTACTTCATTATTAATGAATCTCTTCAGGGCATGTTCCATTTTTTATAGGGTTTTCTATCCTCTTCTTAGATTCATCCTTAATATCCTCTCCCCTTATCTCATTGGAACCTGTTTGAACTGTGGATTATATATCTAATGGGATTTATAAAGGTTTGATGAAATTTCTTATGCATTAGGATCATGAGGACCTAATATAATCATTTCCATTCTCCATTATCTATGGAGATTAGTTTTACTCCATTATTAAGGTATGTTTCAGTATAAAAAGGTTTGACTTCCTGGAATACATGATGTTTTTGTGAAATTCTTTGGTTTTTTTTATGAAAATGATTTATTTGATGTCAAAGATTCTTTTTTATGAGATTTATGATTTTAATGGTGTTTTTTTAAACATATTTTGGTACATAATGTGTTCAATAAAATTTCGAAACAATTATTTTGAAACAAAAATTAATTTTCATGACTGGAAGTGGTGATTCTTCACTATAAAAATGTTTTTAATATTTTGACCATGTTTTTCAAAAGGTTTTCATAATATATAGAAAATTTGAAACCTTGGGTATATCAAGAAATAGTAAAATGAAACCTTAGTGTGTGCGACACCACTAAAGGGTTTTTTTATACCTACAAACTACGGTAAAACTTGATATTAGTAGTTTTCATGTTATTCATTTAATTTTTCTAAGTGTTCCTCCATATTTATATATATATATAATGACCCATACTTTACATACATTGTTAATACTTCAAAATTGAAGCACACTTATTACAACATATGACAAAACCACAAAGGACCGTATAGGTATAGTGTCTTTAGAAACTGGGAAACATAAACAACTGGTTCATAAATCTTCTACAGTGTCTCCCATTTATTTCATCATATCTAGGGTCCCTTTTAGCATATTCTACTTAATATCCATCTTCCTGACCTGGGGAAAAGAAAACATAAAAGGGTGAGCTCAAATGCTCAGGAAGGGCAAATAAAGGAAATAAAAATCATATCATATCTTTATGAAAATCAAAACCTGCAAAAGTGATCATAATATCTTAACATGGAATAAATCATAGAAGTGAAAATGAGATCCCCATAATCATAACATAAAACTTGAAACTTTGTGGCATGCACACATAATCATGGAAAATCATTTCTTGTTAGTCATGACTCATTGCCAAGACTATCTTAGTGGACAAAGCCCCTTTCTGAACCGAGTTCACTCCTCGTTTCAGTCCTGTATCACTGAACCGAAATAACCTTCCGTTCCAGCCATGTCTATCTCATGAGATATAAAATCATTACCCAATGCATTGGAGGGAGATATAGGTCTCACCCATCTTATAATGAATCCTTTCTTATGTGTGCCACATAATCATAAAACATACATCATCGCATAACACATGTAACAAAAATGGGATTCTTGAAACATCATGACATCATAAATAAATTCATATAAGATAAAGGAATTCATAAACATAATTCCATCACAACATAGTCAAATCAATGTAAAAATATGGATAGAAACAGAACCCTTTATTATCTTATATGGAAAATAATTTTGATAAAACACTTGAATTGAATTCTTGAGGAAAATATCCTTTCTTCTTCAAAATCAATTTCTTTTTACAAAACATCATGCAATTTTAAAAGAAAGAGATTTTATTGAAAATAGTCATGAAATCTTTTAGAGGAAGCTTCATGAAAATAAGGCTTTATAAAACAGTAGAAATCCGTTCGTGCCGTATAAGTTAAAAAAAACATTCTTCGTACTTTTGTCAGAAAAGTCAAAAAGTACCTCGTACGACAAAAGATTCCTTTCATACATATTACTAAAAACTTACCGAAGGGTAAAAATGGATTAAAACAATTTTATGTGGATGGAAATAATATTACATATTGATGAAACATGGATGTGGATGATAAAATACACCCCAGTAAATACTTACGAATAAACAATCTCGGATAAAAATGAGATTGTGATATTTCCCTTACCTTAGGTCCGATTTGCTTTGTTCGTGTCCGAATCTCCTGTATAATGGTTTAAATAATGTTATTGACTTATTCCATAATCATACATATTGATATGAGATCATATATGGTCATATTATTAGCTTCTTGTTAGTAATATTTCATTGTTACTTGTTACTCGGGTCTTTATAACTTTTTGTTCTTATGCGTGTTTTGTCGAATAAATTCTTATTCTTATCTTTAGGTTATAGATAATTCATTTCCAGAATGGTATTAGTGTATTATATACCATATTCATTCATTCAATTCATTTATATAATCATTATGAAATGAAGATCGTGTAGAACGAGTCGCATCACAACGTGGAGACGGTATTCCGTACGTACGCACGAGTGATGATATCGTTCCTATGATCGTGGAATTGTATTGGAGTATATATATATATTATTTCAGTATCAATATTACTTAATAATAATCATATATAGTTACTCATTACACCATTATACCCATCCTTGTAAGGTGATGGTGGAAAATAGATTACACCACGGCGTGGAGACGGTATTCCGTACGTACGCACGCGCGGTGATTTCATTTTTCCGTAGGATGGATAGAAGGTGAATTAGGGTTGTTTCATATTTATAATAACATATCAGTATGTAAGTAATACTGATGTTATTACTTTATCATGAAACAACTAAAGAAGAAGAAGTTGAAGAAGAAAGAAATTGAAAAGATCGGTAATGGATATTACCTCTTCTTTGGAACGCCTCTTTGAATCCTCCACTTAAGGAACTAAGATTGGTCTTTGGAGAAGACCAGGACCTCTAGGATTATTCTAGGGAAGTGGAGAGGAGAAAATGGCAGGGGTTGACCGATCTTGAGTGCTCAAATTGGTGTGAGGAGGAGGGGGAGGAGGTGCCCTTTTATAAGGGAGGAGAGGGGCACCTTAGGAATATCTCAAAATATTATTTTATATTAAAGTCAAAATCGGTTTATAATGGTTCCAAAGGGTCTTATTTCGAAGCTAAAGTGGGGATGGGTCGAAAGCCTATCACCCAATAGGATTTAGACAAGTTTAGGGTATTATTTTAACCTTATCAATTAGATTTAACTCTAAGTTAATTAATTTAACTTTTACCGTGTCTTTTTGTTTTCTTTCACTATATGGTTAATACACTTACTATAACATGCCAAACGAACCCCAAATTGTTTATTATTAATATATATATCCTTATCTAAGTCATTTGGCCGAACCTTAGATTTTTATGAATAAAATAACAATTAATAATATAATATTTGATTTAAAAACTATTTTGTGTCAATTTTGACACTATTTGATATATGATTTTTTTGAAAGTCATAACAGAATTATATGTTCGAAACAAGTTCATTAAATCAACAATAATATATCATAGTAACCTAGAAAATTAGTGTAATTCATAAAAAGTCTCAAATTACATTTATTTTGGTATTTATATTATCCATTTTGTCAATATTTCATTAATAAGATAATTACTGCATCATCTTTGTGTCATAAATAAATTAAATTATTTGATGTCTAAAAATTACAAATAAAATACCATCATGTAGGAAATCGTTTTACCTTTCTAATGAATATTTACAATCGAATTTATCTTATGTATAACTCCATATTAAAAATGATTTACTTATTAAACTTTGATTTTAACTATTTTAACCCTTCTTTAAATAAATTAATAATAAATGTCCTAATCTAATCCAAGTGGGCCTAAATGGTCATATTTTATTCCTAAGTTTGTTTTTGGTCGAATTACACTTGTCCAATAGAATTAGGACATGTGTTAGGGTAATATTAATATCATATTTACCCTTAGTTACCCTATTTACTATTAACCGCGGTAAAAATAGTAAAAAGTTACTATTCACCAAAAAATTATTTTTATCTCATTGAACCACATTTTACTTACTGACATCAACCGTGTCTGTCGGATTTTTGAAATTCCATTCACAGAAGCGGTAAAATTAAGTTTTATGCAAAATTCAGTTTTTAACCTACCACTTAGTGGTTTCACTATTCATCAAAAATTGAAAGTTTTCAGAAAAATACCAAAATTTCACCCTAGGCTAATTTCGATATTCTGAGTCCAAAAATGAAGTCCATTTTGAAAAATAAAATTTATAAATTTTCAAAAAGTGGTTATTACTATTCATAACGGCTAGTTTTAATAGCATATTGTTGTTTAGTGAAACTCGGTATTGTGTACGACGCAAGCTATCGAGAAAGGTCGCGATTGCGTGTAAAGCAAGCCAAGCAAGTGTTGTGTAGAAAAATATTCCTTTGATGATTTATATAACATAAAAGTCTCGGGTGTTACATTCTACCCCCCCTTAAAAAGAATTTCGCCCTCGAAATTCGTCACTTTGTAACAAACAAATGAGGATACTTCTCCCTCATCATATCCTCAAGCTCCCATGTAGCTTCTTCAAGTTGGTGGTTCCTCCATAAAACTTTCACCAAGCGAGTGGTCTTGTTTCGTAGGACTTTTTCGCTACGATCCAGAATCTCTATCGGCTGTTCTTCATAAGAAAGATCTTGCTCCAGCGGTACAACTTCTGAGCTGAGTACATGTGAAGGATCTGGTATGTACTTTCTCAGGAGAGATATGTGGAACACATCGTGAACTTGAGAGAGATTCGGTGGAAGCGCCAATCGGTAAGCTACCTTCCCAACACGATCCAGTATTTCAAAAGGACCGATATATCTAGGGCTCAACTTCCCCTTCTTTCCAAATCTCATAACCCTCTTCCAGGGAGATACTCGTAAGAACACTTTATCGCCCACTTCAAACTCTAGGTCTTTTCTTCGGTTGTCGGCATAACTTTTCTGTCGACTCTGAGCTGCTCTTATGTGTTGTTGAATAGATCTAACCTTTTCTGCCATTTCATCAACGAGATCAGGTCCTAATAGCTTTCTTTCCCCAACTTCATCCCAGCAAGTTGGAGTCCTGCATTTCTTTCCATAGAGAGCTTCATAAGGAGCCATCTGAATACTGGAGTGAAAGCTATTATTATAAGAAAATTCCACCAAAGGTAGGTGTTGATCCCAACCTCCTTTGAAATCCATAGAGCAAGCTCTCAACATATCTTCTAGGGATTGAATTGTTCTCTCAGACTGACCGTCTGTCTGGGGATGATAAGCAGTGCTGAAACTCAACTCTGTATCCAGAGTATGCTGAAGACTTCGCCAGAACTTCGAGGTAAATCTTGGATCTCGATCAGATATAATAGAAAGTGGTACTCCATGCAATCTTACCACTTCCTTTATATATATCCTGGCAAGCTGATCTAGAGAGAAATCCTCTCTAATAGCAATGAAGTGTGCAGACTTTGTAAGACGATCAACTATGACCCAGATAGCATTATTGCCTTTGGATGTTTTAGGAAGTCCTGTGACAAAGTCCATAGTGATGTTTTCCCATTTCCATTCAGGTATGGGTAATGGTTGTAACATCCCCTTAGACTTCTGTCTCTCAGCTTTAACTTGTTGACAAACCAAGCATCGAGAGACATATTCAGCAACATCTCTTTTCATGCCATCCCACCAGAAGTACTCTTTCAGGTCCCTATACATCTTCGTGCTTCCAGGATGAATAGAGAATGAAGAACTATGAGCCTCATCCAGCAGCTCTTTCTTTAATTCGGGGATGGGAGGAACGCAAACCCGATTCCTGAACTTTATTATCCCATCACAATCAAGGTTGAATTCAGGAACATTTCTCACCTTCTTTTGTAACTCGACATCTTCTTTCTGTGCCTCTTTAATCTTCACATGTATAGATGGTTGAACATTCATTTGAGAAAGATAAGATTTTTCCCCTTCCATTATAATTCCAAGATCCATCCTTTGTAAATCCATAAATATTGGATCTTTTGTGATCCTCATCATGGATAAACTAGCATGGTCTTGTCGACTTAATGCATCTGCCACCTTGTTTGCTTTCCCAGGGTGGTAATGGATTGAGCAGTCATAATCCTTAATCAGCTCCAACCATCTTCTTTGGCGCATATTCAGCTCCTTTTGTGTGAAAATATACTTTAAACTTTTATGATCAGTATAAATATCACACCTTTCACCATAAAGGTAATGCCTCCAAATCTTTAATGCAAAGATTACCGCAGCCAACTCCAAATCATGTGTTGGGTAATTTTGCTCATGGATTTTCAACTGTCGTGAGGCATAAGCTATCACCATATCATTTTGCATAAGAACACACCCCAATCCCTTCTTGGATGCATCACTGTAGATCACAAACCCTTCTCCACTACAAGGCAGTGTAAGCACAGGTGCACTGGATAACCTTCTTTTCAACTCCTTGAAATTCTCTTCACATTCCTCTGTCCAGACAAACTTAACTCCTTTCCGAGTCAACTTGGTGAGTGGATTAGATAATCGTGAAAAATCTTTTACAAAACGTCGATAATATCCAGCCAAACCAAGAAAACTTCGGATCTCAGTTACTGTTGTTGGTCTTGACCATCTTTCGATAACCTCTGTTTTTGTTGGATCCACAGATATCCCCTCTTTTGAGATTATGTGACCCAAAAATGCAACTTTTTGAAGCCAAAATTCACACTTGGTAAATTTGGCATAAAGCTTCTCCTTTCTCAGGGTCTTCAATATAATTCTCAAGTGATCTTCATGCTCTTCCTTGCTCTTTGAATAGACAAGAATATCGTCTATAAAGACTACCACAAATTGATCAAGATAGTCTCTAAAGACTCTATTCATTAGATCCATGAAGATAGCAGGGGCATTAGTAAGACCAAATGGCATCACTATAAATTCATAGTGTCCATACCTTGTACGGAAAGCCGTCTTTGGTATATCCTCCCTTTTGACCCTTAATTGATGATACCCTGAACGAAGATCAATCTTGGAAAAGTATTGAGCTCCGCGTAGTTGGTCAAATAAGTCATCAATGCGTGGGAGAGGATATTTGTTCTTGATAGTGATCTTGTTAAGTTCTCGATAATCAATGCAGAGTCTCATTGATCCATCTTTCTTCTTAACAAATAGAACAGGTGCTCCCCAAGGTGACGCACTAGGGCGTATGAATCCCTTATCAAGATTCTCTTGGAGTTGCTTCTTCAATTCCTGCAACTCAATTGGGGCCATTCTATAAGGTGTCTTTGAAATAGGCAAAGCACCCGGTACGAGTTCTATTGAAAACTCAACTTCACGATTTGGTGGAAGACCCGGCAATTCCTCCGGAAAGACATCATCAAACTCACGTACAGTGGGCATATTCTTAATCGTGAGTTTCTCACCAACCATTTGAGATAAATAACCTTCATTTAGTGGAATCAATACCCATAAGATGGAAGAAATTTCCACTGGAAGGTTATGTTCATCCTTGCATTGGTATACGATCGTAGATTGATCTGGAATATGAAATTTGACTTCCCTTCTTTGGCAATTGATATGAGCTCCATGTAGAGAAAGCCAATCCATGCCAAGAATCACATCAAATTCCACTAAAGGAAGGATCACAAGATTTGCAGGAAGCACTTTCCCACAAACTTCGATCGGAGAAGAATTATAAACTTTTGATGCGATTGATGTGCCATTAGGTGTTGTCACAGCTAACTCAACATCTAATTGTTGAGGTAATACGGTGATACCCTTAGAAAATTTTTCAGAAATAAAAGAGTGGGTGGATCTAGAATCAAATAAAACATTTGCTACTTTAGAGTGGATGGTAAGTGTACCTTTCACCACATCGTTATCGTACTCCACATCGCTGATAGAAATTGCATGTGACTTTCCTTTGTCTTTATCCTTAAGAGTTTGTTGACGTCGACCATCATCATCAACCCTTGGATTTGGGCATTGATTGGCATAATGCCCCATCTCCTTGCACTTGAAACATTGAAGTGTAGTAGGTTCATTCTGTGTATCCCTTCCTTTGTTTCCGTCATTAGACATCTTCTTCCCATTATCACGGCATTCAAATGCCCGATGACCTTCTTTTCCACATTTAAAACATTTACTTGTCCCTTTAAGACAACTCCCTCCATGTTTCTTTACACACTTTGAGCATAAGGAAAAGCTCATCTTCTTTTCCGTGTGCTCTTTAGATTTTTCTTTGAATTCCATCTTCCTCTTCTTATCAAACCCATGTGACTGATGGGTTACTCCAATCTCCATCTCGACTTTGAGAGCACATCGAACGATTTCCTCGTAGCTATTGAAGTCCCTTATGGCTAACGCCCTTCGAAGACTTGGTTTTAAGCCACTAAAGAATCGATTGATCTTACTCTCAGGTTGGATAATAATACCAGAAGCGTACCTTGCAAGTCTGGTAAAATTTGCTTCATAGGTACCAACAGATTCATCATCCCTTTTCTTCAGTTCAAGGAACTCTTTCTCCATCTTTGTTCGGAGAATACGAGGGAAGTACTTATTGAAAAATAAGTTCTTGAACTCGTCCCATTCCATAGACTCAATTTCATCCCTTTGCCTCGTATTCTTAACAAGATTCCACCATTGATCCGCATCTCCTTCCAAACGATACACTGCTAGGATGACTTTATCATGCTCAGAACATTGAAGAACTGAAAATATCTTTTCAGTAGTACTAATCCATTGTTCAGCAACTAATGGATCAGTAGACCCGCTGAAAGATGGTGGACGCTGCCTCATGAAGGATTCAACAGAATTTTGCTCCCTCCTTTGTTCGTTTGGAAATCCTGCATGATTCATAGCTTGAGAAAGTTGTGTGAGCATGGCTACAAGATTTTTCATTCCAGCTCCCATATCGTTTGGTTGCTCACGGGGACAATCATTGCATTGCCCATCGCATTCCGCATTAACACGGTTCCTTCGGGTTCCAGCCATTGACTAAAACCAAGAAGAATAGTGTGAGCAACACTAATTATAATAGGAAACCACATAATTCAAGAAAAAAAAAATTTGATGCTTAAGGTCTTATCCTAGGTTATTCATGGCCATTTCTAAGATTGTGTTCTATGCTTAGACTTATCCTTAGGGTTCTTACTAAGGCTTTCACATCCTAGTTTCCAAAGGTTGACTATACCTTTCCTCTGATACCAGCTATAACGACCCATACTTTACATACATTGTTAATACTTCAAAATTGAAGCACACTTATTACAACATATGACAAAACCACAAAGGACCGTATAGGTATAGTGTCTTTAGAAACTGGGAAACATAAACAACTGGTTCATAAATCTTCTACAGTGTCTCCCATTTATTTCATCATATCTAGGGTCCCTTTTAGCATATTCTACTTAATATCCATCTTCCTGACCTGGGGAAAAGAAAACATAAAAGGGTGAGCTCAAATGCTCAGCAAGGGCAAATAAAGGAAATAAAAATCATATCATATCTTTATGAAAATCAAAACCTGCAAAAGTGATCATAATATCTTAACATGGAATAAATCATAGAAGTGAAAATGAGATCCCCATAATCATAACATAAAACTTGAAACTTTGTGGCATGCACACATAATCATGGAAAATCATTTCTTGTTAGTCATGACTCATTGCCAAGACTATCTTAGTGGACAAAGCCCCTTTCTGAACCGAGTTCACTCCTCGTTTCAGTCCTGTATCACTGAACCGAAATAACCTTCCGTTCCAGCCATGTCTATCTCATGAGATATAAAATCATTACCCAATGCATTGGAGGGAGATATAGGTCTCACCCATCTTATAATGAATCCTTTCTTATGTGTGCCACATAATCATAAAACATACATCATCGCATAACACATGTAACAAAAATGGGATTCTTGAAACATCATGACATCATAAATCAATTCATATAAGATAAAGGAATTCATAAACATAATTCCATCACAACATAGTCAAATCAATGTAAAAATATGGATAGAAACAGAACCCTTTATTATCTTAGATGGAAAATAATTTTGATAAAACACTTGAATTGAATTCTTGAGGAAAATATCCTTTCTTCTTCAAAATCAATTTCTTTTCACAAAACATCATGCAATTTTAAAAGAAAGAGATTTTATTGAAAATAGTCATGAAATCTTTTAGAGGAAGCTTCATGAAAATAAGGCTTTATAAAACTGTAGAAATCCGTTCGTGCCGTATAAGTTAAAAAAAACATTCTTCGTACTTTTGTCGGAAAAGTCAAAAAGTACCTCGTACGACAAAAGATTCCTTTCATACATATTACTAAAAACTTACCGAAGGGTAAAAATGGATTAAAACAATTGTAGGTGGATGGAAATAATATTACATATTGATTAAACATGGATGTGGATGATAAAATACACCCCAGTAAATACTTACGAATAAACAATCTCGGATAAAAATGAGATTGTGATATTTCCCTTACCTTAGGTCCGATTTGCTTTGTTCGTGTCCGAAGCTCCTGTATAATGGTTTAAATAATGTTATTGACTTATTCCAGAATCATACATATTGATATGAGATCATATATGGTCATATTATTAGCTTCTTGTTAGTAATATTTCATTGTTACTTGTTACTCGGGTCTTTATAACTTTTTGTTCTTATGCGTGTTTTGTCGAATAAATTCTTATTCTTATCTTTAGGTTATAGATAATTCATTTCCAGAATGGTATTAGTGTAGTATATACCATATTCATTCATTCAATTCATTTATATAATCATTATGAAATGAAGATCATGTAGAACGAGTCGCATCACATCGTGGAGACGGTATTCCGTACGTACGCACGAGTGATGATATCGTTCCTATGATCGTGGAATTGTATTGGAGTATATATATATATTATTTCAGTATCAATATTACTTAATAATAATCATATATAGTTACTCATTACACCATTATACCCATCCTTGTAAGGTGATGGTGGAAAATAGATTACACCACGGCGTGGAGACGGTATTCTGTACGTACGCACGCGCGGTGATTTCATTTTTCCGTAGGATGGATAGAAGGTGAATTAGGGTTGTTTCATATTTATAATAACATATCAGTATGTAAGTAATACTGATGTTATTACTTTATCATGAAACAACAAAAGAAGAAGAAGTTGAAGAAGAAAGAAATTGAAAAGATCGGTAATGGATATTACCTCTTCTTTGGAACGCCTCTTTGAATCCTCCACTTAAGGAACTAAGATTGGTCTTTGGAGAAGACCAGGACCTCTAGGATTATTCTAGGGAAGTGGAGAGGAGAAAATGGCAGGGGTTGGGCGAGCTTGAGTGCTCAAATTGGTGTGAGGAGGAGGGGGAGGAGGTGCCCTTTTATAAGGGAGGAGAGGGGCACCTTAGGAATATCTCAAAATATTATTTTATATTAAAGTCAAAATCGGTTTATAATGGTTCCAAAGGGTCTTATTTAGAAGCTAAAGTGGGGATGGGTCGAAATCCTATCAACCAATAGGATTTAGACAAGTTTAGGGTATTATTTTAACCTTATCAATTAGATTTAACTCTAAGTTAATTAATTTAACTTTTACCGTGTCTTTTTGTTTTCTTTCACTATATGGTTAATACACTTACTATAACATGCCAAACGAACCCCAAATTGTTTATTATTAATATATATATCCTTATCTAAGTCATTTGGCCGAACCTTAGATTTTTAGGAATAAAATAACAATTAATAATATAATATTTGATTTAAAAACTATTTTGTGTCAATTTTGACACTATTTGATATATGATTTTTGTGAAAGTCATAACAGAATTATATGTTCGAACCAAGTTGATTAAATCAACAATAATATATCATAGTAACCTAGAAAATTAGTGGAATTCATAAAAAGTCTCAAATTACATTTATTTTGGTATTTATATTATCAATTTTGTCAATATTTCATTAATAAGATAATTACTGCATCATCTTTGTGTCTTAAATAAATTAAATTATTTGATGTCTAAAAATTACAAATAAAATACCATCATGTAGGAAAGCTTTTTAGATTTCTAATGAATATTTACAATCGAATTTATCTTATGTATAACCCCATATTAAAAATGATTTACTTATTAAACTTTGATTTTAACTATTTTAACCCTTCTTTAAATAAATTAATAATAAATGTCCTAATCTAATACAAGTGGGCCTAAATGGTCATATTTTATTCCTAAGTTTGTTTTTGGTCGAATTACACTTGTCCAATAGAATTAGGACATGTGTTAGGGTAATATTAATATCATATTTACCCTTAGTTACCCTATTTACTATTAACCGCGGTAAAAATAGTAAAAAGTTACTATTCACCAAAAAATTATTTTTATCTCATTGAACCACATTTTACTTACTGACATCAACCGTGTCTGTCGGATTTTTGAAATTCCATTCACAGAAGCGGTAAAATTAAGTTTTATGCAAAATTCAGTTTTTAACCTACCACTTAGTGGTTTCACTATTCATCAAAAATTGAAAGTTTTCAGAAAAATACCAAAATTTCACCCTAGGCTAATTTCGATATTCTGAGTCCAAAAATGAAGTCCATTTTGAAAAATAAAATTTATAAATTTTCAAAAAGTGGTTATTACTATTCATAACGGCTAGTTTTAATAGCATATTGTTGTTTAGTGAAACTCGGCATTGCGTACGACGCAAGCTATCGAGGAAGGTCGCGATTGCATGTAAAGCAAGCCAAGCAAGTGTTGTGTAGAAAAATATTCCTTTGATGATTTATATAACATAAAAGTCTCGGGTGTTACATTCTACCCCCCTTAAAAAGAATTTCGCCCTCGAAATTCGTCACTTTGTAACAAACAAATGAGGATACTTCTCCCTCATCATATCCTCAAGCTCCCATGTAGCTTCTTCAAGTTGGTGGTTCCTCCATAAAACTTTCACCAAGCGAGTGGTCTTGTTTCGTAGGACTTTTTCGCTACGATCCAGAATCTCTATCAGCTGTTCTTCATAAGAAAGATCTTGCTCCAGCGGTACAACTTCTGAGCTGAGTACATGTGAAGGATCTGGTATGTACTTTCTCAGGAGAGATACATGGAACACATCGTGAACTTGAGAGAGATTCGGTGGAAGCGCCAATCGGTAAGCTACCTTCCCAACACGATCCAGTATTTCAAAAGGACCGATATATCTAGGGCTCAACTTCCCCTTCTTTCCAAATCTCATAACCCTCTTCCAGGGAGATATTCGTAAGAACACTTTATCACCCACTTCAAACTCTAGGTCTTTTCTTCGGTTGTCGGCATAACTTTTCTGTCGACTCTGAGCTGCTCTTATGTGTTGTTGAATAGATCTAACCTTTTCTGCCATTTCATCAACGAGATCAGGTCCTAATAGCTTTCTTTCCCCAACTTCATCCCAGCAAGTTGGAGTCCTGCATTTCTTTCCATAGAGAGCTTCATAAGGAGCCATCTGAATACTGGAGTGAAAGCTATTATTATAAGAAAATTCCACCAAAGGTAGGTGTTGATCCCAACCTCCTTTGAAATCCATAGAGAAAGCTCTCAACATATCTTCTAGGGTTTGAATTTTTCTCTCAGACTGACCGTCTGTCTGGGGATGATAAGCAGTGCTGAAACTCAACTCTGTATCCAGAGTATGCTGAAGACTTCGCCAAAACTTCGAGGTAAATCTTGGATCTCGATCAGATATAATAGAAAGTGGTACTCCATGCAATCTTACCACTTCCTTTATATATATCCTGGCAAGCTGATCTAGAGAGAAATCCTCTCTAATAGCAATGAAGTGTGCAGACTTTGTAAGACGATCAACTATGACCCAGATAGCATTATTGCCTTTGGATGTTTTAGGAAGTCCTGTGACAAAGTCCATAGTGATGTTTTCCCATTTCCATTCGGGTATGGGTAATGGTTGTAACATCCCCTTAGACTTCTGTCTCTCAGCTTTAACTTGTTGACAAACCAAGCATCGAGAGACATATTCAGCAACATCTCTTTTCATGCCATCCCACCAGAAGTACTCTTTCAGGTCCCTATACATCTTCGTGCTTCCAGGATGAATAGAGAATGAAGAACTATGAGCCTCATCCAGCAGCTCTTTCTTTAATTCGGGGATGGGAGGAACGCAAACCCGATTCCTGAACTTTATTATCCCATCACAATCAAGGTTGAATTCAGGAACATTTCTCACCTTCTTTTGTAACTCGACATCTTCTTTCTGTGCCTCTTTAATCTTCACATGTATAGATGGTTGAACATTCATTTGAGAAAGATAAGATTTTTCCCCTTCCATTATAATTCCAAGATCCATCCTTTGTAAATCCATAAATATTGGATCTTTTGTGATCCTCATCATGGATAAACTAGCATGGTCTTGTCGACTTAATGCATCTGCCACCTTGTTTGCTTTCCCAGGGTGGTAATGGATTGAGCAGTCATAATCCTTAATCAGCTCCAACCATCTTCTTTGGCGCATATTCAGCTCCTTTTGTGTGAAAATATACTTTAAACTTTTATGATCAGTATAAATATCACACCTTTCACCATAAAGGTAATTCCTCCAAATCTTTAATGCAAAGATTACCGCAGCCAACTCCAAATCATGTGTTGGGTAATTTTGCTCATGGATTTTCAACTGTCGTGAGGCATAAGCTATCACCATATCATTTTGCATAAGAACACACCCCAATCCCTTCTTGGATGCATCACTGTAGATCACAAACCTTTCTCCACTACAAGGCAGTGTGAGCACAGGTGCACTGGATAACCTTCTTTTCAACTCCTTGAAATTCTCTTCACATTCCTCTGTCCAGACAAACTTAACTCCTTTCCGAGTCAACTTGGTGAGTGGATTAGATAATCGTGAAAAATCTTTTACAAAACGTCGATAATATCCAGCCAAACCAAGAAAACTTCGGATCTCAGTTACTATTGTTGGTCTTGGCCATCTTTCGATAACCTCTGTTTTTGCTGGATCCACAGATATCCCCTCTTTTGAGATTATGTGACCCAAAAATGCAACTTTTTGAAGCCAAAATTCACACTTGGTAAATTTGGCATAAAGCTTCTCCTTTCTCAGGGTCTTCAATATAATTCTCAAGTGATCTTCATGCTCTTCCTTGCTCTTTGAATAGACAAGAATATCGTCTATAAAGACTACCACAAATTGATCAAGATAGTCTCTAAAGACTCTATTCATTAGATCCATGAAGATAGCAGGGGCATTAGTAAGACCAAATGGCATCACTATAAATTCATAGTGTCCATACCTTGTACGGAAAGCCGTCTTTGGTATATCCTCCCTTTTGACCCTTAATTGATGATACCCTGAACGAAGATCAATCTTGGAAAAGTATTGATCTCCGCGTAGTTGGTCAAATAAGTCATCAATGTGTGGGAGAGGATATTTGTTCTTGATAGTGATCTTGTTAAGTTCTCGATAATCAATGCAGAGTCTCATTGATCCATCTTTCTTCTTAACAAATAGAATAGGTGCTCCCCAAGGTGACGCACTAGGGCGTATGAATCCCTTATCAAGATTCTCTTGGAGTTGCTTCTTCAATTCCTGCAACTCAATTGGGGCCATTCTATAAGGTGTCTTTGAAATAGGCAAAGCACCCGGTACGAGTTCTATTGAAAACTCAACTTCACGATTTGGTGGAAGACCCGGCAATTCCTCCGGAAAGACATCATCAAACTCCCGTACAATGGGAATATTCTTAATCGTGAGTTTCTCACCAACCATTTGAGATAAATAACCTTCATTTAGTGGAATCAATACCCATAAGATGGAAGAAATTTCCACTGGAAGGTTATGTTCATCCTTGCATTGGTATACGATCGTAGATTGATCTGGAATATGAAATTTGACTTCCCTTCTTTGGCAATTGATATGAGCTCCATGTAGAGAAATCCAATCCATGCCAAGAATCACATCAAATTCCACTAAAGGAAGGATCACAAGATTTGCAGGAAGCACTTTCCCACAAACTTCGATCGGAGAAGAATTATAAACTTTTGATGCGATTGATGTGCCATTAGGTGTTGTCACAGCTAACTCAATATCTAATTGTTGAGGTAATACGGTGATACCCTTAGAAAATTTTTCAGAAATAAAAGAGTGGGTGGATCCAGAATCAAATAAAACATTTGCTACTTTAGAGTGGATGGTAAGTGTACCTTTCACCACATCGTTATCGTACTCCACATCGTTGATAGAAATTGCATGTGACTTTCCTTTGTCTTTAGCCTTAAGAGTTTGTTGACGTCGACCATCATCATCAACACTTGGATTTGGGCATTGATTGGCATAATGCCCCATCTCCTTGCACTTGAAACATTGAAGTGTAGTAGGTTCATTCTGTGTATCCCTTCCTTTGTTTGCGTCATTAGACATCTTCTTCCCATTATCACGGCATTCAAATGCCCGATGACCTTCTTTTCCACATTTAAAACATTTACTTGTCCCTTTAAGACAACTCCCTCCATGTTTCTTTCCACACTTTGAGCATAAGGAAAATCTCATCTTCTTTTCTGTGTGCTCTTTAGATTTTTCTTTGAATTCCATCTTCCTCTTCTTATCAAACCCATGTGACTGATGGGTTACTCCAATCTTCATCTCGACTTTGAGAGCACATCGAACGATTTCCTCGTAGCTATTGAAGTCCCTTATGGCTAACGCCCTTCGAAGACTTGGTTTTAAGCCACTAAAGAATCGATCGATCTTACTCTCAGGTTGGATAATAATACCAGAAGCGTACCTTGCAAGTCTGGTAAAATTTGCTTCATAGGTACCAACAGATTCATCATCCCTTTGCTTCAGTTCAAGGAACTCTTTCTCCATCTTTGTTCGGAGAATACGAGGGAAGTACTTATTGAAAAATAAGTTCTTGAACTCGTCCCATTCCATAGACTCAATTTCATCCCTTTGCCTCGTATTCTTAACAAGATTCCACCATTGATCCGCATCTCCTTCCAAACGATACACTGCTAGGATGACTTTATCATGATCAGAACATTGAAGAACTGAAAATATCTTTTCAGTAGTACTAATCCATTGTTCAGCAAATAATGGATCAGTAGACCCGCTGAAAGATGGTGGACGCTGCCTCATGAAGGATTCAACAGAATGTTGCTCCCTCCTTTGTTCGTTTGGAAATCCTGCATGATTCATAGCTTGAGAAAGTTGTGTGAGCATGGCTACAAGATTTTTCATTCCAGCTCCCATATCGTTTGGTTGCTCAGGGGGACAATCATTGCATTGCCCATCGCATTCCGCATTAACATGGTTCCTTCGGGTTCCAGTCATTGACTAAAACCAAGAAGAATAGTGTGAGCAACACTAATTATAATAGGAAACCACATAATTCAAGAAAAAAAAATTCATGCTTAAGTTCTTATCCTAGGTTATTCATGGCCATTTCTAAGATTGTGTTCTATGCTTAGACTTATCCTTAGGGTTCTTACTAAGGCTTTCACATCCTAGTTTCCAAAGGTTGACTATACCTTTCCTCTGATACCAACTATAACGACCCATACTTTACATACATTGTTAATACTTCAAAATTGAAGCACACTTATTACAACATATGACAAAACCACAAAGGACCGTATAGGTATAGTGTCTTTAGAAACTGGGAAACATAAACAACTGGTTCATAAATCTTCTACAGTGTCTCCCATTTATTTCATCATATCTAGGGTCCCTTTTAGCATATTCTACTTAATATCTATCTTCCTGACCTGGGGAAAAGAAAACATAAAAGGGTGAGCTCAAATGCTCAGCAAGGGCAAATAAAGGAAATAAAAATCATATCATATCTTTATGAAAATCAAAACCTGCAAAAGAGATCATAATATCTTAACATGGAATAAATCATAGAAGTGAAAATGAGATCCCCATAATCATAACATAAAACTTGAAACTTTGTGGCATGCACACATAATCATGGAAAATCATTTCTTGTTAGTCATGACTCATTGCCAAGACTATCTTAGTGGACAAAGCCCCTTTCTGAACCGAGTTCACTCCTCGTTTCAGTCCTGTATCACTGAACTGAAATAACCTTCCATTCCAGCCATGTCTATCTCATGAGATATAAAATCATTACCCAATGCATTGGAGGGAGATATAGGTCTCACCCATATTATAATGAATCCTTTCTTATGTGTGCCACGTAATCATAAAACATACATCATCGCATAACACATGTAACAAAAATGGGATTCTTGAAACATCATGACATCATAAATCAATTCATATAAGATAAAGGAATTCATAAACATAATTCCATCACAACATAGTCAAATAAATGTAAAAATATGGATAGAAACAGAACCCTTTATTATCTTAGATGGAAAATAATTTTGATAAAACACTTGAATTGAATTCTTGAGGAAAATATCCTTTCTTCTTCAAAATCAATTTCTTTTCACAAAACATCATGAAATTTTAAAAGAAAGATATTTTATTGAAAATAGTCATGAAATCTTTTAGAGGAAGCTTCATGAAAATAAGGCTTTATAAAACAGTAGAAATCCGTTCGTGCCGTATAAGTTAAAAAAAACATTCTTCGTACTTTTGTCGGAAAAGTCAAAAAGTACCTCGTACGACAAAAGATTCCTTTCATACATATTACTAAAAACTTACCGAAGGGTAAAAATGGATTAAAACAATTGTAGGTGGATGGAAATAATATTACATATTGATGAAACATGGATGTGGATGATAAAATACACCCCAGTAAATACTTACGAATAAACAATCTCGGATAAAAATGAGATTGTGATATTTCCCTTACCTTAGGTCCGATTTTCTTTGTTCGTGTCTGAAGCTCCTGTATAATGGTTTAAATAATGTTATTTACTTATTCCAGAATCATACATATTGATATGAGATCATATATGGTCATATTATTAGCTTCTTGTTAGTAATATTTCATTGTTACTTGTTACTCGGGTCTTTATAGCTTTTTGTTCTTATGCGTGTTTTGTCGAATAAATTCTTATTCTTATCTTTAGGTTATAGATAATTCATTTCCAGAATGGTATTAGTGTAGTATATACCATATTCATTCATTCAATTCATTTATATATTCATTATTAAATGAAGATCATGTAGAACGAGTCGCATCACATCGTGGAGACGGTATTCCGTACGTACGCACGAGTGATGATATCGTTCCTATGATCGTGGAATTGTATTGGAGTATATATATATATATTATTTCAGTATCAATATTACTTAATAATAATCATATATAGTTACTCATTACACCATTATACCCATCCTTGTAAGGTGATGGTGGAAAATAGATTACACCACAGCGTGGAGACGGTATTCCGTACGTACGCACGCGCGGTGATTTCATTTTTTCGTAGGATGGATAGAAGCTGAATTAGGGTTGTTTCATATTTATAATAACATATCAGTATGTAAGTAATACTGATGTTATTACTTTATCATGAAACAACTAAAGAAGAAGAAGTTTAAGAAGAAAGAAATTGAAAAGATCGGTAATGGATATTACCTCTTCTTTGGAACGCCTCTTTGAATCCTCCACTTAAGGAACTAAGATTGGTCTTTGGAGAAGACCAGGACCTCTAGGATTATTCTAGGGAAGTGGAGAGGAGAAAATGGCAGGGGTTGGCCGAGCTTGAGTGCTCAAATTGGTGTGAGGAGGAGGGGGAGGAGGTGCCCTTTTATAAGGGAGGAGAGGGGCACCTTAGGAATATCTCAAAATATTATTTTATATTAAAGTCAAAATCGGTTTATAATGGTTCCAAAGGGTCTTATTTCAAAGCTAAAGTGGGTATGGGTCGAAATCCTATCAACCAATAGGATTTAGACAAGTTTAGGGTATTATTTTAACCTTATCAATTAGATTTAACTCTAAGTTAATTAATTTAACTTTTACCGTGTCTTTTTGTTTTCTTTCACTATATGGTTAATACACGTACAATAACATGCCAAACGAACCCCAAATTGTTTATTATTAATATATATATCCTTATCTAAGTCATTTGGCCGAACCTTAGATTTTTAGGAATAAAATAACAATTAATAATATAATATTTGATTTAAAAACTATTTTGTGTCAATTTTGACACTATTTGATATATGATTTTTGTGAAAGTCATAACAGAATTATATGTTCGAACCAAGTTCATTAAATAAACAATAATATATCATAGTAACCTAGAAAATTAGTGGAATTCATAAAAAGTCTCAAATTACATTTATTTTGGTATTTATATTATCAATTTTGTCAATATTTCATTAATAAGATAATTACTGCATCATCTTTGTGTCATAAATAAATTAAATTATTTGATGTCTAAAAATTACAAATAAAATACCATCATGTAGGAAATCTTTTTATATTTCTAATGAATATTTACAATCGAATTTATCTTATGTATAACCCCATATTAAAAATGATTTACTTATTAAACTTTGATTTTAACTATTTTAACCCTTCTTTAAATAAATTAATAATAAATGTCCTAATCTAATCCAAGTGGGCCTAAATGGTCATATTTTATTCCTAAGTTTGTTTTTGGTCGAATTACACTTGTCCAATAGAATTAGGACATGTGTTAGGGTAATATTAATATCATATTTACCCTTAGTTACCCTATTTACTATTAACCGCGGTAAAAATAGTAAAAAGTTACTATTCACCAAAAAATTATTTTTATCTCATTGAACCACATTTTACTTACTGACATCAACCGTGTCTGTCGGATTTTTGAAATTCCATTCACAGAAGCGGTAAAATTAAGTTTTATGCAAAATTCAGTTTTTAACCTACCACTTAGTGGTTTCACTATTCATCAAAAATTGAAAGTTTTCAGAAAAATACCAAAATTTCACCCTAGGCTAATTTCGATATTCTGAGTCCAAAAATGAAGTCCATTTTGAAAAATAAAATTTATAAATTTTCAAAAAGTGGTTATTACTATTCATAACGGCTAGTTTTAATAGCATATTGTTGTTTAGTGAAACTCGGTATTGCGTACGACGCAAGCTATCGAGGAAGGTCGCGATTGCGTGTAAAGCAAGCCAAGCAAGTGTTGTGTAGAAAAATATTCCTTTGATGATTTATATAACATAAAAGTCTCGGGTGTTACAATATACATTCCCATATGCTAGAGACCAATATATTCTTAGTTTTATTCAAGATGAAATTCTTCATGTTTGGTTTCCAACTTTCTTATCCTACAGAATATCCACTAATAGTTCTACTTATACTTTATTGTTATCTTACATGTACTTGTCTTATTGCTTATATATTTGAATATGAAATTATTTAATCAAAACCAAAGGATGTTTTACAAAATTTGTCTCTTTTGAGACTTCTTAATAAGCTGTGTCTTTTAAAATCATATACTAATGTTGCAACGACCCGAGTACTTATAAAATATTTTTTCATTATGGAATAAAATAGTAAAATTCATTAGAAATTTATAATGAAATAAGTGATATTTATAGAAATTAAGGAATATATACTAATAGAATAGTAACCTCACCAATCAAAGTATAAATAAAATTTCTGTTTCTTATAAGTAAAAATATGATATATTTATTTCATGTAATAAGTAAAGAAATGTTTTTAAATTGACAAATTAAGTGTTGGTATTTTTGTGAAAAGTAAATAAGTATTCAAAATTTTTAATTAATATAATGATTTATAAGAAAATGTATTTACATAAAATAGATCTACATATTAATATTTATTTATTAATATTATAAGATAATTTTAAAATACCTGAATTAAACTTTTAAAGTTTCATAAAAGTAGTTATAATTTTAAAATTGCTATTTTTTTATTAAATAATGATTTTAATTAAAAATTAAATTTATAATATTTAGAAAATTATTCTCATAAATTGAAATTAATTTTTTAATTATACACATTGAAAATATTTTGGGTTAATTTTTGGTATTTTTCTAAAATTGTTGAATTTTTTGTGAATAGTTAAATACAGTAATTTATGATATATATATATATATATATATTATAAGTTAAATACACTATTCATTGATTCATTTATTATGTTTTTACCATAATCTAGAAATACTTTTAATTATTTTAATATATTTAGTGATAATGCTCAAACTATTCATTATCCTGATCCAAAATAATAAACTAATGAATAAAATTATGAGAAAACGCCCCTATCCTCGACTATAAATACCACACATCACCACATATTCCCCTCACACCTCAAAGCATTGTAACATGTTAAATTTATTCCCAATTCCATTTCCAATCATCTACCCCACTTCCAAGACCTTTTTTATCACCAAAAATCTAAAATTAATTCCTTAAAGAGGTTCTCAAAGAGAAGAATTCCAGAGGTAAACTCTTCTTTTTTTCATTTCAATTTTTTTTCTTTTATTGTTCTCTCATCACCTCCATGCATAAAAGTGACATGATTACTCTATTATATTATATATATTATTATTTTATTATTTTTATGGAATTTTCATCATCAAACCTCTCCTCTTCACCTCTTATTCTAAAAAATGAAAACATCATCTGTGATGTGTAGATTTACCATCATCATGGAAGATGTGTTTTCGTTTTCCTTTACTGCCTTAAATTCTAGTCACATAACCATTAATATGGTAAAAAAATATTGAACAATGTATATTATAACTTTTTAATTATTTTGAACCAATATATAAGCATGATAAAAAATAAAATTTTATAAGTTCATGATGGTATTAAAAATCACAAAAATAAATTAAATCACTTTCATTAATGTGTTATCTAATGAATCAACCTCATATCAGAAAAGAATGATATATGGTAACATTTAGAATTATGGAAACATATAAACCCAATTTATTCCACATTTTTAGTTTTTCTTCTATTAGACATGAAAATTAATAATGATCCAACCATGGAAACCATGAAATAAATACACCTGAAATAAAGAAAATAACAAAAAAATATTAATAAATGGGTGGAAATGTGTTATAATAAGATCATATAATTAATTATAAATAGTAAAATGGTTCTTTAATATATTAATAACACTCTTTAAATAATATACAGGGGTTTTTAACATTCTTTATGTAAGACGAATCAGAGGTAAAGAACTTTTCTTTCAAAATACACTTTTGAATTTCTATTTTTACAAAAAATAAGAAGAAATGTTTTTTGAAATTATTATTTTTTTATGATTTTGTTATGGTTAATTGTAATTTTTTCTTATGAATATTGGAACCTATATCTATCTCCAATTCATTAGGTATGTTTATGTTGGAGGTCGACCATATGGTTACTCCAAGTGTAATTGCGATGGTTACACCATACGGTAGCCATGAGGGTTACATTGTAAGGTAGTCGTGAGGGTTACAAATAATATGGTAGACAGGAGTATTAAATTTATAAATAATTCTCTATGTTACCTATATGGTTTTATTTATGATTTCTTTTTTTATATATTTCTATTGTTTCCAAAAAGTAACTTTATGATACTTATGGGTGAGAATTATGTCTTTGTGAAAATGATTTCATATGTTTATTAGTATTCATAGACTAATTATTTATTTCCTTGTTTTTTTATTCTTTACTGATATTTATGTGCTAATCCTAATTTTTAAAATGTTTTTTAATAGGGTTTAAGGATAGTTAAGAAAACAAAAGAATCCATGCTGAATGTTGTGATGATTTTTCTTGAAAATATTTCATATTTTATTAAATACTTTTGAATTATGGGTGAAATAGATTATATTTTAGTAGTACCTACTTTGTATTATTAAGGGTTGATATATATGAATTATATATTAATTATATTTAACTCTTAATTGAAAAGATCTATGGGAATATAAGAAAGTGAAATCTAAAATTGTTTTCTAGATTATGAAATGATTAAGGTCGAGTCCTTATAGTTAGTATTAAATCATGGTTTAGATAACTTTAGGGGTTAGAATGATCTTAATAGAATACCTATATTTTTTAACTTATGGTTAAGATGAAAATATATTTTATTTTAATATTTCCATGATTATCCATCTAAGATATGTATGTTTATAATTTTTTTCCTTATAAGTAATATGAGATTTAAAGTAGGAAGGGACCAAGAAGATGATATCTTTCAGAATACGCAACTTGGAATGGTTGGAATTAGAACCGTGAGGTTTGTGATAGTGATAGATCAGTTTTAGTGTCCTATAAATGGAAGTGAAATCCATGTTAGAGAATATACATAGCTACCAAAAATGATCATGACTATAGTGGAACATTTTATGAGATAACACCTACCTTCTTTAAGTGGATCTTCTAACCTAATGGCATATGGAGGCTAGATTAAAGCTCTTGGAAAGATATTTTATGTTATGGGGTGTTCATATAATAAAAAATGTTAGTGTTTCCACTTACCATTTTGAAGTCAAAGCTGACCATTGGTGGTCAATGTTCAAGAATATTAGGGAGAGGGAAGAGATTGATGCCATATAATGGGATGAATTTAAGAATATTTTCCTTGAAAAGTATTTTCCTAAGGTTGTTCAACATAGGATAGAAACTAAATTCCTTGAATTAAAACAAAAGTAGAAATATTCAGTGGAATTTTATGAAGAAAACTTCACCTGATTAGCAAGGTATACTCCAAATATTTTTCAAGATTATGATAGTAAAATAAACCATTTTTACTCAGGATTGAATCCAAGATATTGAAAGGAATTAGATTAACATTAATTAAAAAGTTATGAGAAACATTTTTGATGTAATGAGAGGGTAGAAATGGATTTTTACTATAATCACGTGTACTTTGAAAACAATTAGAAGAAAAGGTATAGATGGATGGAAATGGGTAAGAATCAATCAAATAAATGTAAAGGTAAGAAAATATAATTTCTAATATGTGAGATGTGTGCTAAAAATCCCTAGGGAGAGACATAATAAATCAAGAAGTGTATTTGATGTGATATGTATTTAAATATGACTCAATATTGTAATAAAAATGCTCTTAATATTAATTCTGATAAGAAAACTATAATTTTTTCTAAATTTGGTGAGATGGATCATTGTGAAAATATTTTCCCAAAGAAATGTATGAATGATAGAAATTAGACAGATTACTAGAAAAAAGGTTCAATAAAATCCTATGCAACTAAATTAGAAGATTTTGGGCCATCCAATGAACTATTAATAGGTCTTTTTTGTTTATTTGTATTTTTATAATGGTTTGTTTGATATGGGTTCTATGCATTCCTTTATTTCTGAAAAAGTTTCTATTAAATTGGAAATTTCACCTCAATAAATAAAACTATAACTTATGCTCAAAACACATGGGAGAATGTTAAGTAAAAATGGATTATAAGTATCTTCATATTATTGTATGTGGAAAGGAATTACCTTAAAACCTTTTCGTTTTCACCTAGTAGATTTTGATATTATTCCGGGCATGGATTGGATTTCTGTTTTTCATGATAAGATTTATTATAGGTATAAAGATATTTTCTTTCAAGATGAGGTTTAGTTTGTATTCAATAATGAAACCATAGCATTGATAACATATCAAAGATATGAGAAATTTTTAAAAGATATAAATAAAATTTATCTTCTACACATAATTGAAACTAAGGGAACATTTCATATTCATGATGTTATGATAGAAAATGAATACCTGGATGTTTTTCCTAATGAGTTTCCCAATGGCATACCTAATCAAGAAGTTTAATTTATTGTTTACTTAGTTCCTGATGTTATAAAAATTTCAAAAACCCCTTATCAAATTTATAATGTGTAACTTTTATAATTGAAAAAGAAGTAGTAGGATTTCCATGATAATGGTTTCATTTTTCTTAGAACTTCTCCATGGGGTACTCTTGTTTTGGTCATTAAAACAAAAGATGTATCCATGAGACTTTTCATTGATTATAGAGATTTAGATAACATTACATCTTGGAATAATTATTTTTTCCCCTCATATCAATGACTTGGTTGATCAGCTCTAGGTAGCTTAGTATATCCCCGTGATTAATTTGAGATCTGGGTACCATCAGCTAAAGGTGAAGGAGGATGAAATTCTTAAAATAGTATTTCATACTATATATGGGTATTATGAGTTTTTTATTCCATTTGGTTTGAAAATTTATATTACTATATATATGGATCATATGAATATAATCATACATGAATATTTGGAAACATTTGTTTTTGTTTTTATTGATGATATTTTTGGTGTTTTCAAAAAATATAAAGATCATGAAAAACATCTAATGATTTCCTTGTAAACACATAAGGGAAATAAGTTAAATATAAAATTTGGAAAATGTGATTTTTGGTTGCAACATATTTTTTCTCTTGTGAAAATTATATATAAGGATGGAATAATATTTTATCTTTCAAAAATAAAAGTGGTTGATGAATGGAAAAGACCTACTAATGTTACTAAGATTCATAGTTTTCTTGGATTTCTAGGCTATTACTGATGGTTTCATAAAAACAATGCATAGTTATTTATCCCTCTAACTATGCTAACACAAAAAAGGGGGAAATTTTATTTTTATAGAATAGTGTAATGTTTTTTTTCAGGAACTGAAGAGGATATTATTGAATGATCCACTTTTTCCCTCCCTTAAAGAAATGGTGATTTTCATCTATAGTGATTCTTCAATGAAGGGACTTCATTGTGTTATGATGCATAATGATCAAGTAATTGATTATGCTTCAAGATGGTCGAAACCTCATGAGTTAAATTATCCCACACATGATCTGAAATTATGAGCTATGGTTTTCTATTTAAATATTTGTAGGAATCATTTATATGGAGCCAAATATAAAATATATAATGACCATAAAGGTTTTAAGTATATATTTAATCAAAATGAATTAAACATAAGGTAGATAAGATGGATTGGACTGATAAAGGATTATGATTGTACAATAAATTACAACCCTAGATATTAAAACAATGTGGTAGATTCCTTATGTACAAAAAATCATGCATCATTAACCATGTTACATTTTAAACACGACCCCTTGGTTAATGATTTGATGAATTTTATCTTGGATGTTTTTTGTGTAGAAAATTATACTATTTTGTTTCAAGCTTAATTGTTTTTTCTCTATCAAACGGAATTAAAAAAGCGCAGAAAGAATGCAGTGAGTTATATAAAAAGGTAGAATTTGAGAAAAATGGTAAGTTTCTGTAATTTAATGTTGATAATGATTGAATTTTGATATTTGGGAAGATATTATGAGTTTCTTGTGATTCACGGTTGAAGAAATAATTGTTAAGTGAAGCACAAAGTTCTCCATTTTTAGTTCATCCTGGAAGCACTAAGATGTACAAAGACCATCAGAAGTGTTAATGGTGGGATGGAATGAAAATAGGAATTGATAATTTTATAATGAAATGTTTAACTTTTAAAAAGGTTAAAGAAGAGAGAAAAATACCAAAGGGCTTCAGTATTTTCTAGTTCTATAGTGTAAATGGGAAAATATATCCATGTATTTCATGGTAGGACTACCAATTACTTCTCTAGGTACTAATATAATTTGGGATATAGTTGATCAACTCACTAAATCTATTCATTTTATTCCTATTCAATATATTATTTCTCTAGATATTCTTTCTCAACTGTAATTAAAATATATTTTCAGCTAACATGGAGTTCCTCTCTCCACTGTATCTGACCATGAAAGCAAGTTCAATTATAACTTTTGAAAAGTCCTTTATAAATCATTAGGAACAGAATTAATTTTCAGTACAACCTTTCATTTGAAATCATATAGAGAGTCAGAATGAACAATTCAGACAATGGAGGATATGCTTTGATCTTTTTCAACGGATTACCATGGAATTTGGGATCATTATTTTTTATTTATTTTAATTTTCTTATAATAATAGTTTTTATTCCAAAATATAGATTTTTCCTTTTGAGTAATTATATGTAAAGTGGTGTTGAAATCCAAAATTTTGGGATTAATTCATATAAAGTAAGTTTATTGAACCAATATTAGTATAGGGGGTGGCTGAGAAAGTGTGGATGATCCGACAACACATGAGGAAAAATCAGAGAAGGAAGAAAAGTTAAACAGATAAAAAATGGAAAAAAAATTATTTTGAGGTAGGTGTTCATGTTTTCTTTAAAATATCTCCATAGAAAAGTTTTATTCATTTTGGTAAGAAAGGAAATCTAAGTCCAAGTTTCATTGGACTTTTTGATATATGGGAGAAAGTTCGTCCAGTTTCATACTGAGTATATTTTCCTCCGATATTACCTTAGGTGCACAATGTTTTTCATGTTTCAATGTTAAGAATGTATGTTCTAGATTCATCTCCTATTTTGAGCCCATATATATTTTATCAGAAGAGAACCTTTCATATGAGGAAAAGACTTTTTAGAATCTTGATTTTAGAGAGAAATTATTATAGAACAATCTAATTCATGATGTTAAGTTTTTGTAGAGAAACTATATTGTTAAAGAAGCGACATGGGAATCTGAAAATGTTATATGGGAAAGGTACTATCACTTGTTTAATAAGTAAATAAAAATTATGAGGATGTGATTTTCAAAGTGTGGGTAGAATGTAACAATCCATGTACTAATAAAATTATTTTTTTCTGGAATTAAATTTTATAATTAATTATAAATTTATAATGAAAAAATTAATATTTATAAAAATTAAGGAATCTATACTAATAGAATATTAACCTCACATATGAATGTATAAGTAAAATTTATGTATCTTATAATTGAAAATATGATATATTTAGGTCATGGAAAAAGTAAATCAATGTTTTGAACATGATAAATTAAGTGTGGGTATTTTTGTGAAGCGTAAATATTTATTCACAATTTTCTAATAAATATAATTATTTAAAAAAATGTTTATTTTTATAAAATAGATCGATATATTAATATTTTTTTCTTATTATTATAAGATAATTTTAAGAGACCTTAATTTTTCAAAGTGTCTTAAAATCAGTTAAAATTTTTAAATTGTTATTTTTTTATTAAATAATGATTTTAATTTAAAATAAAATTTCATAAATTCGAAAAAATTATTTTTATAAAATGGAGTTCATTTTTTAAATCTACATGTCAAAAAATGGTCAGTGTTAATTTTGGGGATTTTTCTGAAATAGTTGAATTTTTAGTGAATAGTAAAATACGATAATTTACTATATATATACATTATTAGTTAAATACACTATTAATTTAGTCATTTATAATTTAATAAACATAATATCTAACTCACCTTAATTATTTTAATATATTTACTGGTACTTCGCAAACTATTCATAGTTTTGAGCCAAAATACTAATCTAATGAATAAAATAATGAGAAAATACCCCTATCGTCCACAATAAATACCACCCATCGCCACCTTTTCTACTCACTCCTATAATCCTTATACCTTATTTAATTTCAACCCAATTTTTTTCCCAATACTCTTCCCCGCATCCAAGACCTACCAGTCTCACCAAAAGGCCCAAACCAAGTGCCTTAAGAAGGTTCTTAAGGATAAAAATTCAAGAGGCAAAATCCACATTCTTTTTTTCTTTTCAATTTATATTAATTTATTATTATCTCATCACCTCACCTCATCCAAGTGACATGATAACTATAGTATCTTAAATATAATGAAATTTTTTTTATCTCATATCCATCATCAAACCTCTACTCTTCTCCTCTTATTCTAAAAAATAAAAACATCATCTGTTATGTGTCGATTTACCATCATCGTGGATGATATGTTTTTATTTTTCATTACCTTCTTAATGTCTAGTCACAAAACCACTATTATGGTTAAAATTATTTCAATATGTATATTACAACTTTTTTAATGATCTAGAACCAATATATAAAAATTATACTGAATAAAATTTTATAAGTTTATGATGGTCATAAAAACCGCCGAAATAAATAAAATCATTTTCATTAATGTTTTATCTAATGAATCATCATCACATTAGAAAAAAAAATTATATGGTATCATTTAAATTTTTTGAAACATATTAACACCATTTAATTCCACTTCTTAATTACTTTTTCCATTTGATAGGAAAATTCATAATGAACCAACCATGGAAACCATGAAATAAATGCACCTGAAACAATGAAAATAATAACATATTATTAATAAATGAATGAAAATATGTTATAATAAGATCATTTAAGTAATTATAAATATTATTATGGTTCTCCAATATTTTAATAACACACTTTAAACCATTATTAAAGAGTTATGAACATGTTTCAAGTAAGAAAAACTTGAGAAAAAAGACTTTTTTTTAAATCCTCTTTTAAAAATATATGTTTATAAAATTAAAAAGTAATATTTTTATGAAATTATTATTGTTTTATGATTTTGTTATAGTTCTTGGGAATTGTTTATTTTTATGGGTAGGACCTATATTTCCCTCCAATTCATTGGGTATTTTTATGTTGGAAGTTGATTGTATGGTTATAGTAAGTGTAACTGTGATAGTTACACCATAAGATAGTCGTGAGGGTTACATTATAAGGTAGTTATAAGGGTTAAAAATCATATGTTAGCTATGAGGGTTACCATCATAAGTTTGTAATTCCCCATGTTTCTTGTATGCTTTTATTTTTTTTTATGTTTTATATAAATATCTTGTTTCCACACTATAACTTTATGATACATATGGGTGAGAATTATGTCTTTTTGAAAATGATTTCATATGTTTATAAGTATTCATGGACTAATGGTTCTTTCCTTATTTTTATGTTCCTTACAGAGCTTTCTTTTCTAATCCCATGTATTAATGTTTTATTCAATGGGTTTAAGGATGGGTAAGATAAAAAATGAAGCCAATGTAGATTTTGTGATGATTTCTAATGAAAAGATTTCATTTTTTACTAAAAACTTATTATGAAAGAAATGGATACTATTTTAGTATTACCCACTTTGTATTCTTATGGGATGATATATATTAATTATGCCCTAATTCTCTAAAACTATAAACCAAAAATATCTATAGCGATGTAATAAAGTGAATTCTAAATTTTTTTCTAGATTATGTAATGTTTAATGTTGGGTCTTTATAAATGTCTTCATTGTATTATAATTTTTATAGATTACTTAGTGAAATACTACTACTATTTGTGCTTAAATAACAACTATTCCGCTGGAAATTTGTAGATGTGGGGTTATAGAACTCAAAGAAAGTGAATGGCGTCATGTATTTTATAATCTTATCATGGACTTTATTTGTTTCTTAGTGATATGGGATGGTGGTTATATATGGTCACATAGAGACTTTCTTTTCTCTTATCTTGTTTTATTTTCTTGTTTACCCACTTGAATTCACATTTTTTATGTCTCATGAAAGTTCATTTTTCCTACACATCATAATTTTTTATCCCTTTTTGTTTATTCATGATACTTTTTCATGGCTTTTTTATATTACTTACTTTATGGATGGAAAAGTTGGGTGACATGTTAGGTTGACATGGGAAAGTTAGTTATAATTACCCATTTGAATTGGAATCAAGATCCATTCAATGAATATAATTTCTAGTTGAAGTTCAGATTTATCCATGCATCAATAAACAATCCTTGGTTGGTTTGGAATATAAAATATTACATCCCTTTGTAAAAAACTAATATTTTATTTATAGAAAAAAAATCCAATCCATGCCCAATGTCACAAAAAATCAACTAGATGATGAATAAAAATATTTTAGGGAGTATATTCCCATAAACATTGATTGGGGAAGATTCATAGACTTGATATTTGATCATCATTTCATTAGGAGTTTTTACTGAAATATCAAAAACTAATCATTGAGGATATAAATAAATATTATTTGAGTAATTTATGGATATATTGGAATTCATATATCTAAGATAAAATAATATACATAAAATTTGAGCATACCTATGACCACGTGAACATTATTATCCTATAATAAAATAATAAATAAATCCAAAATAGTTATCATGACGATCAAGAAACATTAATCTGAGTGATCAGGGAAAATCATTCATAGGATATCAAAATCATAAAACCATCATTTCATCCTATGACACCTTTGGTTTAACCTAGGTCATAAATTTTCAATATATATTGAAATAATTTATAAATAAATATAAAAAATGAGAATTAATCTATGAATATACCCTAGGATTTTCAAACTAGGAACATAGTGAGGGACCATTAATAGCTCACTAGAATGATAGTTTAGAGATACTCAACGAACTCTTTTTGGTGTTATTACACCTTTTTAGATGTATATCAAAATTATTTCCCCTTTTAGTATCTATATAGGTATGTTTCTCTATAAAACCCACACTCCATTATTACCATAACATAGGTTGTTCTCATATATTTAGAATTATCGTGAGAGTTCTCACTAATTTATTATCATCCTAGTTTCTAAAAATAAAACCTAGATCTAATAGAAACTATAGTGTCCCATAAACATAATACATAAATACTATATCTTATTAGATAAAATATCCATTAAAAATAAACACATTCCCCAGTAGATCCTTAAAGGTTTAGATTATTTGGAAATAAGGATACATAAACAACTTGTTTCTAAATTATCTACATCATTTCCCAATATTTTCTTCAGAGTAGTGCCCTTCTTAAATATAACATACTTAAAAACTATCCCTATAACCTAAGAAATCTAAATATAGAAGGGTGAGCTCAGATTCCCAGTAAGGGTAAAAATAATAGATATTAATCAATTATCATAAATGGGTATAAGATAATAAAAATTTTATACGATCAAGACCTTAACTTTCTAAAATCATACCCATCAATTCATAGATCTTAATCACAAAAAATAGAATAATGTTTTATCACTCAAAATACAGAATACATAGAAGTTAGGAATCATCAAAAATCAATATTGATCCATCAAAATATATCAAATGTATAAGACGTATAATTTTCAAAATGAACATAAACATAGAAAATAATTTCCTTAGTCAAAGTTCACTTCTAATATTGTCAAAGTGTACTGGGTTCACCATATATTCTGCTATTTTCATAATAAAATATTAGTCACAATACTATATTTTTGGGAAAATTCCCTTATTAAAATTTTATCACTCCACATTCCAAACCATATTATTTTATGATACATACTATTTTTCCCAATGCAATGTTTGGATGCATAATTTTGGGCCCACCCATATCATAATGAAAACAATATATATATATATATATATATATATATATGTGTGCCACAAGATCATAAAACATTCATAATATTATTAAATCATAACCCATGCAATGGATATGGGTTTTATAAACATTTATTCATCATAATTATAAACTATATATAGAAATAATAAAAATGGTAAAATTGGATAATATCCCCAATAAATTATAAGAAACATCAAATTATGTTGTTATTGATAAAAAAATTTAAAAATAATTAAGCATTTCTTGTGTAAAATATAATTTTAAATTAAAATCACTTATTTAAAATCAAAAAAAAATATAAAATATTACATGAAAAAGTTTCATATTTAATAAAAAATTAAAATTATGAAGGAATATTTAAAAACGTATTCATGATGGATGAAAAAAATTTCATTTGTTGTATGTTAAAACAAAAAATCTTTTCACGTTATCAATAAAATGTAAAAGTACCATGTTTGTGAAATGCTAATAAGTTTCATTTTAAACCATTTTAAGGAAACTAAAATATATAAAAAATGAATTTAAAAAAAATTTTTAATAATATATAAAATATTCATCAAAACGTTTTAATGAAAAATATGTATGTGGAAGAAAGGATTCATGGATAAATGATAAAACAATAAAAGTTTTCGTTAAAAAAATTCATTCAGCCTCTTGATTATTTAAATAGATTAAAATGGAAGGAAAAAATAAAATCTATATTAATGGATATTTGATAAGAAAATAAATTTTATTTAGAATATATATATAATATAATTTCATCATTGGAAAATATAAGCATAAACAATCCCGATAAAAATTACACTGTAACAAAAAAAAACCCTACCAGAAGTCTATCTTTCTTCATAAAAATTATTAACTCTTATATAATAAAGTTATATTTTATTATAATTATATAAAATAACTATATTCATACTTTTAATACCATAAATGGTTTACTTATAACATCTTATCATCTAATCCTTTACAATCTTTCATTATCATCATCATTTTGGGTGTTAACTTGTTAATTTTCCATTTGTATTTTGGCTTGGTGGTTGTGGTCCATAAACATAGATCATGGTTAATTAATTTAAATAAGTTTAATAATTATATAAATATCACATATATTCATTATATACAAAATTATATCCATTCATATAAAGTGGTGATGAAAAAAGAGTTACATCACCACATGGAGACGGTAGTCTGTACATACACATGAGTGATGTTTCCATTTTACAATTTATGGGAAAAAAAGAAAGTTAAATGTTAATTAAAACATCAATAATCATTATTATAACGCATATATCATATATTATCATTAAAAAAATCTTAATAACTTACTATTAATGATGGTGTTAGAAAATTAATCGCATTGCTACATTGAGATGGTAGTTCACCCATACGTACAAATGATAAATTCATCTCACATTTGATTGAGAAGAGATGGTAAATGGTTGAAAATCACCATTATAATATTTAAATATATTAATTATAATATTTTAATCATATTTTTATTTATATCACATGTTTATAGTAAGTATAATTAGAAATATAATTTAAAGATCATGGTTATGATCAATACCTCTTCTTTGAGAGACCTCATTTATAATACCCTTTAAGCCTTAAAATATTGATATAATGATAATATAATGAGATATATGATGAAGGTGATTATTCTAAAATGGTTTTTAATTTGGTATTTTTAGAGATATATATCTCAAATGGTGTGAATAATAGAGGAGAAGAGGATCACTTTTATAAGTGAGCGGAGGGACACACATGAATATTTTTAAAAGATTTCAATGATATAAAATAATTTTCAGGGAAAAGTATAACCAAATTGTCAATTATTATAATATAGGATCATATAATTTCTAAATATCTTCACCCGACAAGAAATTATTTGGAATGGGAGGCAATATTACCATTATCTCTTGGTATAACCCCAAGTAAACATGTTTAATCCTTAACTGTGGTTACAAAAAATAAATATTTTCAATATTAACTACGAAAAAAAATTGTTTTTACCCTATTAGATAATATTTATTTTTATTATTAAAAATATATAATCTTTTTTATCATATTCAACTTTAATATTTGGTATAATTTAATTTAAAATAATCCAGCAACTCTCCACAAAACCCTGTTCTAAAAGAATGAATATTTAAGAATAAAACATAATTTACAAACATTACATGCCTTGTAAAAATAATAAAATGAATGTTAAAGTATATCATTTAGTATATGATATTTTAATTTAATTAAATACATTTATAAATAGGTATTATTTTAATTTTTTAAATGATTTTTTAAAATATTTTTTTATCCCCAAAAATAATCTGTTATCAAAATCAGGTATAATGATGATTATAAAGTAATTAAGAATATTTTTATAATTAAATGATATATATGGTAATTTATATAAAATTAAAAACATAATTATACTTTAACAATATAATAAATGACATTATTTATAAAAATATGTATTTTTCACTATTTACTTGAAGATTTAACTTCTTAGAAAAATAAAAAAAATTCACCATAAGTTAATATTGACTTGATGATTTCAAAAAATATATTTATTTAATCTGATAAATTAAATAATAATGGTGGAAATTAATTACAATTTTACATTAAAAAATACTATAAATACTATTTTTAATGAAAACATATTTTTTAAGCTAAAAATACTTTACTAAAAAATATGTACTTATTTATTTTTCATTAATAAATACATATGGATTATTAAAAATAATTATACATATTTTAAAAAAAATACTTTTAATACCTTACAATTTAATGGATATCTTATTAAAATTTACTATGTTATCGTTCATATAGATTCAGAGTTATGTGTAAGTAAAGCTATTGAGTATAATACTTTTTATTTCAATGGAAATACATATGAACTATTGGGGTGCTACTTTTCTCAATCACATTCATTCTTTGAGAAGTATGCCATATTTAAAAAAATCTATTGTATGTTGTATATACTTCTCATTAATGTATTTTATAATGATTTTCATGAAAATTATAGTGATTTATAAATCAATATTTGGCTATCTCTATCCTGAGGTTTTGATTCATAGATTACTAAAGTGCTAAGGGATTATATTTCAATCTCATTTTATATCGAGATTGTCTATTCAACATTCTCATTGAGTGAAATTATAGGGATATTTTCCTTTAAGTGAAATTTATTTTATTCTCCTCTGGTTATTCTTGTAATTATCATGTATGTTTTCCATTTTCTTCCCTTTGGTACATAAAATGATCAAAATTAATGTATTAAAAAAAACCAATCTTATTTCATCTTTGGTTGATTAACTTTTTATTACTTGACCATGGTATTTAAAATGATTTTAAGAATGATATTTTATGTGAAAAAATGATTTTTTAAAGTCAACCATATTTTAATTTGTTTCAATGTTATAATATATGTTTTCTTGTCTTTTTATGAATAAGGTACTTTGGGACTTTTTAACCAAAATATGAAAATAATATTTGTTTTAGAATTTACCGCATGAATATATTTTCCCTATTTAATCCCTAATTCATGAATTGAAGCTTACATTACAAGTTTTCATGGTTATTTTCAAAGAATATGTTATTCATAATATTCTATAAATTTTTAGTTTTTAATTAATTATTTTTAAAAAATAATATTTTTTAAATACATTTTCTATTGATCCTTTAATGATATTTTCATCAATGAAAACATCCACTAATGATTACTTATGTTTCCCAGTCATGTGAGTGCTTATATAATTTACTACAGTCTTCTCCAACAGGTAGCATGGTTTTCAAAAACCATGCACAATTTGGACACCCAACACTAAAACTCTAAAAAATTGATAAGTTTTATAAAATAATTGTTGGACTCCTAATGTATTGATCATGTTTTAATGATCACAAATATTTTACATTATTTTAATCTTGTTTAATCTATCTAAAATCATGTGTACAGATGATTATTTTCTTTATGCCTTAAATAGTTATTGTAAACTATTATGTTTCTAATGAAATTCTCTTATTAATGATTAAGTTTAATTCATTCTAGGAATATCACTATTTAAGTCTATGTACAGAGATTAGACTAAGTCTAAGAAACCGTGAGTCTGTCACCAGTTGTGTTTTTCTGGAAAATCATCCAGACACCGTAATAATCCAAACACTATGACCACCCAGACACCATAACCATACATACATGGTAACCATCCAGACACCATAACCATCCAGACACCATAACCATCCAGACACTATGACCTTCCAGACACCGTGACCATCCAGACACTGTAACTATCCAGACACCATGACCATACAGACATAATGACCATCCAAACACCATGACCATTCAGACACCATGACCATCAAGACACTATGACCATCTAGACACTGTGATCCTAGCACTGCATATGTGCTACCAGTTCCTGGTCTCTATACAACTATGCCATCATAGTTATCTCACCACTCAAAGACAAACAAGGAGACATCGTTTCATGGGGACACCGTTTACAGACAGACTGTGACACCGTTTCTTAATATGTTTTTTGATTTTTCAATTTAATTTATAATGGTCATATTTGATGCTTTTAAATGCACTAACATAATTTATGTTTCTTTATAGACATATTACCTAACAGTACGAGGTATGAAGTGAAAAATACATTCATCATGTTGGCTCCAACACATGCATTCCAAGAATAAAAAGAACAACATGTCCAGAAGAAAATTGTTGTCATCGTGGTGACTATAGTGACGATAGTGTAATGGAAAAATAAGTGTGTACGCGATAACGAAGAAGCACAAGCATACATGAAACTCGACATAACTTAAGAACACATGAAGTATACTAAAATCCTAGAGTTGAGAACATTTCTGCACTATAAAATCAATGAAGAACACGAGCCCGATCTAGCTAACTTATGATACTCTGTTTTTTACAAGAGGACTCGATTTCTACATTTGCTTCATCCCAAAAGTTCAAAGCTGTGTAGATTAACACTTAGAGAACTTCAAACCCTATCTCATCATTTCTTCTTTGTTGTGTATTATTTTTATCTTTCGATCAGTGTGTGTGTGTCTGTATAAAAACACACACTTTCACCTATATCAAACTGAAGGATACAAGATACCCTTTCTCTTACATCTTTTACACTTATGTATTCCCACGGATAAGTGTGGAAGAGGTTGTGTGTGACCTGTTAGTTCATACCCACGAAAAACTGTGGAAGAGGTCGTGTGGCCTGGACAGTCTTGTGTATTGTTGTTAACCCCGATCCGGGGTGTGGATCAAGTTTATTTATATAAACTACTTGGTGTCAAGTGATCACCAAGTAGAGTGTATTAGGTCTCAGCTTGAGACTGAACCACTTGATTTATATCCACTATACTGTTTAATTTTAGTTAACTCTCTTTTAGTGTTTAATTCAGAAATCACTAAATTTACTTTGATGGTTAATCTTGGAAAGAAGTTTTATTTGTTTTTCCTTATTATAATAGCTTAAAAAGTAATATTAATAACTGATATTAAGATTACTAAGAATTAATCAATCTTCTAAAAAGTTATTTAAACAGTCAGACTTTCATAACTGTATAACCTTGATTGACTGGGTCGTATTTAAATTTATTAAGGAACCCTTTTAAGAATAATTTTTAAATAGAAATTTTTATAGATACTCAATTAACCCCCCTCTTGAGTACTCTACTCTAACCAACATTTGGTATCAAATGGTGTTTATTTAGACTCTGTTTTTGACCCTATTCAACTGTGATTTAGTTGTACTTTAAAGATCTGTAAATTTTTGTTAATTCTAAATTTATATCTCTTTTAAATTATTTATATATTTTGTATAATAGATTGGAAGGTGCTGAAACAAATAGGCCACAATTCTTTAATGTAACCAATTATGCTCAATGGAAAATTAAAATTAAAATGCATTTAGAAATTATGAGCTTTGAAATCTAGTCTTCAATTATAGATGAATATAAGATTCCTGGTAGTGATAGAATCACTTGGGATGAACATACCAAAATTGACCATAATAACAATTGCAAATCTATAAATGATTTATACTTCTCTTTAGGAGATTATGAATTTAATAGAATATACTCATGTAAAACTACCCATGAAATTTGGGATACCTTGTATGTTTCACATGAAGGAACTTCTAGTGTGAAAGAAATGAGACTTAATACTTATAGTATTAAATATGATAACATTAAAATGAAACCTGATGAGCCTATTCCTGATATGTATCTTAGGTTCAATAAAACTGTCAACACCATGATTTCTCTTAGAAGAGAATTCACTGCCAAAGAACAGATCATGAGGATTCTCAAATGCCTACCTGACAGATGGAGAGGAACCTCTGTCTCTATTGGAGAGTCATGTGACATCAGTAAGATACCTATAAAATAAATCATTGGAAAACTTATGATGTATGAATACTAGTTGAAATTCAACAAGGAAGATAAGGATGAACCCAAAATAAAATCTATTGCGTTCAAGACCACCACCTCTAAACACAAAGAAAAAGGGAAATTAGAAGTTTCTGTATAAAGTTCCAGCAGTGAACAATCATCACCTGACAGTAATGAGGTGATGGCTCAATTAGATAGAAGTTTTAAGAGATTTTACAAAAATAATAACTTTATCATAAAACCTAACTTCAATGGAAGATATGATAAAAAAGGAAGTTGGAAGAAAGATTGGAAAAGAAGTGACAAGTCTGATGAGATTGTCTGCTATGAATGTAAGCGAAAAGGACATATCAAGGCTGACTGTCCCAAGCTCAAGTACAAAATGAAATATGAGGACAAAGATATAAAGTATAAAAAATAAATGAAAGAAACATGGAGTTCTTCTAAGGATAGTTCAAGTGACTCAGAATCTTCACATGATGAACAGGCTAACAAAGACAATATGTGCTTTAAGACAAACACATATGAGGTTACACTGGAATCTCTTGTAAAAAATTACTATTATTATGGATATGAGAGTGACTCTAAAAATATGTATAATGAAGAAATGTTTGAATATTGTAATATTCTTGAAGATACATGAAATGAACCAAAAGATAAATACAAGTATTTAAAGAAACATCATGCTCTTACCTTGATTGTTAAAATTGAACTCACTATAGAAAGCGATAAAAATGCTCAATCACTCAAAGAGAACAATGAACTAAAACTATATAATGAGAAATTGGAAAAGGATCTTGAAAGGTTTACTAATGGTAGGGATACCTTGGTATAAATTCTAGGTAAACAGATTACTCTTAAATATACTACTGGTATTGGCTATCAACCTGGTAAAAGAAACATTGGAAGAACTAATTTTGTTTCTAAATCTAGGACATACATTTTTACTCCTGGTTTTGGAAAACAGTCATGTAGTTCAAGTTATGATACACTATCTACTATTTCAACATTTTCTGGACCAAATAGAGTTTATTTTTCAAATACTTTACATAATGATTATAGAAAACCTATGAGGTAGATATGGGTTTTTAAATAACTAATCACTAATATTACTGGACCCAAACATGTATAGCAACCAAAATCTATTTTAATTTGAATATTTTGTAAGAAAGAAGCTTAAAGAGTTCCGGTAAAGGTTTATGGTACTTGGATAGTGGGTGTTCAAGACACATGATAGGAGACTATTCATGCTTCAAGAATTTGATAAAAAATTGATGGAGGACATGTCACCTTCAGTGACAATTCCAAAGCAAAGATTATTGGCCTTGGAAAAATCAGTAACTCTAACTTAGTTGTGATTTCCAAAGTACTTTTCATTGATAGACTGAAATATAATCTGATTAGTATTTCACAACTATGTGATGATGGATTTCATGTCAAATTTGAAAATGATTCTTGCAATTTTTTTAATTCTAAAAATAAATTAGTGTTTTATGCATTAAGAAATGAAAAAGTATATATTATTAACTTGTATTCTTTAGCTTCGCAAAATGCTTCATGTTTAAGTATATTTCACAAAGAGTCTTGGCTTTGGCATAGGATACTAGGACACTGTAACACTCACCCCCTTATAAAGTTTACTAGAAAAAGCTTAGTCAAAGACCTACCCAAACATGAGATTTCAAATGATAAAGTGTGTAATCCTTATCAAAAAGGAAAGGAACACAAAATTTCTTTCAAACCAAATAAAGAAGTGTCAAATTCTCAACCTCTCGAATTGGTTCACATGGATTTGTTTAGATCATCTAGAGTTTCTTTCTTAAATGGGAATCACTATGTTTATGTTCTAATAGATGACTTTTCTAGATATACTTGGACTTTCTTTTTGGATCATAAAAATGAAGTCTGCTCTCATTTTACCAAATATAAAAAAACTATAGAAAATATTAGTGAACATAAAATTAAATCCCTAAGAAGTGATCATGGCTGTGAGTTTGAAAATTAAGAGTTTGAATCCTTCTACTTAGAAAATGGCTATAGTCATAATTTCTCTACACCTAGATCACCTCAACAGAATGGAGTTGTAAAAAGAAGAAATAGAACCCTGCAAGAGATTTCTAGAACTATGATTAGTGATTATGACTTAACTATTTACTTTTGGGCTGAAGTTATAAATATAACATGCTACATAATCAATAGATTATTGATTTGAACTATCCTTAAAAGATATCCATATGAATTTTGGAATAATGTAAAACCCAAAGTTAGCTACTTCAAAGTATTTGGTTGCAAAGTCTATATCCTTAATACTTAGGACAATCATGAAAAATTTGCATCTAATAGTGATGAAGGAATATTATTAGGATATTGAATTTCTAGTAAAGCCTATAGAGTGTTTAATAAAAGAACTAAATGTGTGGAAGAATCTGTCCATGTCAAATTTGATGAAACAGATCCACATGAGCCTAAGACCACTCTAGAGAACTTGGAAGATGATGTATCAAATCTGAACATTAATTCAAAATATTCTAACCATCCTGTAAAGGAATCTGTGAAAACTTCCATTTCTGTAAATTCTTTAGATTCTAGTCACAATGAACTAGATCCTGTTGAAGAACCTGAAATCACCAGTCCTTATTTTTCTAAAGCTGTTAGAACTCTTAAGAACCATCCTTTAGATGTTGTTGTAGGAGATATAGACAAAGGAACTAAAACTATAGCTTCTCTTAGAAATCAGGTTGAGCGTCAAGTCTTCTTGTCACAACTTGAACCTAAAAACATTAATGATGTTATCAATGATGAATTTTGGGTAATGGATATGTAAGAAGAACTTAATCAGTTTGAAAGGAATAAAGTTTGGAAACTTTTTGAAATACCCAATAACACATTCACCATAGGCACTAAATGGGTGTTTAGAAATAAATTATATGAATTTGGTAATATAGTTAGAAATAAGGCTAGATTGGTTACACAAGTCTATGGTCAAGAAGAAGGAATTAACTATGAAGATAACTTTGCACCAGTAGTTAGACTTGAAGCCATCAGAATTTTTCTTGATTATGCTGCACATCTGAATTTCAAACAATATCAAATGGATATCAAAAGTGAATTTCTAAATGGTTATATAGATGAGGATGACTTTGTTGAGAAACTCCCTAATTTTACAAACCCTTATTTTCTAAACCATATTTTTAAATTATTAAAAGCTTTATACGGTTTAAAACAAGCTCCAAGAGCTTGGTATGATAGATTAAGTACTTTTATTATTTCCAAAGGTTTTAAAAAAAGGAATAGTTCATCCTACCCTTTTTATAAAATGAATTTCCAATGATGTTTTAGTAGTTAAAATTTTTATAGATGACATTATCTTTGGATCTTCAAAAAAATTATGTATTGAATTTTATAAAATGATGCAAAACGAATTTGAAATAAGTTTAATGGGTGAACTCAAATTCTTTCTTGGATTTCAAATCATTCAAAATAATGATAGTATTATTTTAAATCAAAGTAAATATACTAGAGATCTTCTAAAATGTTTTGGATTGAATAGAACTAAAAGTAGTGAGACTCCAATGAGTACTACTTATAATTTGGATCTTGATGAAGATGAAAAATCTGTTGATCAAACCACTTATAGAGGAATGATTGGAAGCTTACTCTACTTAACTGCTAGCTGACCTAACATTATGTTTAGTGTGTGTATGTGTGCTTGGTTTCAAGAAAATATTAAGGAATCTCATTTAAATGTTGTTAAGATAATTTTCAAATACCTCAAACATACACCCAATCTAGGACTATTCTATCCCATAGGACGACCCTTTGAGTTAGTGAGTTATTATGATGCTGAATTCATTGGTTGTAAGTTAGATAGAAAAATAACCTCTAGAACATGTCACTTTTTAGGCAAGTCACTAGTATCATGGTATAGTAAGAAACAAAACTCTGTTGCATTATCTACTACAAAAGCTGAATATATAGTTGCTGGAAGTTGTTGTACACAAATTTTGTGGATTAAACACACATTACTAGATTATGGATATAAATTCAGGAATGTACATATAAATTGTGATAATACAAGTGCTATTAACATCTCAAAAAATCATGTTTCACACTCTAGGACAAAATATATTGATGTAAGACATCACTTTTTGAGAGATAATTATCAGAAAGGTGACATCACTTTGGAATTCATTGGAACTGAATATTATCTTGCTGATATATTCACCAAACCACTAAATTATGAAATAATAGATTACATAATACATGAATTGGGAATGATAAATTTTAAGTAGTAAGTATACTGTTTCACAGTTTATGGTTCCACAAGTCACTATCTTAAGATTACTATTTAACTCTAACAGTTCTATAGTTTTACTATCTTAAGAGTTACTATTTACGGTCTCACAGTTACTATTTCTTGGTTACTGTCTGGCACTTACTATCTCAAAAAATACAGTCACACAGTTTAGAAATCACATTATTACAGTCTCACCGTGAAGGATTGATTACGGTCTCACCATGAAAGTTGATTATGGCCTCACCGTAAATATGCTTTATTGTTTTTTTTATACATTATAACATGTATCGTAGTAATTCATTATTTTATTCTTTTTAATTTCCCATGATTTTTATCCTGTAATTCTTGATATCCATATATGATAAAATAAAAGAAGTTTCACTTGTTATTAACTCAAGCTCTCTTCTCTTCTCTCAAACTATAACCCCTTTTCAACCCTTCTCTCTCTCAAACCTTTAGTGAATGATCAGGATAAAACTTCCTTCGTTGTCAACTCCTGAGAAGCGCAATTCAAATAATAGGTTGAAGATATCACTGAAGTTATCACCCGAAGGCCCCCTGAATCCGAATCTAGTAAACATAATAGTAGTACCTGAAAAAGAGATAGCCCCAAGTGCCTTCTATCAAGTAAGTCTTTGGTGTTGAAAGTGCTAACAGAGCTAGGATGGATAGATTGGTTTACAAAGCAGGATATTCTTGTCTTCCTAAAGCTAGCTACACAGTTTTACCAGTATGTTCAATTATATTTTGATTCAGAAGATAGTTATGTTGTGCGAAGTTGGATCAATGTCCATAGATGCACGTTTTCTTCGAGGTTATGGGCCGCATGCCTTAGGATACATCATGAGGGTATTTTTTAGGACTACCAGAGAGTTTCTCCGCCTCTAAGTGAGTTCTTTATTTTGGATCTTTGAGAAGTTTAACTGGAAATGAAACTAATAGGAGATCCATAGCTGCTGATCTAGATGGTGAATCTAGACTCTTGTTTAAGTTTGTTCAGAATTTGATTAGCCCTATAAAAGATTATTTTGTTGTACTCAAGTATCTAGATATATTCTTAATACATATCCTAAAAATGGAGATAATATCAACCTATGAAAGTATGTTATACACCATATTTGTGATTTAATCAAAGCAACCTCCAAGTCAACCTCCTTGTTTTACTCATAGATTATCTCAGGTATGCTTCATGCCAAGGGATTGGTTAGACCAGATGAAGAATCCATTAAGGACTATGAGTTTTTTCTTTTGAAAGTTATATTAAAGAGAATGAAAATAAATTGGAATCCATGGAGGAAAGCATGGGTGGAAGATAATGATAGAATTTGTGAAAAGTTTAATCCGGTGGAACACCCTTCAAGACCTAAGGATATTTCTGATTCTGGTTTGGAGACAGATGAACTTGTTGAATATTCTAATAAAAAATAAGAAGAATATGTTGTTGTACCTTCAAAATAAATTGTTCTTGATGAGGAAGGAAGTACACCTGCTCCTTAAGTCTTCTTTGAAAAGGAAGTGCTTGTTCCTGAAAAAGTTGTTGATCTGGAAGAACAACTTGCCTCAAAAAAAGAATCTGTTTCTAAGATAAGTGAAAAGGATGTTGTAGAAGATTATATAGAATAAGATATTCCTATTGTGCAAGAAGCTTCCCTTAAGGAACACCCAGAGGAACAAGTTTTTCCTGAAGTTATTCCTTCTACTAAAGAGATAATGGAGCAAGCATTTTAGTTGTCTAGAAAGGAAATGGGTGAGGAAATTAGGGATAAAATCCTAGAAATAGATCAAGGATCTAAATCTCTCAGTCCTGAGAAAGATTCACATGTTAAGGGGGAGAATCCCCCAAATCTGGAAGCTGTTGAAGTCCCTAATCTGATTGATCTAAGCTTAGTGAATACATGGTGTAAATTCCACAGTTATTTTGATGTGACTGATTCCCAGGAAGTCTTAGTTAAAGGAATCAATCTATATACTATGTTTCATTTGAAACTGGCCTCTGCACCTGAATCTATCTCTACCAAGGAACATGATCTTGTCTCAGTTTCTATTCCTAAACCTTCACAAGAACCTCCAAACTTAGTGAATCGGGATGATCTGAAAGCATTTTGAGCTACCCTTTTGGCTAGAGTTGAGAAACTCATGAATACCCAGCTGGCTCATATAACTAATTTAAGTGAGAGAGATGCTTCATTGTTATTGGAAAAGATTATATTGCATATTCAACCCAAGATTCTTCATGAGATTCAAGAAGTCATAGTCGAGAATAAACAACTCAATGATGAACTAAAAACTCTCAGAGTTATGGTTGAAGAAATGCAGAGGGTGTTAACCTCAAGATCAGAACTTGTTTCTTAACCTGTTGAGGATATTGTTAGTCAGACCCCACCAGAAGTATCCTCACTAATTCAACATCATCTAACTTCCTTAGCTGAGAAGGTAGCTGAAAGAAACAAGAAGATTGATCAAGAGATGTGTGAGCTTGTTATTGGACTTAACAAGTTAACTAATGAGTATAAGGGTTGTCTCCAGAAAGTTCTAAATCAACTGAAATCCCTTACCTTGGTTGTCACTGCTTCTCATACTTCTGGACAATCATCTCAACATTTTTTAGATAGTGATTTTCTCAGAACAGTTGTCAAAGAATAACTTCAATTTGTGCTTAGTGTATTTTCCAAGGAATCTCTACTTGAAGTTATCAAGAATAGTGACAGAGTTCTTAATTTGGTGAGAATTCATTCCAATATTTCCAATGATGCTCAGAAATAAATTGCTAAGAAAGTGGACTTCTACTTCAATAAGATCTTCTCTAAGAATTACATGACTAACCACTTCAAGTACCTCGTGGAGAATTTGAGGATTCCTCCCATTACTCAAGCTTTCAAAACTCAAGTCCAAAAGCTCAAAGATTTCACTCCTTTGTAGGATAATTTTATGGAGAACAAGGATGACTTAAACAAAGATATGCAGTATGGTGGTGAGATCATTGTTGACTTCATCAAACTTTTGCGGTCTTATCTTCATGTTCAGAGTACTGCCATTGTCACTCCTACAACTGCACCCCTAAGATCTTTTTTTCCTACCTTCTCATCCTCTTACCTTTCCTCCACATCTATATATGTCTCTTAGCCTCTGAGTTAGATCATTCCTGTTATCCTTGGTCAACAGTTTCATCGATCTTCCACTACACCTACCTTGGCCCCTTCTGTTTTTTGAAGGACTCCCTTTACCTTCTCTGTCCACTAGTTCACTCCCTTCTTCTACTTCTACCTCTGATTTTATGGCTTCTTCCTCTGATGATACTGCTAAGGTAAAAGAGAAGACATGAAAATGTTGAAGAACAGTGAATACTATATTTTGATAGGGATGTTTTATGTATTCTCATTCCTTACTGTTTTAAATGACACCTTTTATCCATCTAATGCATTGTGCACTTTCATTGTATACTTCTTATTTACTCTTTTTGATAATCCCAAAAGGGGGAGAAATATGTATTCTATCTGCACACTAAATGCACATTAAAGAAAAGACACATTACCTAAGAATAAATCTCTCATGCACATGATTCGTGATTATCAAAAAGGGAGAGATTGTTGGACTCCAAATGTCTTAATCATGTTTTAATGATCACAAATCCTTTACATTCTGTTAATATTTTTTAATCTATCTAAAATCATGTGTACAGATGATTAGTTTCTTTATGCCTTAAATAATTATTGTAAACTATTTTGTTTCTAGTTAAATTCTACTATGAATGATTAAGTTTAATTCATTACATGAATATCACTATTTAATTCTGTGTATAGAGATTTGACTAAGTCTAAGAAACCGTGAGTCTGTCACCGGTTGTATTTTTTTGGAAAACCATCTAGACACTGTAACCATCCAAACATCATGACCATCCAGACACCGTAACCATCCAAACACCATAACCATCCAAACACCATGACCATCCAGATACCATAACCATCCAGACACGGTGACCATCCAGACACTGTGACCATCTAGACACTGTCACCATCCAAACACCATGACCATCCAGACATCGTGACTATCCAAACACCGTGACCATCCAGACACCATGACCATCCAGACACCGTGACCAGATATCATGATCCTAACACCGCATATGTGCTACCAGATCCTGATCTATATACAACTATGACATCATAGTTTTCTCACCACTCAAAGAAAAATAAGTAGACACTGTTTCATGGAGACACCGTTTATAGACAAACTGTGACACTATTTATTAATCTATTTTTTTGTTTTTCAATTTAATATCTAATGGTCATATTTGACCTTTTAAATTCACTGACATAATTAATGTTTCTTTGTAGACATATTACCGGAAAGTACGAGGTATGAGGCGCAGAATACATGCATCTTGTCGACTCCAACACATGAATTCCAAGAATAAAAAGAATAATTTGGCCAGAAGAAAAGTGGTGTGATCGTCGTGAATGTAGTGACGACAATGTAACGGAAAAACAAGTGTGTGCGTGATAACAAAGAAGAATGAGCATACATGAAACTCGACACGACTGAAGCACATGAAGCATACTCTAATCCTAGAATAGAAAACATTTCCACACTATCAACTCCACGAAGAACATGATCCAGATCTAGTTAACTTACGATACTCTGTTTTTCATGAGAGACTTGATTTTTTCATCTGCTTCATCCCAAAAGTCCAGAGCTGCATAGATTAACACTTAGAGCACTTCTAACCATATCTCATCATTTCTGCTATGTTTTGTATTATTTTTAATTTTCGAGTAGTGTGTGTGTGTATAAAAACACGCATTGTCTCCTGCATCAAACTAAAGGATACAAGATATCCTTTATATTACATATTTTACACTTAAGTGTTTCCACAGATAAGTATGGAATAGGTTGTGTCTGACCTGTTAGTTCATTCCCACGAAGAACTGTAAAAGAGGTCATGTGACCTGAACAATCTTGTGTACTGTTGTTAACCCCGATCCCGGGTGCGGATCAAGTTTAATTGTATAAACTGCTTGGTGGTAGGTGATCACTAAGTGGAGTGGATTAGGTCTCGGCTTGAGACTGAACCACTTGTTTTATATCCATTGTGCTGTTTAATTTTAGTTGTCTCTGTTTTACTGTTTAATTTAGAAATCACTAAATTTACTTTGATAGTTAATCTTGGAAAGAAGTTATAATTGTTTTTCCTTATTAGAATAGCTTCAAAAGTAATATTAATAACTGATATTAAGATTACTGAGAATTAATCAATCTTATAAGAAGTTATTTAAACAGTCAAACTTTCATAACTATATAACCTTGATTGGCTGGGTTATATTTAAATTTATTGGGGAACCCTTTTAAGAATACTTTTTAAACATAAATTTTTATAGATACTTAATTCACCCCCCTCTTGAGTACTCTACTCCAACCAACAATAAACATAAAATTCATGGTCAAGATAATATATAAATAAATAAATAACATAGTTTCTAAATTAATGGTCATGATCAAACCCACTATAACACTTTTTCCCCTAAATTCTTCAATCCAACTGGAGGAAACTAATCAATAATGAGAATGAAACCCCATGATTGGAGGTGGGACTAATTAAAGGTTTCTTAGGGAATACAATTCATAGTTTATGAAACTATATCAAATAAAAAATTATATAGATCCACCAAAAACAGTATCACTACCCATATCTAGTAGGATTGATCCATAAACAACACCAAAGTTCTCCCTAAATGACACTACCGCAACTACCTAGGAGAGACCTAATAGAAATGGAGACTGAAAACAGGTATATAAAATATATTAAATTCTAATAAATTATGATATAAAAAGGAAACACACATCATAGGAGGATACCTCTATAAAATACCTAAAGAATTGATACAACTTCTTCAAGAATAAAAAACCACCTAGAACACTCAAGAAACCACAAAAAGAAAATCAACCCACAATTTCATCAAAAACACCCATAAAAAATATAAATAATATCATCCAATATAATACCTAAAAATTGAATAACATGAGTCCTAAAATCAGGACATGGCATCCCTAGAAGGTAAACTAGAACCTAAAACCAAAACAATATTCCATGAAAAACCAATCAAAACAAAATCATCACCCTTGAGTGCTTAATAGACTAATAATATAATCATTCTTAATTATATTGGAATATGTACAATAGTATTACAGAATCAATTTAGTAATAATCCAACCTCAAAACATCCAAATCATAGCTATATAGATAATCCTTAGGGTAAAAGTTACCTAAATGAACAAGGAACACATCTAAATCAAAAAAAAATCATCCCTAATCATAAAGAAAAATATGAAAATATTATAAAATTTTATCCATTACCACAAAAACATAAATCAAAATACAACATAAACCCTAAAACTATAACAAAATGTGAAACTTCATCTTCCAATAATTCTATTTACAAAAGATATGAAGATGGATCAAGTGGCCACATCAAAGAAAACCCCTATGAGCATTCTATTAAGATAGATTAGAATTTTTAGGGGCATTACTATAGAAGAGAAAAGAATGCATCCTCTATTTATGTAAGGAATATTCCCGATCAAACAACCGTTCTAACATAGGATCAACTGGCATATACATCCCACCTATTAAAGTGCATCCACTCGAATGAACTGAATATGAGGCATCACTCACCTAGGTGGATCGACCTACTCAAGTTCCACTAATATATCATTTTCAACCATTTACTAATATTAGGTTAGTCCAAAATCAATAATGATAGAAATAATCACTGTGTGAAGACAAAATTCAAAGAAAAAATATCTTATAGAATTATTAATAATGAGTTTATGAGAAAAGAACGAAAAATCTAAGATATTATCAATATACTGTTTAAATGACTGCACACCCTGATAATGATTCATAAATTATATGAAATTCACTATCCTAACCTTTTTTGAATAGTTCTAGAGGAAAAAAAATCTTGAAATTTTACCAAGAAAACATATCATGCACCTGAGAAGGAGAAACATTATCCCTTTATTCTAAGCTGGGTAATTCAAATAAAGTGACAACAATCTTTACCTTATAAGATTGTATGGTTCTAAGAGAATTTATGACTCCATAAATTCCTTCTAGCCACATCATTTCTAAAAGAAGAACATGATCGCCAATTAAGAAGTGTGGATGAATATTCATGATGTCTTTTATGGGGTCTAAGGACTATGTAGTTTTTGGCTCTATTACTCGCTCTTGAGTTTGAGTGGAGTTACAAAGTAGAGAATCCAACCTTAAAAAATGATTTTGTCCATCATAAAGATCACCAAAATGAATATAATTCCTAATTATAATTGAAAAATCTATGCAAGGAATACTATAAAAAATAATAGTATATTCAATAAACTAATATAAAAAATCAAACAATTACATAAAAATTATATTTCAAAATGGAAAACATTTAAAAAATAAGATTTTAATAAAAATCCAAAACTTTTTCTCTTAAAGAATTATCGATTTTATAACATTTTATATATTTAAAACAATTAACTCTAATTTAATAATAATATAATACCATAATTTCATCCATCATAAATTGAAATCCATTTGATTATAATAAAAATTCATTTTTCAGTTAAAAAAAATCACCATGTATAATTTTAAAATCCATTACATTTGAAAACACACTAATAAAAAACTGAAGGATTCCCCTTTCTTATCCCAAAACTAGTATTCCAAACATAATTCTTCCCTTAAAAAGGGTAAAACCCAAAAAAATCATATAAGATAATCCAAAATGAGTTTAATAATATCAATTTTATAGTAAAAACTCCTTTAATTTCACTCACATTAATTCAAAACAACATTGGAACCAATTCAAAGAGACAAATAAATAAAAATCATCCAAAGAAGAAGAAAATGTTTCATGGTTTGGATCCATAGTTTGGTGATCCATGTGAAAATATTTTGATAGGATTTTTAATGTTTACATACCCTTATTTCATGGTCTCCATATGGTTTTTTAGTTCATTTGAGATAATTATTTCATTCTAGTTTAATATTAATTTATAAAATCAACACCAATTGAGGCAACAACAAAAACTCAAATTCATAATTCAATAATTGAATTCCAATAACAACTCATGTTCACCATGAAGGGTGGTGTTCAAGAACCCATCCATGATTTATCAGTGGAGTCTGGATGGAAGTACTAGTATCTTGTCAACAAAGAAGAACCCAAAATAACATAAAGGGGATCTAATAAAAAAATATGAATCAACATATGTTACCCCTCATTTGGGCATAGAATCCAACTCCTTTAAAGGCCCATTAAAGTATCTTGATCCCCATTGGATGGAGAATAGTGTGTGGGAATCATAAGAATTCTCTTTGGAATGGTTTTTCCTAAAAAATAAATAATTTAACATATGATTTCCACATAGAAATATAGAACAAGCTATCTTTATGTCTATCATCCATATAATAAATCAAAAAATAAAACTGAAAGTGAAAATCTAATAACTATTTAATTCATCAAGATTAATAATAAAAATAAATAACAAACCATCACAAAATATAGATAATAAATGAATAAAATTCATCACATATATAATTAAAACATTATTAAGAAGGATTTTTGGTGATAAAATAGATACCAAATCATACCAAAAGAGAAATAAAATCCAAATTGCTAAAGAAAATATCTATGTGTCCCCTTTTTTACTCTATATCTCTTATACAAATAAATACTAGACCCACAAGAACATCAATTGAAAAACAAATATTAGGAACCTTAAATGAAAGAAGAATAAATGTTTAGACTAGTTGGTGTATACATGGTGTGATAGAAATGATCCCAATAGGATATTACTATGAAATATTCACATTTTCTTTCAAAAGAAATTTTATTTGTACTATTTATAAATCGTATATAGAAAATTAGTTCTCATGACTAAGAATAATAAAAAAAAATCATTTTTTTTATAAAACAAATATTTACTATTTAATAAACTATAGTAGATCAATTTATTTTAATAATCACTTTAAAACCTTACTTTAAAATCTTATGCAACCATTAAGGAAAATACACTCCTTGGAAGCACCTTTTAAAATAATTTTCTAATTAATCTTTATAAAAATGTGTTTTATCACCTGAATAAGAACACCATATAAAATAAACACTACAAAAGAGGTTATAATGTCAATAAATAAATAAAATTAAGAAAACTAGTGATCATATATTAATTACATAAATTAAAATAAAAATAAGATATATAAAAATGTAGTAAGGAAAATACCCTATGTAATATCAGACAACACTAGGTACCATTAAAAACACACTGGGTCATGGTCCTATATAGACTATAAAATGGAACCAACTTTCATCATATGTTGTATACTAAAATATTATAAGCTTTCTTTCTAGCCCATACTAGACTCCTTGGAGTGCATTACCCACATTTTCAAACATTTTACAAAATTAGTCAGATAATAGTATCATGTTTATTGACTATTGTAGAATAGATATAAACCTCCAACATATCCTAAGGTTATCATGAATATAAAAAATAATATTTGAGGAAATGATCAAATCATATAAATAATGATTCAATTGATAATAAATGTAAATATCATATAAACTCTGACACCCAAAAAAGAAACAACACCTTTTCATACCAGACACAACACAATAGTAATCAAAATCCCTCTCGAGGTTACAATACATATCAAACAAAGTGGATCAAGAGGATCAAACACACACACACAACCCACATGAATACCATTTTAAAGGTATAAATGAGCCTTCGTGATTACTAACTCTAGATGTTGATACCTTCCCCTTTATTGAAATCCATTTTTAAAAAATAAGTTATAAGCACCCATGTAAACCCACTACAAAATTTTTTTAAGGAAGAAATATGCCTCCTTCATTCAAACCATTTTAAAAATCCACAACAACACATTATTTTATAAAAACAACATTTTATCCATTTATAGAAACAATGTGTGTCAAATTAAATTGGTTGGTAAAATTAAATCAAAATAAATAATATAAACATTTCTATAATCACATGGCTCCCAAAAAAACATAAATTTTTAAAAATAATTTAAAATAATTTGAAAACTATAAAACCATTAAATAACATTTACAACAAATAATAAAATAGTGTATAATATTTTTAAAATTCACTATATACATCACATATATATGTCTATAATTTAAAAAAAATCATTGAAAAAAATGTTGCATAAAAACTAAATGAGGTTCACAAATACATATTTCTCATTCCATAAAGTAACCCATTTTGACAGGATGCTACAAGTTTACTTCATTGGTGGAGAATCAAACATATTAAATGAAAACCCCTAGAATCCCCAAGTGTCCAAGACCTTAAATTAAAACAAACCCCATACCCTTATATTTTCCTAACATCCCATAGGGTTTTTTGGAGGAAGTTAAACCACATGTAAATGAAATAATAATAAATACAAAGTGGAAAAAAAAGAGTAAGTGAGGTGTTAACCTAGATAAATCCACTTGAAATCCATAAAAATAAGTCTCAAACTGATATTGGGGGTAGAGGTTCCCCCTTGAATACATGGTGTTCAGTCGATAAAGAGGGAGGAAGAAATGATGGTTTACCCATTATAATTTTAGGATAGTAGTATTATAAATTTGAAATGTACTAAAACTAGGAAGATAACATTGTTAGGCTTCATTATTTGGTAAACCATTCAATAAATGTGTGGGTTAAAATAGAAATTCATTGAGCATAAACATTGTTTGGGATAATGTTTGGGTGAATTGTGTGCTAAATGTGTGAATACGTCTATGTGTTACTACATGGTTCTCACTAGCATGCCACATAGGTTGCAGTAACCATGGAAAAACATTTCACCCAATAAAAAACATCAAAACATTGAAATTTACTATAAAATTTAGTAAGAATATATGATCAAGATAGAAATTAAATATACAAATAAAATAGTCAAGAAAATATTATTTAGGGTGTGATCGTTAATGGTATACCTCAAAAATTTATATGTCCTATAAACTTTTAGAACATAATGACCTATCATATATTTTATCCATCTAAACCCATCAATAAAATCCCCTAAAATATTTTTTACACTCCCATGGTTTTAATGAACACAATGATGGTCCATTCCCCTACCTTTTAGACTAGATTTTTTTTAATTAAAAATAACTTCAACTATGTATATGTAATACTACCCCATTGGATAGACTAACCATTATAGAAATAATTCCTATAAGTACACCTATATTCCAAAAAAAGTGATACTCTTCATTCCAATGTATCTTAAGGTAAATATAATTATTCCCGAATCTCCCATTCCATCTTAACAGCCTCAAATTGTTTATATAAGAGGAAGAAGTATACATACACTCACAATGTGTAATTTAATCCATTGTTGAAGTATCATGTCTTGATAAAATCATTTCCTTTTAGGAATGAAAAATATGGTATAGCCTCCCAAATTCAACAATATACTCTATCATATAACTCACATGTTTTTTAGCTCCACAAACCTCCAAAACATCTTAGGGTTTATGATCTCTAGGAATAACCTCTCACTAATAAGATAATATAACACAATCCATAATATCTAATCATCCACTTCATCTAATCTACGGTTATTCCTCTATTTATTATCTCCTCCATTGAATTTTGGGATATCCAACAATAATTTTAAATTCCTTGGGGTACCAATTCTTTTAAGTAAGAATCAAATTTTATTCAACCCATTTTTAATTTTCCTTGGATCCCAAGTCATCATAAAAAAATATGAAAAATAGTAAATAAAACTCATGAATTTTATAATTATCCATCACTTAACCTTTTGTAAGGCCCTTATCAAATGCTCCAAACACAATTAACATACTTTTTATGACTGTTGTATCCACTATAGAACCAAATCAAGGATATATATCCATTATCTTTAGTCATTCTTCATATATGAGTATCAAATAGACATAATATTGGGATAACATTATTGCTAATAAAACAAATATTCCATCATGATTACATTAATCATAATGAAAAAGGAATTTACAATACAATAATTCACTATATCCATATATATTTTACTTCCTCAATCAATCAAAAATTTCAACATTAATCCTAATAGATACCCATTATTTTCCACCATGTAAAAATTTGAACTATTAACCCATATACCAACCACCTCACAACCACCCAATTATTATGTGTTCACTCTATTACTACATTGCTACCTACCCTACTCCTTCCATTAGCATTTGCACATCTCACTATACCATGTGTGTTGTGCATAATAACTCAACCCACTCAAACATTCTTACTGACTAAGGAATCCCATTCCATTTATAAGATATATCTAAAGATTAAATCCCCTATAATAGACCATAATTAACACATATAGTCTTCAAACCTACCCATTATAGGGTTATAGTTACCACATTAGTGAATAAATAAAATCTTGTATTATTAAATAAGTATCATTCTGGATAAGATATAAGTTGGTTTAAATTTATTAACATTCCCTCAATAAGGTATTTAGGAAAACCCAAATAATTTATTCTTGACATTTAATTAACCAAAATAATTTCCAAATATGACATAAAAAGTTTCCTTTCCTTTATAAACATAATTTTCCAAATCTATTTTTCTTTTCCAAAATTATTCTGTAGTCACAAGTACCCATTCTATGTCTAGTAACCAACATACATAGTATGATTCATGTACACACACCTATTTCCACCCTAGGATAATATCAAAATAATAAAAAATAATAATAACATAACATAATAAAAAACAAATTTGTATCCAAGAAAGGTAATAATTACCATCTTATAACCTAGTTTACTTGTATGTATACTGGATAGATGTTGGTGATACATGAGAAAAATATCCATTCCATGTTCTAAATAGTATTATCTCTCTCTAACTTATCCAAAAATCATAATAAAAAATAAATGATGAAGTTATTCCTCTTATAAAATCCCCAACCTAGTAATTCAAATAAATTTCGAGTTGTGTAACATTGTGAGACCTCAAGGACACCTCCCTATATTTCAAAAGTTAAAAACTTTTAACCGGGAGTTATAAAAAATGTTTATTAGACAATAATCTCAATTTCAAAAAAAAAATAATTATAAAATATAAAAAAATTTACAATCAAGATAACTAAATCACGTAAATGAATTTTTATTTAGAGATAACCATTGTAAAAATTAGAACATACATAACATGATATAACAAAAATAAACTCATCCTTTAAGTTAAAATTCACTGAAATCGAATTTATATCTCTCACTAGGTCATGTTAATATAAATTATAATAAAACAATTAAAGGAGTTCCAACAATAATTCCCAATCATTCCTTGATCCTATCTCTAAAACCCATCATCCTATACCATCATAATCACATGTGTAACCTATATTTTAATCATCTTACCAAACATAGTATTTACACATTATCAATGATAAAAAATTAAATTTGTGAGTGTAACACTCTAATAGAACCCTAAATATATTACAAAATATACCAGGTATATACCCCAAAAAATAGACCATCATAGACACTCAATATGAAAGTAAATAAGTTTACACATTATTCCTTAAATAGGACACAATGACAATCAATACATACTACTTTGTAAAATTATATGGAATCATTACATTAGTTCAAAAGTACTGGCCCTTAGGCCCTTATCAGTGAATAGTGGTGACTATCATACTAGACCCTATGTCCTTAGTGTCTGGACAATGTTGTGATGTATACATGTGTTGTGCATCATGATATACCAAACTCAAGAATGATTATATAGGAAGTGGGTCATTAAATATAATCAAAAGTGATCATTCATCTAGATCTTAGATTAGGGTTCATAGTTTCTGGATTCTTTGGTTGGATTAGAAATGAGGTTTATAATAACAAACACCATCACCATCATTAAATAATTTATATGACTCTTGTATCAACATAAAATCATTAAGCATAAACATAGTGTGAAAATAAATTAAAAAATTCATGGAATATACAACCCTGAACCTATATTTTATCTTAAAACTATACCATAAGTACTCTCTATTTATAACTAACATTAAATAGAAAATGAATCCCATGCATATCCTTCCATTTAAACTATATTACTTTTATAAGAAAGAAATTTTATAGACTATAATTATCATACTAACCTGAACTCACCCATTGTATCAATTTGAAATAATAACTACTACACATCATGAGAGAAAATATCCAATCCAATATCAATGGACTTGTCCCAACTCCCTTTTTTAAAATCAACTGAAATACACTCACCCTCATGGTGATTATAATGTTCACAATCCCTTAAAAACTCACAATCATTCCCTAAGTACATAGAATATCCCAAGGTACAACCAATACCTTCACCAACCCTTGAATACTGAACTCGCCAATTCTGGTCTATCTGTAGTTCTCCTACATCTCAATGGATATTTCATATTTAGTTATCAAAGACTAAGGATTCAAATCCACACGCTAATATATCTATGATACCAAATATAATTGTCATTTTAAATCACAACAATTGTGGTAGACAAGTAATTTCCATTACAACATGATATAGAGATCCTCACAAAGTTACTAAAGATTGTTTCTATATCTAGGAACTCAATTTTTTCTATAAATAATACCTTAATTCCTTTGATATATTCCCAAGTCATTACAAAATATAGATACATAGTAGTCTCGCTCACTGAAACTTCCACCAATGTCCTTTTTATAAATACCCCTCTCAAACTATTTGAGTTTATTCCCTTGAATAAACTATATTACACATTATATTACCTATATATTCAAATATGTTAATATTAATAAATATATTATAATTTATTTATTGTTATGATACATAAAATTAATGTTATAATTTCATAGATTATCTATAATATATGACATTCCATACTAGTTTTTTTTATAATGATAACATTGATTTTTTATAAAGATACTCATAAACATAAGTCTTATCATTGTATGATATCATATAATGGAAAATAGATGATGTATACTATTAGGTTCTAGATTCGTATAAGTTAATGCGACTTTAAAATTTTTACTTTGATATATTTATCAAGACTATGACTCCATATGTTTGTGGTTAATAGGGTATATATAGTGCATTGTGAATGATCTATTATTAATGAATAAGTTGTGAAAGGAATTGTCCCTTCTATGTTTATGAAAGTTGATATCTCAAAACATTTATCAAAATAGAACTACCAAAATAAATCCTTCTCCATAGTGAATTAACAAGTTCATTTTAGATAGTAAATGAATGAATTATCAAGCATATGGTTTGAAGACTTGAGTATGGAACCTTATTTATGAGATACTGAGATAAGGGATTTATATTATACTGTGATAATTAATTTGTGGTTTTTAAAATTGATACATTATCTTCATCCTCCCTGGGTAAAATTACATGTTGTTATATGATGAAATTGTAGTATAGGCATGCCCACCTAATACCATAGAAGAAGTGGACAACATGGTCACACACTTATTGTATTCATAAACCATAGTTAAATAATTTTACTTAATATTTTTAATACTAATCACGATTATTTTTTTCCTTTTCTATGTGATTTTTATTTTTAAATAAATATTTACTCAGATGACTGTTAAATAGAATATTTACTTATTTCAAATTTCTTCCTAAGGTAATAAATAATATCTATTAACTAAATAATTTTTTAGTTATTTTAATGTTAAATAAATATTTATTTTCATTATAATGAATAGAAATTTTATTTATTTAATGGTTGTTATTTATTTATCAAGTATAGGTAAACATCTAGAAAGATGGATGACTGGAGTTAAGCACTCAGTAATTGAAATGATGTACTAAATATTTGTTAAATAAATAATACTTTATTTATTGATATTTATATTATACATTAGATATTACCCCATAAAATAAAGTGATAATAATAATAATAATCATTGGGTTATCTATGGACTAATATATTGGATAAGGGTATATGCACAATTACCAATTCTCAAGACAAGCTCTATAGATACCCTATTATAATGTTTTTGTAAAAACTATGGATTAAGAATCATTAATGTTTAATAACACATTATCTCCCTAGAGTATTATCCCCATGAAAAAAACTCTATGACTTCTCTCATGCCTGATAAAACCTCTTCCACTACTTTTCTCTTATCAAGAATAAGAGACAAGAGAGACATTCCTTATATTTGAGTGAGTGTATTATGGTCAAGATGAATAATGAATGAAAATAAGACCATCATTTCTAGTACTTCATATTCTATTGGATTCATTTTGAGATCAAGTTGAACATGTGGATTGCTACTAGATGGATTTTTATTTATACCCTATTAGTGAAACGACTATACATCACATATAAGGTTTGATTTATCAGCACCTACATCGAATAATGTACTAAAGACTGAGGTAATTTCATACAATTAAATTTATTTTAAATTTATTATAAAAATATCCTATATATTTATTAAAATATTATTATATTATTTTTCATAGGATATAATCATGAGGTGTGTCATTCTTTATCATGTTTTTTTATTTATTTTCATATTCAATGAAAATCTTTCATTGGGTATAGACACAAACAATATCCACTGAACTTGGGACCATCACATAGTATTAGAGTATCCAAATTTAAATTTATAATTAATTTAATTTTTTTTATTATTGATTTTGCAGTTATTTACTAGTTTTTCATTTCAGTTTTCTTCCACTAATATAAAAGTCAATATATTTTCATCATACATCTTGTTATTACCAAGAATGAATAAAGACACATTGAGATAACATCCATATGCTGCACATATTTTTATAGTTAAATGGTACGAAACTCGTAAATATTTCATGTAACCCCACATTATGTGGTGTTCATGTGGTCAATTTCATGCTATGTAATTAATACACGGTTTATTTAATTAATTAATACACCATTTTTCTGACTAATTAATACACATAAAGTGAATAATTAATAGACAAAAAGTGTGAAATTAATTAATACACAGAAAATGTATAATTAATAAACATGTGGTGTGAAATTAATACACATGTAGTGTATAATTAATTAATATACATGAGGTATACAATTAATCAACATGTAGTGAATAATTAATTAACACACAAAAGGTGTATGATTAATACACACGTGGTGGGTAATTAACACTCATGTGATGTGCAGTTAATTTATACACACATGGTGTAAACTTAATACATGTATTGTGTATAAATAATTAATATACACACATTTTATATTTAATATAGTTGTGGTCTTTTACCCATTTATATGGATTGTATGATAGACATTATATATAGTGTGTAAACTAATTTACTTAGAAAAAAAATTAATTATTCCATTAAACATGATTAAAATGTGTTATGTGTGTCATAAATTGTTACTAAACACCATATAAAATGATATAAGAGATATTAATTTATTAATTAATATCCATATTAAGTCCATAACTATATTTCTTGTATGGCCATCATTGCACACATTTCACTATGTGTTGATTAAAAGTAGTACATAGCACATAATTAACACATGTAAGTATGTCATAAATTTAATTTCCATGAAGTTTAATTTTGGGACATGTATTGTATACTATATTCCATGTGAGTTCATAGTATACGATAATGACCAAGCACCACGTAGTTTGGATATGTACACACCATGTTGTTTCCATGTACAGAACTTGTACTTATGTAATTTTTAAAAAAAATATTTTAATTTTTTAAATAAAAAATATTATTTTTGGAACCTTATGTATATCTTGTATTACATGTATTAATAATTAATATAAATATTTATTTCATTAACTGGACCATTAATTATATATTCAATAGATATTTATCTAAATTAAAAGTGTGATTATAAATGTATACTATCTATTATAAATGAAATCTTTTTGAATGTATATGACTTTATTAATCTTTTACCAACCAATGTATATGTTTGGTTTTTGTTAAATTTAATATTATTTAAAGAATTTATATATATAATAATGTTTTATTAAATTAAATATGATGGTCTACAAGTCTTCAATTCAATATTTATTATTTAGGACCTATGCATCTATTTTTTATTTTATAAATCCCATTACCCCAGTTCCCATCACATTCATGTGAGTAAAACATTTAAAAGATGGATCTCCAAGGATATGATGTGGTTCATAAACTAATATTAGGTGAAACCGACCAAGAAGATATAGAGTTACATGGTGGAATACTGTAACTCTTTAATTACGTCCATCTCATGGTATTTTCCTCCCAAGTATGAAATTATTATTTAATATCCTCTCAAAAAAGAAACAATTCAATTTCAAGATTAAGTCACTTTATTTATTTTATTTGTTCTAATTCATGGTTACATATTTTATGCGATGTATTTTTATATTATTTTCTATGTGATTGAATATCTAAAATAAGATGAAAAACATTCGAGATACAGTAAAATTAAATTGATAATTCATGAATACTTTATCAATGCATGGTTAATAAATTATGTAAAATATTAATAATATTAACAAGGAATATAAAGGATAAAATAATAAAATATATACTTAATAAAAAAAATACCTCAAGTAAATATTTATTCAAATATCCTGCCATTGCTTTATTTATAATGGAACTATAGAATAATGTTTTGGTATATCCCTTATTAAAATACTTATTTTTATCATGGAGTTATAATGATGATATTGGGTAGACTTAACAAAGTTGAAATCATGAGTAGTTTCCCTTGCTAAACTATGTGTAACTTGAAGGCAAGTGTTGAGGAAATATGATCCAAGTTTTTATAATGGTAGATTCTACACAGTATATTAAATAGCTATAATCTATATTTTAGAAAGAATAATTACCTAAATATAGTAACACCCTTAGATTTTAAATTACATATCCCTTTATAACCTATTGTTTTCAATAACTTTCTTCACACATAGAACCAAAACAAACCATAGAACATTATAAAAACATTATAATACAGATATTAATATTTCAAGTATAAATATAGAGTTAACTGAATTTTGATATATACTTATAAATAATAAAAAATATAATTTATTATTAATTCATTGATAAAATTTAATTAGTATTTATAAATAATAAATAAACCCATTTAATGTGAAAAATTATATTTTCATAAATTTTATTTTGGGTCATATAATGTTTATTATATATGGTTTAAAAAAATTTAATGAAATTTATATTAATATATACAAAAAAATAATTTAACATCCATCCAATAGTTATTACAAGTCATGTAATAAATTTACTATATATTTAGAACATATATGGCTATTAAAATTAGTTTCAAGTGTTATGTATAGTAATATTAAAATTGATTATTTTTACTTTTAGAAATTAAATCATATAAAATTATTTGAATATTTTTCATTCAAAATTTTCAAATTAGTTAATGGGGTGATTTTAATTTTTAGGAAGACAATTATGTTTCCATGGTAAATATTAGTAACCATTGTAATGAAATTATTTTTAAAAATTGATACCTTTATAATTATTGGTTTTTTCTTAATTATGTGGTTATATTTTAAGATAAGACTATAATATGAGGTTAAAAAAATATTTAACCTAATTTACCCTCATTTAATTGATAATTCATATGAAATAAGATCAATAATACTTATTAATTAAAACATTATTTTTCAACAAAAAAATATTTTTTTATCTCATTTTATATTAGAATTTAATGATATTTTTGATATATTTATAATTTAAGTTTGATTAAATGGAGTCTAAATATACATTCACCAATGTAAAATTTTATTATGAAGGGTCTTCCTATGTTTTTAGCAATAAAATATTACCATGGTTAAAATTTATCCAAGATTAATAAGTCTTAAAATGGGTAATCTAATGGGGCTAGAATTTTTCTATATAAATTTGACACATATGAAATCTAGAATACCATTGTTTTTTTAGAAATTCATACCTAAATATCTCATATAATTTTACTGACTTAACTCACCTAACTCTCAATTCAATACCATTCCTACACCTTACTTATCGTTATTTTCTATATATTTATTACATATTTTCTCTTATAAAAGGATTTCATATCCACCCATTTCAAGCCACACCTGTAGCTCAAAATTCTCTTAAATCCATTATAAATATACTTCTTCTAGAACCCATATAAACTTTTTGAAACCTCTACCATCAAAAAATTTCCTCAATTCCATTATTTTCAAAACAAACACCATTATAAGATCTTAAACATAAAAATAAGTATTACATACCATTTAACATCCTTTATTTATCATTCTCATCAAACCTCTTCCAAACACATTATAAATATATTTATATAATTAAAAAATTTAAAAAAGTATAATAAAATTTTATTATATTGATGGTATAAATATTATCTACTCCCCTCCCATTTATTCAAAAAAATATTGATGTTTCTCATGTGCATGTATGGACTACAACCTCCATTAACAACATATTTCTATTTACATAATCACTATTCAAGTATGGTTCTAGAAATGGATTTAATGAATGGAAATTTTATTTATGAATTGATATAAATTTTGGAAATATAAATTTTGCATTCTATAAGTCATATTATAAATAAACAATCATTTTAAAACTAGCCATAAAAATTGAACCAACCAAGTGGAAATGCAATTTAATTAAAGGGGAAAACAAATTTTATATTTACTTTATTCTTAGAAATATTCCTAATTAAAATTAATCACCTTAATAACATCTAAAAAATTTCATTATAATTTTATGATAATGATATTATATAAAAAGTATAGCACCCTAACTCTATAAACCTAGAGCTGGTGCTTGATTATTACATTGGTATGGGATACAAGGAACCATACCACCCAGAAGTGATTAGTTTTTGTAATTTTTCAAATCATTATATATAAATGAATTCTATATTATATTGTAAGTTAAAAAAATAGCATTAAAACATTTCTTATATACATGAAACTGTACATTTTTTCATTTTTCATATCCTGGGAAAAGGAAAAAAATAAAGGGTAATCTCATATGCTTAGTGAGGGTTACATACATCAAAAACAATCATTAGTAAATAATAAATAATCAATGTGATAGGGTAAAAAATTGTAATACATTTCCTTCAATCAATAGCATCAGTTCCATACAATTTCATGGCTAATATCAAATATTAATCACATGGATATTGATAACTGAATTCTAAATTATTTAAACACATCAATACAAAAATTTATAAACTTCCCATCACGGCCTCTTCCAAATTATCATAGATCATACCATCAGGGTCTCATCTAGGATATCATTCTTAATAAATTGCCTTTTTTACACAAGATACTGATCTAATATAGAATACCCATTGTTTTATCTCATAATAATTATTGATTTACCAATGTAAAATCTAAAACCTAGCACCACTAATTACTTTCACATCCTATAATTTCCTCATATATTTATTGGTCAATGTAATTCATTATAAAAATTACTTATAAATAAATATTTTTCCATATTGAATCAAGAATATGGAATATTTCCTCGTCTAATGAAATAATATACATAATAACCTTACCTCAACATATAACACATATAAAAATGGTATATAGTTGAGAAATCATCAATGAAACTAAAATTATAATGAATTAATCCATGATATTTAGTATATAAACATGGAGGGGAAATAATTTTTAATGAATAATGGAGATTGATAGAGACCATGATCATAAGAAATTGAATGATCTAAAAATTAGATATAATCTATAAATCATTAAAGGATTATATAAGAACATCAATTCATCAAAGATAAAGGTTTTATAGTAAAAAAAGCCTTCATAAAATTAAATATTCTCAAAAAATTAAAAATAACTTCATTTTATATTTTTTTTGTAGTGGAGTAATAAATAACTTTTTCAAAAAATTCATTCGTTTAATAATAATATATCATTTTCAATTGATATCATTTTAAATAAAAATTCACAAAATATATGGGATTTTTTTTATTAAAAACTATGATGGTAAAATGTAAAGTGATATTCAAAGAAAATAATGGTCTGAACTATGGGAAATTATTTTCAATTCGTAAACATTAAAAAATTATTTCTTTCACATTTTGTTAAAATTTCCAAAATACCTTTTTTTAAATCGTAAGAATATTCCTTTTAAAACATTGTGAAGAAAGAAAATTTTCATTAAAATTAATTTTAACAATTATTTACTTTTTAAGAAGAATATTTTTTAAATATTTTAAAATAACTTCAGGATTGAAAAGAAAATTTCTTTAAATAAAACATCAAAAATATGAATTTCATTAAAAGAAAGTCCCTTACTTCTAATTTATAGGATGATTCCTGGTCCAGTAAGAGAAGAAATTGGAAAAATATATAAAACCCCAATAATTTAATTATAAGAATAAAATATTTGGGGTTTATTTTATAAGGTTTATATAATTTTACCAAAGAAAATATGAACATAAAAAATATCAAAATAAAATGAAATTTTAATGTAAATATATTTTTTATTTATTAATATTTCAATCAAAAACACCATAAAAGAATAAACTTGAATTTATACTTTAAATATAATTAATAATGAAGAATTCTTGATATAATATTTCAAAGATAATTATATACACCACATAAATGAAATTAGGTTTATAATATAAACATGTCATGTTGAAGTGTAAATGGGAAAAATTTACATTTTCCTTGGTTATCCACATAGTATTACATGTTTAATCCTCATGTATAGTGAATTTAAATTTATTAAATACATAAATAATAACTATTATCATATATATTCCATTTTTATGGTCATTTTATAGTAATTTTAAATCTATTAATTGAATATTTCTTTTATATATTGACCACATAAGATTGTTTGTCTAGTTTCTCTAAAAATACTTTAGTTTGTTGTCTATGGTAGAATGAGTTATAAATTGATTTCATAATGTACAGATTTTGAATAATATCATGAATATAATTTATATTCATTGTAGAAAATTTTAGTATCATACATTCATGGTGATAAAATAAAAGTGAATCACATCACATTGTAGAGGTGGTAGTCCACACATATGCACGAGCATGTTATCATTATCCAACAAATTGGTGGGTAAGAATGTATATGATATATTATTTTTATATAATAATAATTATTTCTTAAGTAACATATATATTCATTAATTATAAAATTTATAATAATCCATGTAATGTAGTTATGAAAAAAACCTCTATGTGGAGACGGTTGACATATGTATGCAAGAGAGATATTTTTGTTTTACATTGGACAGAAAAGTGGTAGAAAATAGTTTTTCCATAATAATAATAAAATATTGGTATATTGTTTTTATATTATTAAATATTTTAATATGTATGAAACATATTTATATAATTTATAATAATAAATAATGTGTTAAAGTGTTGGGTAATACATTTACCACATCTTTCAGTGACCTCATTTGTCTTACATCTTATGTCTTCCTAGGATAGTGTTAGGGTAATAAAAGGATCTCAAGAATGAAGGGTTATAAGCTATAATTATTTTATACTAGGGATTACTAGATATATAGGGAATATTAGTTATGAAGAAGATAGAAGATACAGTGACCTTTTATAAGTGAAGGGAGGGACGCACATGGAATTACTTACAATATTTAAGTAATATAAAGTCATTTTCTTATGAAATTAGAACCAAATATTCATAGGTTAAAAGATAATTAGGAAAAGTTCAAAATAAATAAAAAACATGAGGTTTAAGGATCATTTTTGTGCTATATTGATGCCTTAACACTTAATTTTTACCCCTTTTAACTCATTTTATCCTTAATCGAGAGGATAAATATTTTCCACAGTTATTATAATTTATAACAAAAAATTAAGTTGCAATTATTACATATTATTAATAATTAAAATTCCAAATATCAAATAATTTTTTCAAGATTCAATTTTTTGATGTGGTATTAAATTATTCTTTTATTTGGGTATAAAACATATTTTATGTAAAAAATGCATTTTTATAGGTGAAAATGAATTTATTCTTATTTTTTCCAAATAATTTTGATAAATGGTCATTATAATGATTTTATTTTATTATTACTAAATAAATTAATGTTATTTGAAATTTAAAACATTAAAAACAAATTCTTAATTATTCCAAACATACCATTAAATGCAAAGAAACAAAAAAAGAATTTAATAAGGATAAAATGTAATTTATTTTCCAAAAATTAAATCATGAGTTCCTGAGTTCAAAATAATGATTCTAAAATCATTATATTACTCATAAAAAACATATTTTTTATCCATATAGTTTAGGAATTTTTTAATCAATTATACATAATTACGATTTTAAAAAGTTTGTGGTAAATAAAAAATGTTAATTTCACTATTCACCTAAAAATAAACTTTTTAAGAAGAATCTATAAATATCCTATAATTAATATTATGATATGGTGATTTTAAAAATTATAGTTATTTTCATCGTATTAAATTTTAATATAATGGTATAAATTAATTTTATTGTACTCGAAGAAAATAAAATTATAATCATTTTTGAACAAAACATATTTTTGAAGCATAAAATGAATTTACTCAAAATTGAAAACTTATTTATTCTAAATTAATAAAGACATTTTCATTACAAATTGCATTCAATTTTCTTTCATAACATGTTTATTCCTATTCATAACCATCAATTATATGGCTAGGTTATGACTATAATATTTAAATATTAATATTTTAAAAGTTATCCACAGTTCATTTGTGCTTAGTGTTGCATGTTTTACATACTATCAAATGATGTGAAATTTTTAAAAGGAAATATAATCTAAGATATTGAGGTATCATAAAAAAATATATCATCTAAAGATATACACACATATAAATTGTTTCATGTTCTTATTGGGTATTTGTAATCACTAATATGAATAGTGTTATAAATTTATATCAAGGATAGTTTGGAAACATAATATTGGATTTTAATAAGTAAATAATTATTTTTTATAGTTTTGTATGCGTAATATATACTTATAAATAATTAATTAAGACAACAATGTCTCTTCATTATGAATTACCAAAACAATTACATCCCTGATTTCATATTTAGGAATAATATATAAAATATTTATGAAATGAATTTATTGTAAGGATTACTTTGGAAAGACTACACTGAGAGGGGAGGAATCAGTGTGGGATGGTTTTTATCCATTGTAATATTTTGTCCCTTTTAAAACCTCTTTCACTTATTCATTGAATGTTTCTCATGCCTTCTTCATATGTGGTTTGATAATATGCACATAGAGAACCAAAAAAATAAATCTTTTTAATGAGCACCGCCTCTAATGTAGTTGACTACATCCTCTATGTATGGTTGTTATTCTCATATATAGAAAATTCATTCATTTTAATTTCAAAGAATGTGTGGACAAGGTAATTTCCATAGACCCATTTTCCTATAATTGAATAGGTACAATATAAGATTTATCTTTAAAGAATAAGAATATAGGATGTCGACCTATCCCTATAGAACTGATCAACAGTGTAATAAAAGTCATATTCAATAAAAAAATAATTATGAACAAAATATTCTATGTGTAATAATCTATTAGGTTGTCTCAACTTCACAGTAGTCAAAAATATATCAAAATTATGTAGTAATCATATAGGATTCCTCTTCATTTCCTTAATCAAATAATATGAATATGTTGTAGATTGGTCATCCAAGAATTATCCTCTAACCTAAATAAAAAATAATAGATATTAACTTGGTCATTGATTCTTATTCTATTTCTAATATTCAAAAATGATATATGTAATTCTAGTATCAAATTCTCAATGATAAACAAATTTAAACACTTAATTTTGTATCACATTTAATTTTCTTCAACTAATAATATGTGAAAGATAAATCTTAATTTGAGAGTATGGCATCATTATTTCAACCAAGAATATTTGTAGAAATATTATGTATGAAATTATGAATCTCAATGTATCTTCATGAAATAATGTTTATGTACTAGGAATAGAATCTCACCAATGTAACATTCATGTAAAATGTGTGTAATGAATAGAATATATCACACAAAGAATGATTCATTCACATTGTTTTGGAATGTCTCATTACATATACATGGTCTACGTGATTTATTTTTTTTCTTTCATGATGTTCATTTATTTCTTTCACATTAATCTCTTCCTTTGTTTTATCTCACTTCTTTATGTAACAATATCCATAGTGAATTAGTGAATTTAAACAAACTAAGAGGGCTTCATATTCCCTAATATAATATTGTCTTCACGTAATAGTTCATATAAAATGAGACTTATTCTCCTTCTATATATTGTATAATCAAAATGGATATCAATGGTATTGACAACCCTATTAAGTTTCACTACCTTATTCTCATTTTTGAAAGCTAGTATATTACATATCTATCTTAAACATTATAAAATTTTGTGCTTCTAGGGCTCTAATTCATGTAACTTGTAGTGTAGTGTAATAACCCGGTTTTCTCTGAGAAAGAATTTGGAATATTCTTGATAATATTCCAGAGCAGTGCCTTCAGACGGCGTGCGATTCCGAGCCCCGAAGTGGTCGGAATTAAATTTTCAGTGCGTTCACACTAGAAACGCTAAATAAATAAGATAACTCCTAAAAGGACTTCCGGATCAGAGATCTGAGTGTACGGATGGGTCCGGAATGGGGTGTTTACCCTAGGAACGACATAAAACTGGTCGGCGTGGGATGTTTGGACCCCTCGCCCGCTTCTGGAACGTTAAACGGGTTAATTAATTAATTAATTAATTCGTTTAATGAGGAAATGCTAGTATCTCTTAAACGGTGGCTCGGAATGGAAAATCTAGGGCACCGTTGAGTTTGGAGCGTGCCGTTTACCCCAGGAGGGGTATAAGTTTTGCGGGCGCGGGCCGTTTGTGAAAAATGACCCCAGGGGCGTTTTCGTAATTTGGCGGCCTCGGGCACTAAGTTTAATAACTTTTGAACGGGGTCTCGGATTAAAATTCTGAGACCACTGTTGTGCTCGGGAGGTCGTTTTTACCCCAGGGACTCCCTCCTTTTTGTCTGCTTCGAGAGCGGGGTCGGGGGCATGCCGGGCGGGGGTGTTTAAGCGTTTACTTAAACGCACCCCTCCCCCTTCTTCCCCTTCTTCTTCCACACAACCTCTCCCCCTTCCCTCCTCCATTCCAGCGAGCTCCGGCGAGGCGATCTCCAGAAAGGCAAGCTTCGGCGAGGCAGCGGCGCGGGGCGGATCGCGCAGGAAGCGTCGGGCGAAGCCCCACGAGGTAGGGTTTTGTTTTGGAGTTTTAATTCCCGAACCCCCCTTTTGATACCACTTTGTCACAACCCGACCCTACCCGGGCTCGAGCCGCAACTACCCCAGGCCCGCCTCCATAGGCCAGGGGCTGGCGACCAGCACCGAAGGCACAACAACTCGGGGAGGCCTTTGCCTAAGCACCTGTACACACGCACACGCAGCAAACTCAATGAAAAAGTGCAGAGTAAAAGAAAAGACAAGCAGAGTAAAAAGAACAACTGCTATAAATAAACCATAGAGTGCATCGACCACTACAAGTACAAGTACAAATTGAAAAGAAAAGGGGAAAAACACGCGCCCAATCGAAAAGTGCCACAACCCGGAAACAGGTAAACAAAAAGAGAAACAGCTGGCGAATCTCCCACCTGGATCCCGGCCACTACCACCGCACGCGGTCCAAGCTCCCAAGGTCCTACGCTCCACTAAAGTCACGCTCCACCTGTCCGTCGTCTGCAAGGGCACACTAAGTGCGGGCAAAGTCCAAGCAGGGGTGAGTATAAAAATACTCTGTAGGATACCCCGAAGGCTCGAGGGAGCAACAAAAGGAGGTAACGAAGGGTGAGCAGTAGAGCGAACAGGGAAAGTAAAGGAGTCTAACCGAGGGTGCAGTAAAGAGTCCAGCTCAACCCAGCAAAGGAAAGGAAGTAGACTCGTCCAGGCACAAGGAGCTGGAAACGGTGAGAAGATGAACTTCCTATCGAGTCTTCGTTGCCTATAGCAGGAGAGTAGACTCGTCCAACCACGAGAAGCTAGACACGGAAAGCACGTGGCATACCCCGCGCGTCTTCGCCTCTCCTGGAAGGAGAGAAGCCAAAACCCAAGGAGTGGGTACTCATACGAGGTATATACATATATATGCTCTGCCAAGAAGTCCGAACAAGCTCGTAAGGGGATCTTCATCCCGTAGCTCAGCCCAAGAAAACAAGTAGCCAACAGTCCCAGACATAACCCCATCATCGATGCCCAGCATCCCGGACGTCTGCCCTGAACCGCAAGCCAAGGGCCTCAATCACCGCACCTCGATACTATCCACTTTGGGCGGCACTGACTCGCCCGTACGGTTTTAGATCGGGTCGCAAGAACACGTCTCGATGGGGAAAGTGCCCCTCGTACTTGAGAGTTCTAGGAAAGTCAAACCACACCTCATCACTGCCCTGCAGTCGAGAGGTCTCCTCAAAGTCAAGTCGTTCCATCACCGACCCGTACAACCAAGGGTCCCGCTCTGGTAATCACGGAGGTAAGCCACAGACTAGCCTAGTCGAGAGGACTGAGTCTGGAATGCTAACTAGTATCCCACTGCCCAGCCCCGCTGGAGGGTAATTCATAACCAAATATCGGGTGACCCACTGCCCAGCCATGCTGGAGGGTAAACCCTAATACATCGTCAGGTGACCCACTACCCAGCCCCGCTGGAGTGTAAACCATATTCAGATATCGGGTGACCCACTGGCCAGCCCTGCTGGAGGGTAAACCCTAATACATCATCAGGTGACCCACTGCCCAGCCCCTCTGGAGGGTAGACCTGGAATAAGTCGACAGGTGACCCACTGCCCAGCCTTGCTGGAGGGTAGACCTGGAACTAGACGACGGGCGACCCACTGCTCAGCCACGCTGGAGGGTAGGCCCTAAGAGGTTGGCGGGTGACCCACTGCCCAGTCTCTGCTGGAGGGTAGACCCTAAGTGCATCGGGCGACCCACTGCCCAGGGCAGGCAGCAGGCGCACCACCACGACGGAGGCAGCGTCGCGATCGAAGTAGTGGCCAGAGAGGTGGTGCTAGCAGAGGAGCGGGAGGAGCTGGAGGTGGGGGATGACATTATGAGATCTCCTCATCACCACTAGGCGGTCCACGTCAGGCTCCGAGAGCTGACGGTTGGGACCGCGGGTAGCCGCGAGCTTTGGATGTCTACGATCCTGCAGAGTACGGGATGGTGAGAGGTACCCCTTGCGACCCTTCTACTGCTTTCAGTAGAATTGTTAGGCTTTGCGTGTGAAATGCTTCTCTCCCGACTCCTTGTTTGAGGTGTTACCAGGATGACGCAGGCCGTCGGGTGTAACCCTGTGTTGGTGAGGAAAAAGGTGTGAGACCTTTTCCTTTAGTCGATGGTGTTGACTCCTTCGCCTTTTGAGCGTGTAAGAGAGCATCGACTGTGGAGCCTCTAGAGTGACCAGATATCCTTGGGTGTTTCACCATATGGATATTCTGAAGGAGGGAATCATTGGGCCTTGTCCCAAGTGCGGGTGGTGATTCCAGTCGCGGTGTGCGACGTAAAGGTTTGACCGGGGAGGTGAGCTACCCCCGAGGGCCTTCGGGCTGTTTGATACCGTGCAAAGGGATGGCGAGGTTGTCTACCGCCTTGCCCTAACCCCAAAGTCTGGAGTGGGTGCACGACGTCAGTATGGGCCGACCTAGCATGAACAGATCAATCCTTTGGTCTGTGCGCAGTGACGCAGAGCTGTGTGTGGGTTCTTCTGGGTATGGAAAAGCCAGGTGTGGGCTTAGTACCCTGTGTTGCTCCCTAGTTTTGCTTTTAGAGGACGAAAATCTTGAAGGAGGGAATGATGTAAGAACCCGGTTTTTGCTGAGAAAGACTTTGGAATATTCTTGATAATATTCCAAAGCAGTGCCTTCAGACGGCGTGCGATTCTGAGCCCCGGAGTGGCCGGAATTAAATTTTCAGTGCGTTCACACTGCAAACACTAAATAAATGAGATAACTCGTAAAGGAGTTCCGGATCAGAGATCCGAGTGTACGGATGGGTCCGGAATGGGGTGTTTACCCTAGGAACGACATAAAACTGGTCGGCGCGGGATGTTTGGACCCCTCGCCCGCTTCTGGAACGTTAAACGGGTTAATTAATTAATTAATTAATTCGTTTAATGACGAAACACTAGTATCTCTTAAACGGTGGCTCAGAATGGAAAACTGAGGGCACAGTTGAGTTCGGAGCGTGCCTTTTACCCCAGGAGGGGTATAAGTTTTGCGGGTGCGGGCCGTTTGTGAAAAATGACCCCAGGGGCATTTTCGTAATTTGGCAGCCTCGGGCGCTAAGTTTAATAACTTTTGAATGGGGTCTCGGATTAAAATTCTGAGACCACCGTTGTGCTCGGGATGTCGTGTTTACCCCAGGGACACCCTCCTTTTTGTCTGCTTCGAGAACGGGGTCGGGGGCGTGCCGGGCGGGGGTGTTTAAGCGTTTACTTAAACGCACCCCTCCCCCTTCTTCCCCTTCTTCTTCCTCACAATCTCCCCCACTTCCCTCCTCCATTCCGGCGAGCTCTGGCGAGGCGAGCTCCGGCGAGGCAAGCTCCGGCGAGGCAACGGTGCGGGGCGGATCGCGCGGGAAGCGTCGGGCGAAGCCCCACGAGGTAGGGTTTTGTTTTGGAGTTTTAATTCTCG